>VZSR01003798.1:14644658-14660804 GCA_013398615.1 Brachypodius melanocephalos | reverse complement strand
AAAAAAAAAGATCATCAGAAAAATCTTTGCTGCATTGAAGTTATCATTGATAGAGATGAAATCAAGGTCAAGATACCACAATGTGTAGGAGGAAGCTGGGTGAGAATTAGCAACTTCATCTATGGCTTTGTATCTCAGCTCTCTTCCACGTTGTCTTTCTTCCACTGTCTCTTAGTGACTGTGAAAGAGCCATGAGAAATTGTATCATCTATATGATTTTCCCCATTATGTGAGATCTCAGGATCTTTTTGAAGATAAGTTCAAATAGATTCAAGCTGATTCAGAAAAGAGGCCATTTAAGAATTCTTGACTTTTTCAAGTGGTTCACTTGATTTCCCATTGCTCTGGAAGGAGGTGAGAGATTTCCTCCTGGTCCTGTGAGGCTCCTCACAGGCTGTGTAAGTCATTGGTTTGTGAAGGCACAGCTGAGCTGGGATTATTCTTTGTGAAGAAGTTGTTATTAATTTGAAGGCAATAGCAAGTTTCCCTTTCTTTCTTTCTTCTCCCTCTACTTTCTGGCATGTTCTCTAATAGCCTCAGCTATCAAAATTGTCATTAGTATATGTCAGACACAAGTTCACTGGCTCTGGAAGGCTGGGTTTGGATGCTGGTATGGGGGTAGTTTGTGTGGAACATCCTCATCTCGTTCTCTCTGATGACCCCTCTGTTGTCAGGCAATCTCTCCAGGGTCAAGTGTGAGAAATGTGGGCTCTGGTTTTCTTGTGCAGACCTCCACTGTTCAGAAAGTCAGAATCTGTGGCTCAAACCCCAGCAAAATTTGGGACTGCTCCTGGTTTGGCTGTTCACCACTCTGCCATAAATTCCTTAGGGAGTGTATGGTTTAATAAACTTGATACAACAATTTCAACTTCAGAAGCTGGGTGTCACATTTCCTTCTGTCCTACTTGCCTGTACAGGTTCCTGTGGATATTCAGAGCTTCTCTTCAACCTGTTTTGGGTTTGATTCTCCCCTTCTTCCCCCTAGTCTAGCCTTTTGCCATGGCACATTTCCTTAAATAAATCACTTGACGTTTTAGCAGAAAGAGGTGCTGACTTCCCAGCCAGATGCCACACCTGGCAAATGTCACCTCTTTCTGTGTCCAAGTACAGTTTTCTTCATGGCTTTAGTGCTGAAGGGTGGTGCAGGTGGCCTGAGGTTGCTGTGCTGTAGCTCTGGAGCAGAGCCAGGAGGAGCAGCCCAGGGTCCCTGTGAGCTGACTGTCCTGGTTTGTCTTGTCCAGTTGGAGCAGGAAAGCAAAGAAGCAAAGCCCAGCTCCAGCACCCAACACACAACAGCTCGTTCAGGATGGACTGGGTTGTGTGGTTTGATTCAATAACATCTCACATTTGGTATTTTCACTCTGAGGGAGAACCCTGTGAATAAAGGCTATTTTTCTATCCCTCACTGTACTTTGTAACCTCGTAGGATCAGCAGTGCACCATTTTGATAACAAGTTGAGTTTTTCATGAGTTCAGTGTCACAGCTCTCTGGGTCAGGGGCTTGGCACAGCTGGGTGTGCCAGATGTGCCCCCTTAGTAGAGAGAGAGCTGCAAGCCAGAAGCTAGGCTGGCATTTCTCGTGATGCCAGAGCTCAGGAGGGGCTCTCATGGGGAGTGCTTTCAAGAGGGATGTAACTCCAGCAAGCCCCTGGTCTCAACACCAGGAGAGCCTTTAATGTGTGTACTTGGGGGAAAGGGCAGGAGTAGCCAGTGTCCATTCATTCAGTTCTTTGAGTTATTGGACAGGTACTTAAAATTTCTGCAGCCCTTGGAAAGGCTGCTCTTTTCTTTTTCCTTTTTTTTTTTTTTTTGGTTTGTTTATTGCATAACTCCAATAGAAAGAAATTCCTAAGGCAAGAATGCTAAAGAGGAAGGAAAGAATAAGTGATGCCAGTTAAATTTTCATGTATTTATGCCTTATTATGGCCTGACAGTCAGAAATAATATTCTTTTCCTTTTATCCTGATCTTCTCTTTTGACTGTGTATTAAAAAACCACCAGCAGTAACAAAGTGTAAAAGATTGAATTAAATCCTAGTTAAAATGACTTCACCTTAAATAGTGGAATATCTTAGATCTCTTTCTCTTCCTTTTTTCTTTCTCTCTGTCTAGTCTACAGAGACTTGGCAGTCTCAGATACCCTTGGGTGTTCAAAGGTAGATCAGTCTGTGGCAGGGCTGCCTTTGATGTTTTCACCTACAAAAATGTCACATCACAACTCGCTCTGTTATTTCACATTGAATGTGAAAGATTCACTAAAAGGTTAATTTCAAGTCTTGTTGAATTTTATACCATTAAAGTCAGTGCCTTTTCAAGGATGCACCTGGAATGGTTTCAGAAGGATGAGAGAAGGGGCTGGTTTAGAGCTCCTGCTGCAGCTCCAAGCACTGGATAACCGTGTGCCTTGGGTGCTGTGGGAGCAGAACCCCTGCTGCAGGGAGGCTTTGCCCTCCACTCCCTGGGGAGAGAGGAGAACGAGGATGCCTGTGGATACTTTAAACAGCATTACATCCACCAGCAGTACCCTTACCTGCTTGAGACCCTAATTTGATCTCTGTTCAGTCTTGTGAAGGGAGAGAAATATTATAAACAAATCTTTTGGAGGTCTTGAATAATCCTGAGTATGGAAGGAACTGTAGAGTAATTACAAATGCCTGAGTGAAATGCTTTTGAAACTGTTCTACTCTTGGTTCTTCTTCCCTTCAACACCTGTGTCTTGAGGCAAGGCTGCACCTTTATCTGGGGACTTTAATTTCTTTGTGGATGCTGTAAATGTGACTGGAGAAAGCTAAATGTAGTGGTTTCCAAACATTATTTTGAGTAAGAAATCTGTTTTTCTAGAAGGTTCTTCAGTCTGGAAAAAAAATGCTTGATTATCAATCATACCACAAATAGAGCATTTGGAAGACTTCTGAATGGACACATGCTGAAGGAGTAGGAGATAGAAGTTAGGTTTTAAATTGCTTGGTTTTTTTAAAAAACAATTTCCAAGTAAGCAGTTATATTTTCTGTTTTCTCTTAGTACAGTGAAACCTTTAGACTTAGTGAGGGCACTTAGAAAAGGGGGTGACCTTTCTCCACCTCTGCTTCTCTTTAGCAGAACTCAGATCAGTAATTTAATTGGTTACTGAGCTCGATGCTCTCCACCTCCTCTTCCCCCCACAAATAATTCTTGCAAGTGAGCAGTGAGAAGTCAGGTACCTCGCTCCAGCGTCCTCACATTTGTCGTGTAGGAGAGGCTGGGATTACGTGCTTTGTCAAGCTGTGCTCTTAAGGATGTGTCACATTTCCTACCGTTTTAACACAGGAAATGTCTCTGTCACCAGGCAGCCCTGCTTTGCTGTGCATCCCCTAATTGTGTGTGAACTGAAGGTGCAGCTGGAGAGCATTTCAGATCTAATTGGTGTGTGAAAGCTGAGGGCAGAAAAAAAACAATTAGGAAGTCATGGTCAACTTCAAGAAGGGCCATAATTGAGGCAGAACTGAAATTAAAAATTGGATTGCTGCTAAGGTGGAAAGGATGTAAAGGAACAGAACTGTAAACAGCAAAGCAGCTTAGGCACCAAAGTTCCACTTGCTGCAGTGGCTTCAGAGAACCCAAGTGGCTCAGGGATACCTGATGGAGAGCTCGGCTTCCCAAGCCCCTTGGCATTTCAAAGAAATGTCTGTGGGTTACTGTGGCTAAATTTAGTGTGTTACAGGATGTCTCTCTCCCCCCTTTTAATCAATTGCAGTCTATTGATAGCCCTGGAATAAGGGCTAACTGCTCTATTCAGCTGCCGGGTTTTGTCTTCATTTAGCAGCAAATAAAGAGGTAGAGGTGCTAGGCATACACGCCAGTGCTATTTTAAATCTACCTAGTCAAGAGTTTGAAGTAATTCAACAAAGGAGTTCATTTTACTGTTCAAACTGTAACAGGTTTTGTGTACACTAAGTGATAATGAGGCCATTTAAAAACCCTCTTCTTGTCACTTCTAATAACAGGATGTAAGTTTTGTAGGAATGTATTAAAATGTGTATCACAACAGCTCCCTGCCATTTTACTGTTTGGCTGATGGGTCATAAACTCTGGCAAGTTCCAATGCTAAAAGGTTATGGTCCAGCCTGTCACTTTTATTGTAGCATATGCACATGTAATGGCTGATTCTTATCAGTGTCTTAACGCTAATTGCACCAACATAAACTTAGTTTATAGCTGAGCAAACAGCAGGGTGGTGTGTGCCAGAGCCCCTGGGTCAGAACAGCGACCAGCTGGGGCTGCAGGCAGGGACTGGAGCTGGGCACAGCACACCGAGGGCACTCCAAGTGCCTGATGTGTAGAAGGAGATTTTAGTTCTTGCTTTGTTGGTTTTTCTTTTGCCGTTACGTTTGTGTCAGAGGAAGATCATGGTATCTGTCATTTTGCCAGGTGTTTATTAAGGTGGTGGTGTCTGTGCAACTCCCATACTGCTGGGAGAAGCTGGGAACTGGAGATTTAAAGTTGTTATTTGGGAAGCAAGTAGGCAGCCTGTGTGGATAATGGCCTAGCTACTAAGTGCGATACCACTGGATTAGTTTTGATTAATTAGATTTTAAGTGATTTTAAGTTGAATTCCTGTGACCTTAGTCTCCTTTCCTAGAAGCTTTCACCTCTTGCTCGAGCTAAGGAACAGCAAGGCTTGGGCAGTGCCTGGGTTTCTGTGGTGTTGGCACGGAGTGTCGTGTGTTAAAGAGCTGCTGTGCTCTTACCACAGCCTGAGCAATTTATAATTTAGACAAGCAGTTTGAGATTTTGTCAGATTTAGTGTATTAGTTTTTTTCATGTGTGTTCCTGATTGGGTTATTGCTCTCCATTTACTTGTAAGCTCTTTTAGGATCTCTTTGGACAAAAAGTGCTACTGAGCATGTGAAGGTTTTCTTAGCAAAGAGGCTGCGTTTGATGGGTGCTACCCTGTGACTTGGAGGCTTTAATATTTTTTTAAATTTAAACGAAGTCGTTACCTTTTGTGTAAAAGACAAACTCTTCAGTGTGTAAGAAGAAACCAAGTCATAAAACAGTTGCTGGGGTGATAGCCCTGTCCTGAAGTGTCTGTCGATCCTGCCCGGGTGCTGTTGGTGCAGTCGCTCCCTGCTCGAGGCTGTCCTGCGCCTCTGCTGGGGCACAGCCGGTGGCTGGGCAGCCCAGGGGCTCTTTGTGTTTGTGTTTGTGTGGCTCAGGAGCTGCCGGCGAGGGGCTGCGCCCGCTCCCGTTCCCTTTGTGCCCCGAGCGGGGAGCGGCTGGGGCCGGGCTGCGGCTGGGGCCGGGCTGCGGCGCTCGGCTCCGACAGTTCATGCCGAGCAGCACTAGGTGGCACAGCCACCCTGGTGCACTGCCCGCTGCCAGCTGCTGCCGTGTCCCAGACACGCCGTGCCCGGCTCCTGCAGCCCGGCATTCCTCCTCACACCTCATCACTCGCTGCGCCTCGGGCTGGGCTCCGCTCGCCCCGTCCCGGCCAAGCCGGCGCTGCTCCTGCCGGGGCACTGCCAGCACACACCGCCGGCTTCTGCTTACTCGGCGGAAAAAAACTGGAATGATCTTTCCAAAGCTTCTTGAAATCTCGTTTTACCAGGCACTTACCTTAATCTGCCTGTTGAGTTACCAGGCTCCTGTGAAAGTCCGTTTCAGCCTTTTGGAATTTATGCCTGTATATAATCCAAGTTCCAGTAAAGCACTTTATAATAGGTACTTATGTTTTAAGCACGAGTTTAAGTGTCTTCAATAGTGAAATGAAGGATTGTGCTATAAGGTCTATGTTTAAAATTCACTACCAGTTAAGCGTAGTGTTGAGCTGGGGCTTCTCTTGGTTTTTATTTATGAAACAAGTTGGGGACCCTTTAAAAGGTATATGATGGGTTTTGTATTCGGTTCTCCTTTGGTAGAAATTGAAGTGTAGGCTGGACTGTATGAGAGAGGTAGATGGATTACAGTTAAGTTTACTCTTAGGTGGTTCTTTTTGTTTGTCTGTTTTGTATTTTTTTCCTTTTTAAAATTAAAATATCTTTAATCTGGAAGACTCAGAAAATCTTCAGCAATTGATGAGTGTCTACTTTTAAACTGATTGCACTGTGATGTGTCAATCCACTTCAAAGCAACATTGAGTTTACAGACACTGATTTCTCAGCACTGATTCTAAGTGGAGTGGCAGGGATGTTTCTAAGAATAAAATGTGGGTTTCAATTTACAAGAAGGAGTTATGATTTAGAAGTTAAGCAGTCAATAGTTTTCATTTAAATCATAGGTATGGGTTGTATTCATACTTAACTGCCTCAATTAGGTGTTTTCAAATGCAATGACAGGTATTTTAAAAAAATCTGCTGTTTAAAAAGAAAGCATGGCTTCAACTTCATTTGTAAGGGAAGATGCTGTGAGAGATTCTGGTGGCATTATTGTTACTGCTGTTAATGTAGCTTGAAACCCATTCTGGCCACCTAGCAAAAGCAAAATAAAAGTCTCTTCCAGGATCTCTCATCAAAATACTTCTAGAAAACCAGAGTAGTCTGGCTAAAATAGATGCCAGGGCTGTGAATTAAATATATAGAGGACTGGAGATAACTTGCCTGTAACAAGAAATGAAGATTCTTTTTTTTTCTGAGGGCCCCCCCATTGTCAGAATATTGCACAAATGCCACATTTATTTTCACTGTGAAGATAAAATTTCTGTATTACAGCAGAAACATTTCTATTGAGCCAAGAGTGATGATCCCAGAGTAGATTGGAGGGGTGGGGGGAGCTTGATGTCTCCATCCCCTTTGAAGGTGCCATTCTCCATGTGGAGATCACGTGGAAGTGTTTGAGATGGACGCTCATGCATTTCCTCTGGGCTCAGTCCCAGCCCTGCCTCTGATAAATATTGCGAGAAAGCATCAGGGTAATCTTGGGTCCTTGCTTAAAATAATGCTGTAAGCTTCCCACACAGGAGAGTGTTGGTTGTTGAAGGGGATTTTTATGGCTCACACTGGGACTGACGTCAGACTCGCCCACAGCCAGGGACTGGAGAAATTCTGAAGCTGTGCAGATGAGCAGTTCCTTCCTCTTGAGCAGAATAACCACAAGCAGGTTTGGCTCCCTGGATTTGATGCACTGGAGACTTTTGCAGCAACAAAAGTAGCTCTTCTCACATCATTGTGTGAAAATAAAAGCATTCCTAGTGGAAAACATAGCTCTTCCCTGTCCGTGTCCTTTGTCTGTGTTGGTTCTTTTGTCTTGGTGTGTTTTTTTTGTTTTTGTTGTTTTGGGGTTTTTTTTTAATGTGTCCTGAAAATGTGATCGGTCCATTTTCCTCTTTCTTATCACTTCTGGCCTGCTGGTCCTCCCAAACATGTATTTCTGTGTGTGCTGGTAAGTGTGTGCCCCACTGTGGTGATCTGTACTGCTCTGTGCCTTACATTTCTTTGCTTTGTTTCCTCTTTTGCTTTGATACACAAAGCACCATGGCCAATAAAATGCCACAGGTCAGTGGGAAAACACAGATGAAATCTCCAGGTATTTTTTTTTCTTCCATGCCTGTTAAAAATGGAAAGAGTTCCAGCCCCTGACTCTTGCTCCCAAAAGTTCTTGAAATGAGAAGAAACAGACTTAGAAACGGGGAAGTTAAAAATGGAGAATATATTTTCTGGATCTTACTAGACAGCCTAAAGTCAAACCCTCTTAGCATTAATCCTGCTGGAAAGAGAAGTGTTTGCTTTAGAGATGCTGGTTTCTTCTTGGCAGTGAATGTGATGTAAAGACGACAGGCAACACCAAGCCCAGCCAGACATCTTCTCCTTCCCTGGAGCAGCATGGAGGAGGTGAGGACAACACTGAGGGCAAGCTTGCTTCTTTCCCTTCCTGCACTGGAGAGGTCAGGTTTAGGTACACCATCTGCTCCTGCTTTTTGCATTAAAAATTTCTGTGTAGCACATAGCAAAAATTATCTAAGAGGAGTTCTTAGAGTGAAGCATTTGCATGGGTGGTGCCAGGAATTGTTCTCACTTGGGGTGTGGAGTTGCTCACACAAGCAGCTTGATAAATTCAGTGTTGATACCTGTGTGGAATTGGGCTGTACTTGCTTTGTTCTTACTGAGGTTCAAGTTCAGCTAAATGAGATTCAGATGGGAAGGACACCAACTAACTGTCACAGCAATCACCTCTCCACACAGAACTTCCAGATTCTACTTTTGTCAAAAGTTTTCAATGGCTGAGTGGCCAGGGACTTCCAAGTTGTGCAGCTCAGAGCTGTAAAGAAGGGTTTAGATTTTACCTTTACTTTTTTGTTTGCTTTTTTGTGGATAGCACTATTGTGCCTTAGTCTGCCAGAATCTCTGCCTGGTGTTGTGCAGTCCCTATAAAAATAAGTTTTGAGCAAACATAATAGAATTTGAACCTGTTACAGTTTCATCAGGGGATACTGCAGGTTAACACCATAGCATATGACAAATAGAATCTGAAGCTAAACTATTCTAAATCACTCTGTGAAAGCACATGTGAGGTAAACACTCTGCACATTGCCTCTTTTAATCAAGGAAAGTGCCTTGAATGTCCCTTAATTTTCTGCCTCTCTTCCCAGGCACATTTAGTATTGTAGATAACAAAGCTGATCAATAGTGGTGGTGGAAATGTCAACATAAATAAGGACAGACTTCCTTAATGCTGGTGCTTCCAAAGCTGTTCAGGTGAACATGGGGGCACCTATGTAGTCTTTCCAAAGTGAAACTATTTTGTAGGGTTTCTTTAAAACCACTCAGGCAAAATCCCCTTTAATAGGAAACAAGATGTAGGGCACTGAAAAGAGAAGCTTTTTCAGGCAAGATTTTCTAAGCTGGCCATAGAAGAAAAATGTCCTTCAGAACATGCATGGGAAGAAAAGCTGCAGCAAGAGTTGTATTAAGTATTTCTAGCATTCTTTACAGAGCTATCTTGATGCCTTCCCAGCCCCCAAGATATACAAATAATTTCCTGTGGCTGACCAAGTCTGTGCACTCTCCTGTCACAAAAACAAGTACAGGGAAATGGATGCTTTGAAACTGCTTCCAACACCTCTTTTCCCCTTTTACAGATGAAAGCTTTGAAAATTCTGTTGTCCGTAGCATGCTTTGTTTTTATTAGAAACAATCTGAAAATGGTCAGCTTTACCCAGATGCCTGAAAATAAAGGAACACTCATAAACACAGTTTTTGTTACACTGTAGTTTGGTGTCATACTATAAAATAAATTCAAAATGCCAGGAGTGCTCTTGACAGCAGTGTTATAGTGTAAAAATTGCATCATGATTTTACAACCTGTTTGCTGTATTCATCACGAAAACACTTTTATTTACTTGTGTATGCACAGTAAGTCAGTAGGGATGTCTGCATGCAAGTCGTTAATCAGTTAGAAATCAGGGAATTCAGGGACAGCTATGTTAATCAGCTGCTGGTTTTGCTCCATCTTGTGTGATGGTTTTAAATCTGTGTTAAGAGTCTTATTGCTTTTAGCATGAAGATGATAACATCCATCTCTCTAATGTGTTTAAAGATGTGCTCTGAAAAAGTGCACTCATAAATATATGATTTTTAAAAAAACCCAACCTAATAAAGAAAAATTATGAACGTGAGGGAAATGAGAAAAATGAAAGTGAAATTTGAGATGAAACCTAGAGAAGGGAATGTCAATTGTTTAAGGAGCTGTATTTTTAAGATACTATAAGGGAAAATATAAAGTAAGAGATACCTGAGGAAAAAGTGGAAATTACTTGAGATGCTCCAGTGTTGAAGTCGATTTGCTGAAAAGCCATTGAGCAATCCTTCCTCTTTTTAGTCCCTCTCCCTGTTATTTGATTTGGGAGGAAAACCTCTGTGGTTGAAAGCCAGCAGGAAGAGAATGTAACCACAGTCATGAAAGCAATTACGGAGGAAGCAAAAATCAGCACCTTCTTTCTAGGAAGGTGAATTGTTTATCCTAAATGAGACAGGCTGTCCCATACAGGTCAAAGTGCTAGGTAAGATGTAGAAGAAAAAATGGGATTTGTGGCCTGTTAACAAAATGGTTGTTGAGTGGACGTGGCTGAAATTTCACTTACAAGGTACTATGGTTTGGGGGGGTCTCCTCAGTGCTAGTGACTTTAATGCATTTTAAAGAATTTCTTTAAGTAAATTAAGTAAAGACTCTTTCTTCATAAGTGGATACTCACAGGATTTAGACCCAGGCCCTTATTCTAAACCCAGGGTGAGTGAAATAAGGTGTTGTGTTACCATGGGCAGTGGGAGATAGGAGCCTGGTGTTTGTCTGTAGTGAGCGACGTAAGAGGCAATGGAACAGCTTGGAAAGGGAGATGGTGAGAGAGGAATTTGTGGCAATGCAGCCATAAGCAGAGAGAGTAGGATGGATGGAGATGGTGTTAAGAAATTGGTAGAGCTGGTGGCTAAATATATGTTGTGAATGAAATGAGCAGTGCTGTGTAAGCCCATGGAAAGATAGGAGATTTCCAAGAGAATGCAAATGAGACGCGTGAGTAAAAACCAAACTTGGGAGCTGAAGGAAGGATGTTATTGAAAGATAAGTAGCACAGTTGGCTACACTGAAGATGACTGACAGGTTGAGGAGAGGAACTGCAAAGTATTGATTCTGAATTGTGGCTCAGTCTGCACTGATTCCAGGCTTGGTCCATGTGACAGGGAATTCATTTTGCAGTTCCTGTAGTGCATGAGGGCAAAGAGCTCTTGACAGTAAAAATCTCTGAGCATTAAGGTGATAGTAGTGAGTTAAGTCAGTATTTCTAATATGGAAAAGATTAGGGCTTGGCTTGGATCAGAGTCAAAAAAGAAGATGAAGGAATAGAGTAGACAGGAAGGAAAGATAGTGGGCATCAGAAAGATAAAGTGATCAAGTATTGCCATGGGGGAAACAGAGGATTGGAGGAAGACAAAAAGTTGAATGTGTCCTTTATCTTTGGTAGAAAAAGAGGGTGACATTAGGCATGTGTCAAATTAAAAGGAAGGGAAAGATTGTTATGCTTGCCAGTGTTCTTTGAAGAAATCATTAAAATCCTGTGCAGAAAAACAATAGAGATGGACAGATAAGGGACAAATGCAATTACAAGACAGGCATGATGGTGATGCAAGATTCAGTGAAATCAGAGAAAAAATTGTTTTGCAGGGAAGCTGGCCAAACAGAAGGAGTGTTTATACTGGAAGAGGTCAGCCTCCTTTTTTTTTTAATCGTTCAGTTTGTGTTATGGTAGCAGAAGGACACGGTGTGAAAGAGAGCAGGAGCCAGATCTGAGACTGAATCATCTCTGACTTTTCTGGTCTTGCATTGCAGTGACTCAGTCATACCAGGAAAAGTTAAGGAAGAATAGGAGAGGGAGCCGAACTACTTCATCTAATCATTTGACCTGTCACCATGACAAAAGGATCATTGGACGAGAGAGGAAGGTGCAAACAAACCCAAACTGACAAAACCCCAAACTCAACAGCAAAACACCCTGGCCTATGAGCTGAAACTCTGGGCTCCCTGTGGTTCAGAGGCTGCTGTAGCTGTACAAAGGAAGGGGGAAGTGACCCTTTCCAGCTGCTCCTGCACTTCTGGCTCCCACAGCCTGCTGAACACATCAACCATTTCTGAAGTTCTAAGGTTCTCGTCGTTGGTCAGAAGACTGTGTTTTCTGTCCGTAGGTGTTAAAGGTTGGTGCAGGTTTATCCCAGGTTCTGTGAATTCCAGTATCTCAGAGCCTGGTATACCACACACTTGGTGTAAAAATTGTTTCTAAATATTAAAACAGTTAATAATAAACATTAACAGTTAATAAACAGGTCTCTCTTGGTCTGACTGTTCCACAGAGATGTGATTGAAGCGTGGCTGATGGAACCAGTGACCGACTGGCTTCTCATGTGTGATTGACTGGATCACTTCTGTCCTCACTCAAGCCCTTGCACCAGACACTTTCTGGAAGCACAGAAAGTTGTGGCTGCCAGCTGTGGTGGTCAGCATGTGTTTCCCAGGTTGCTGCTGAGGTAACACCAACCATCCAATGGGAAAAATACAGGAATTTTTTTCTACAGTAATTTTTTTTGCTTTCCATGGGTATGTGAGTTTGGCCAAGCTTGGCTCTTTTAATTAAAAGCTTTTTTGTAATAAAGATGGAAAGGTGTAAAAGAAGTGCAAAAGGAAGTTGTGTGTATTCTTGTGTGTGTGTGTATGTGTATATATATATATATATACACACACACACACTTGGCTGGCTATGAAGTGTTCAGAGCAAAAGTTTTTTCATGTATGTCTAAAATAGCTGTCAGTTGATTCAGAAAATGTGGGTGGTACCAAACTAAGCCATCTCCTTACAGTAAATAATTCTTGCCCTGCCAGAAGCAGAGTAGAAGGATTTACAAGCTGAATAGAGGTGGTTCTGAAATTCTGTGAGAAAAAGGCCTCTCTGCTTTTGATTCCCCAGATGAGCTCTTTGAAGTGCAAGTGAGAGCAAGTTCCTAGCTTAACCAATTTCCTCGTGTGTCCGGGTCCTTAGTGGGATGTTTCTTACAGAGGCCACTACGTCACCTTGTCCCAGGTAGTTTATTTTCCCTGACAGCATAGCAAAGGGGCCTGCCAGAGGCAACAGCACAGAGGAGTATCCTTATTTGCCATTTTGGATGTTTAACTTGTTGACTGCCTTGCAGCTGGCCTAAACTCAGAGCTCCAGAAGAACTAGGCATTGGAGGGACATGTGAGTAAAGCAGCCCTCGAAAAGGTGAACAAAATGTAAGATTTGTGAGGCACCAAATCCTCATAAAACTTGTATTCCTGGTTTTCATCCCTCTTTGGAGCATTTGCTTTCCTGCTTCTCAATGAGTGTGTAAAGTGATCTCTCCTCCTTCACTGCCAACCAACTGCTACTGCTGGCTTTCAATAGACTTCCTAGAGTTCAGATCCTCCAGTAAAATATATAAATTGTAGCTCTGCTTGATCCAGGCCTGATTTGCAGTCTGTAATGATTTGAATTGGGGCTGGTTGTATTTACCTTGAGAATACATGCAGGGCCCTACTTGGAATATTAGCTTTGACATGAGACTTGAGATCTAGCATCTGGATGTGAATTTACATTTTATGAATATTTGCTATTGCAGCGAGTCAAACAAAAACCTCAACAGAGAGAACAACCAGCACTCCCAGGATAAAAGCCATGGGTTGGTACCAGCATTTTTTTTCTTTCTTTCTTTCCTTTTTTTTTCCCCCCAGAGCCTCCTGATAGCCCACATTACCATTTAGTTGTCATTTGCTGCTCCCTGGCTCTGTTGGTTTCTCAGCTTAGAAACAGCTGCCATGTGATGTGAATGATATTTTAAAGTCCTGTGTTTGAGTTCTTGTGATAGCAATGTGCAGGGAATTGGCAAGCTCTCGGAAACAAAATGGCATGCTTTATTTTGTCACTAGAAGTATGTTCAATCTGCTATTTGATTCTCTGTAGCATTTTGATTAAGAGCTCCAGTGAAGTTATATGAAAAGTGAAAATCCTCTGTATTCTTTCTCTCCAAGAAAATGAGACGTACAGCATTGTCAAAATATTTGCCTAATCTTGCAGATTTGGATACTTGTCGTAGTTCTTCTGACAGACCCAAACAATGGTCATTAAATGAGAAGCAGATGCAATAAATATGCAAGCAAGCTTACGGGGAGAGACTGAGGAGAAGCTGCCAACAGAACTCACTAAGCACTGGAGAATAAAGAAAAACAAAACCTTTTCTTGTTATTGTACCCCATAAATAATCATTTTCCTCTAGTAATCTAGGCATTGTACTTTTCTGCATTGGTGTTTTCATATGTTCTGGTGCAATATTGACTTCAAATCCAGATGCTCCTTTTGGCATACTTGAATATCTTTCTTGCCAGGAAGCGAAAATGCCAAAGAAATGCTTTAGCTTGGTTTTTTTGTGTTTGTTTGTTTGTTTTGAGGTTTCTTTGTGGGGTTTTGGGGGTATGTTTTTTATTTTTGTTGGTTGGTAGTTGTTGGAGGGTTTTTTTAAGGTTTTTTTGTTGTTGTTGTTATTTCCCTTTTCTGTTTTTTCCATTTCACTGCAGCACTGTTATTTTAGGACTAAAGGATATCGTTGAGGAAGAGAGTGGCTATGTTATGTTCACAGTTTTATATGATTGGGAAGACAGAAACTGCCTGTATGGTTGGGAAGGCAGAAAATAATGATAAATTCTCTATCAAGATGTTGAGAATGTTTCTTGAGCAGGTAGCTTTTAAGGTCTGCTTTGTGGTTGCAGAGTTGTCATGTAAACTCAGGACATTGGTCCAAAATCTGCCTTAAATTATAGACAGAATTAAAGCTTTTCAACTTTACTATTGCTCCTGGTATTTACTCAAACCACAAGAATTAGAGATTTGCCTTTAGGACAGGGAATTGAATTATTATCCAGGATCTCATTCCATGATCTGTATATAGTCAAGCTCATTTAGTTGATTGCTCTTAGTGCTGATGTATTCTACTATGTCCTTAGAGCTATCCATAAGTTACAGGTTTTAACTGACATGTGATAATTCTTCATCCTTGAGTTAAAAATAAAACTAAACATTGGCAATATGGTTGTGTAACAGTGTACAATTGAAACTCTCCCTGCTGCCCCACCCTCCAAATCCTTGCATCTCTTCTGGGATTGTGCATAAACAAGCATGCACTCACACGTACGTGTATGCATGGACAGGTCTCTTTCAGTGAGAACATAAAGAAAATGCTGGTTCTTGTGCAGATGGTGCACAGTAAGGATGGGATATCAATGTTTAAACAATGTATTGCTGGCAGATCAATGCAGTGGGCTGCTCTCAGCCAGACCTAGAGCAGGGCAGTGTGCTGTGTAACACTGGCTCCTTGTTTCTAAAGGACTGGGCTGTGCTGCCTTCACAGCAGCTCAGATTGACTCGTATCAATTGTATCCCTTTCTGTCCTGTATCAATTGTGTCCCTTTCTGCTCCAGTCCATCAGTGGGCAGTAACTCAGATCAGCTGGCTATGAGGTCTGTCTGCAAACACGGAGCATCTTTGGCATCAGGGTTTCTTAATTTTTTTTAGGGCATACAAAGTGTGGTCAGGGCTTTGATCTAAAAGGACTAAATCAAGGCTTTGCTTGCAGGTTCATATCCCATTGACTATGGCTTGGATTTATTTGTGTACAAAAGCTGGCCACTAGAACTCACCTGTAAAGCTTTGGAAATGTCCTTCCGTGTGTCTCGTGTATTCCACTGTATCTCTGTCTCGTCCCACAGTTAATTACAGTTGCTGGTAGAAAAGTTATCACATGAGGCAATGCCAGGCACTGCTGGAATTGTTTTCCCAGACTTTGAGGGCAGAGTGAGGCACTTCTGGTCCTCCTTGCAGATGGTGCCACAGGAGGCAGTGATTTTTCTTTGATATCAGGGGCACTGAGCTCTATGAGACAATGGCATCTTGTCCCATTGGTTTATGAGATGCAGAGTGTTTTATGTGCTTCTGGTGCCTATTCACAGATTCAGTGTTGCCATGCTCTAGATATAAAGAATAGCTAAAAGTGTCTGCTGTTGTATTTGACTCTTGGGTGTTGCTATAGTGTTTGCTTTAGATTCATCTGTTTCTTATTTTTAATAAGTTTATAAAGGCTTATGCATGATTTTTGAGATAGGAAGCATTGTAGATATCATAGTGTGAATTCCAGAATTGGAGGTATATATTTTCCTAACCACTTCTTTAATTAATGTTTTGTCTTGGGTATGATATATTTGGAGTCTGAGAACCTGTGAGATACCTGAAACAATCTATTTCATCTATTCTTCTGGGGGGTGGAAAAAAGGTACTGGTAAAAAGAAAAATTTGGAAGCAGCTAGTCAGATAATAATTCTCTTCCTGTAGTTCTGTGTCAGTGCAGAAGTGGTTCTTCTGGCCAAGGCTTAAAACCAGTCAAATCAACCCAATACCCAGGTTTGAGCATCTGGAAAAAATATTATAATTCTTGAGAGAGAGACAAAAATGTTGATATTAACTGTGGTTAGAGAAATTTTATTCACACATGTACAGGTCCAGTGTGCATAGATGATACTTTGGTGGATACAGCAGAGTGTAAATTTTGGATCTCTGTTAAAGGGTTTGCATCTTTCACTCTGGGCCTGTTCCTGCTGATTAGCTGGGTGTCTTGGTTTGAAAGA
>VZSR01003798.1:14210111-14644558 GCA_013398615.1 Brachypodius melanocephalos | reverse complement strand
TCACAGTAGGAGAAGGCAGCAGGAGACAGAACTCCACAGGGGTGACAGGTTCTCCCCACAGCAAGTGCAGCCTGTCTCCCCTCCAATGCTGAGAAACAGAGCGGGAGAGGAGCTGAGCTCAGCCCCTCAACCCTGCCCCAGCCAAGGAGAAAACTCCCTAGAGAGTAGCCAGCTGCACCCTCCCCTCACCCTGACCATTTCTTCTCTCTCAATTGGTTGTTATTGTCTCTTAGCAACAGATGGGACAGAATTCCATGAGAGAAACAAAAGGAAAAATCCTAACCCCCAACACTGGGGCTGGAAGTACCATTCAGAAACCAGCTTCTGCCCAGATCTCTCGTGTAGGTTGTTTTTTTCCTCCTCCCAGCATACTTTTCATGTAATATAATGTGTCTCATTGTTCTGCTGCCTGAACTGCATAACGTGGATTGATTTTAGGCTGCACCCCTGGCACAGGTAGGCCTGAATCTCAAGGGACACTGACACGACTGAAAGAGCTGAGGCCCAGAGCAGGGCACTCCTTATGAAGCCCTTCAAACACAGGTTGGGGGAAATAATAACCTTTGGAAAAGGTTGGGTGCATTTGATGGGAATGGAATTACATACCATTTCTCATCTATTGATGTTATAATTTTGCATTTATTTATTTTACTTTATGACTGTTACTTGTCTTAGCGTAAGAACATTTCTTGGACATAGTGTGATGCATTTTGATACCTTTAGAATGCAGGGAGAAACAGCTGAAGCAGCAAAAGTGTTCTGAATTTTCCACTTTCTGACAATTTGGTTGTGTAGGCCGAGGTGACTGACTCTTCTGAAAATTAGACCACTGGTGTAAGTGCCTGAGCTTCAACTCCTGAGTAACTCCTATTGAAGGGGTGACAAGTGAGAGTTTATCTTGTCACTGCTGGGAGAAGAAGCCTTAACTCTTCCAATGAGCACTTCAACTACAAAGAGCTTCCCATCCCCATTGATTAGTTCCAAGCTTGAGTTTAAAGCTAGTCATAAATTAATTTAAGAGATAACAGGAATAAGTGCATCTCACGTGTTCAAAATGTCGGTGGTTTTTTTTCAGGTTGTAGTTTCTTTGTACCAGCTTTAGCTGGCTCATAAGGGGACTGTAGCAAAACCAACTGACTTGAATTAATATTTTTTAATCAGTGAAATTAAGCTGAGGGCCAACTGGAAGACTTTGGTTCTACTGGAATAACATCTCTGATTAGCTTGAGGCTAAATTACTAATTCCAGTGAGGGATTTTGAAGTTTTCATTGGGCTTAATGTGCAAAGCCCTTAAATATTCTGTCATATTTAGTAATCTGAAATACCAGGGCCCTGTGAATCTGTGTCTAAAAGGCTAAACCCCACAAAAATAATGCTAAAGTTTTTGCCTTAATATTCTAAACTAAACATGTTGCCTTCAGTGACATTTTCAAAATCTCTATGGAGAAATAGTATATTATTTGAGTATTTCTAATGTGACAAGTTAAGATTTCAATGCAATTCAGTACACACAAACTTAGAGCATTGACACCAATTAGCTCTTAAACAAAAGCTTTAATGTTTTCTGAATATTATACTCTAATGATGGCAGCTTGGTGAGATGCTATTTCATGTTTGCTGTTTAGATATGTATCTACTGAAATGAATATAAATTGAGTTCTAGCTCTTGATTAGTAATCTATACAGCTCTTAGCTTGAACTCTAAAATCTGGGGCTTTGCAGTTCAGGAGGGGGAAAATGGACAATTTCAGCATTGAGAAGAAGTGTTGGTGAGCTAAATTAAATGGCTGATGATAATTGCGATAGCTTACAAAGAATGATGCTGTGTTATTTACAAAAGCTCCTTTTTGCATGGAATCTGATGTCTTCTCCCATGAGCTTGCTTATAATTCATATTCCACTTTAATATGCCTGCAAAATGCTCTTTCTTTCTGTATACGTATTATTTTTAGGATGTTATGTTTCCTTGGTGCATACACAATGAGCCTGAAATCCTGCAGGAATGTGTTTAATTTGAAAGTTTTATCCTCTGGGCCTGGTTAATTCAAACAGGAGGCTCAGAACAGTGCTGCAGTGCCGGCAAGAATGCGGGAACGGCAAATCATCTGCACAAAGGCAGCAGAGAGCCCAGGTGGCTGCGGTGCCACGCTGGAAGGTGCCACTGTCCTCGAGATGTGCTCTCTGAAGCTGCTCTGCTGTCTCCTTCCCTCTGTCAGTGCTGGGAGATGAGGGCTTGGCCAGCTTTGCTTTCCTTTATACCCTTAGTGCCATTCCTCGGCATTCCGTAATTGCAGCCTCCCCAGATCCGCTCTCCTCCCATGGCACGGTGCGTAGCAGGGAGCTGCCTGCCTGCTCTGCTGCTGAAGCAATGCCTAGACAGGATTTGGAGAGGGATTGCTGGTATCTTTGAAAACTGGAAAAAATGGAACTGTGGCCAATTCAGGCCTCCACCCTGTATTTTTTTGGTAGGTGGAAGGAATACGCTCGCTGAGCGCGTCCTTCTCCGAGATCAGTAAGCTGTGTTTGTTCTGTAGGAATGTGAGGGCTCAAGAATTCCAGTGTGCAGCCTGCTGGAAAGCGCTGCTGGCTCATGGGCAGCAGAGGGGAACGGGCCTTGCAACGATGGCTGGGGGAGAGAAATGAAAGGCATTTTTTATAATACCCTGGGCAGCATATGCAGGATGTTATGTCTGGCTTGGACTGGGCTGACGTGGTGCATCGGATTTTTTTCTTATAATGCTGGAAACATAGCTATAAAGGAAATTCAGAGATAGAAATGGAACAAAATTAAAATGAAAAGCAAGCTTCATATTTCACAGTGAATAATTTTGTAGCATCTTTCCTCAAAGAAATTGGGCTGCCACTAGAGATACGAAGCAAGCAGCATAAAATTTTCTGCAGATTTATGATCCACTTGAATATCCAAATTATGGCAGCCCCATTCTGTGACTTGGGAAAAGGCACAGTTGTGGGGTGGGGCTGGGAGATGCCTCCCAGCAGCTCAGCTAGAGGAGGATTCCAACTGTGTGTTAAAAAGAGGAGACAGTAGGGTGGAGAAAATGGATGAGAACTTCTGGCTTGTAGCTGGCCAAGGTTTGCACATGCTGATGCGGAAAGGGAAGGTATTAGCTCCTTCCTTAAAAGGGATTATGCATTTACTGAAGTCATGTGTCCTTTCCTCCAAGTACCTCTGGAGGGTGGAGTGGGTCTTACGACTTTTCCATTGCTGCTCATGAGCAACTGGAGTTGAAACTTGCTTTCTTTCAGGAAAGGGGTTGCAGACAGATTTTTCTCTCGTCTCTGATGGTAGATTTGACTTCAATTTGGAACAGCATTGACTTGTACCTTTCTTGAAATATGTCTGTCTTCACTGGCTTTCATTTTGATGTGATGCAGGATGGGTTTCCTTTCTGTTGGAAATCCACAGGCTCTGTGCAGTCCTTGCCCTCTGTGGAATTCACCAGTCACACCCCAAAAAGTACCCTCTCTTTTTAGGAATAGAGGTGTTGAAAAGCCAAGAAGTGTGCATATGTGGGGGAAATCCCAGTCAGTGCTATACACCTGATCAGTGGCTGTCAGCTGCCTCATTTATTTCAGTGTATTAATAATGCAAGTCCCTGAGGTTGATTATTGTCTCTGGAGTTTGCTGTGTGCAAATGCTTTTCTATTCCAATGAATTCAGTAATCAAAGTCCCACTGGCAGGGCCAGTGCTGAGCAGCCCCTAGCTTAGAAAAAATACGCTGTGGTTTTCTGTTTTGTTTTGGGGGTTTTTTTATTGTTTTTTTTTTTTTCCTTTATTTAGGCTGAGACTTACATTTTCCAGGAATTTTTGTGTCTCTACTCCTGATTTTTGTATACAGTCTAGATAAGAAATGAAGGCTTTCTTTAATAATTTTAAATACTGGGAGACTGAAGAGAATGAAAAAGCCATGCCATTATATCTGCATCTTGCTTAAAAAGAAAATGCTTAGTCTGAAGAAAAAACAGACACGTTGTTTGAGTTCATTGCCTTCTTCAGTTTCAGAAGTCGCAGGGAGAGTTACTCCCCTTGCTTCCCTAGGAGTGTACACTGGGATTTCCAGCTCACATTTATTTTGCTGAGACTTTGGAGCCAAGTTTTTATATGTAGTTTTTGATGTAGGACCTAATTAGGCCCTACACATCTTAATACTTTTTGCTACATCTGCATTAAAGATGGCATTGCATATATTTGCATACAATTTACATTTAAAAGTTGGCCATGCTGTGTGCAATAATCATTTTAACAAAGTACCATTGACAGTCAATATACATATCCATGCAAACTATGTGGGGGTTGTGGGAATAAGCATACAAAAACATATGGGTGCACACTGCTGTCAGTGTCAAGCAGTTTGGAGAAATTAGGGGTTCTTTTTTACATCATAATTTTGTTGGAGTGTTTCCCACAAGAAACCAAGAGGAGCTTAAAGATTAGAGCTCCTGCTTTAACTACAAGCTATGTGTGCAAGACTGTGAAACAGTTCTGATACTGCAAAACGTACCCCAAAATCTGAGCCCATACAATGTGGTGCCAGTGGCATCGCCAGTCAGGATGCCCACGTGTGACATTTGTTTCTGGTACTTCAGCTGTGCCCAATCTAAATTTAAATGTAGTTAAAAATCAAATGCCCGGGAAAGTTTGAGGTTGTTGTATTCTCATTCTAGCATGTAAAAAGATAGCTTGTTTACTAATTTGTTTTGAGAAGTACTGCCAGTGGTCAATTGTGGAAAATCCTGAGGGCTTCTTGGTGTTTTCCTGTGGAAGCATGCTGGCTTGTTAATTTTTGCTTCTCTCAAATCAGAAAAGAAATCTACTAGTTGCAGGAAGTCAGAAAAAAAAAAATCAAATGAGTTACCTTGCAGGGTAAAGAATCTGTGTGTGTTGACACTTAGGCCAAACATTTAGTCCATGAAATGCAGATTTACATCTTGAACAGTCATTTTTAAAAACATACCAACAGGAGTGTCTGTTTTACTTGGCAAAACTCAGCTTGTGTTTTTGTTTAGGGGGATCAACATTCCTCATTTCATGATTGTGATGATGTCAAAACCTTTTCAGACTCTTTTTAAAAAAGCATGAAAAGAGCTTGAAGTCAGCTAGTGCTTAGGCAAGTAAAGATCAGACAGAGGCATGTTCTTTTCAGACAGACTTCAGAGCTGATCTCTTGGGTGGAAACTGGGAGTTGGACTTTCATTCTACGGATGAGTTGCACAGAGCAGCAGAGTCAAATGTTAATTTATGTCTTGGTGGTTAAGTAATAGGAGAAATCAAAAAGGATTAATAAAATCTTCTCATCTACAGGCAAATAGTTTCACTTCTTTGCATTTACTTATCTATCTGCTTTCATCTGTGTAGACATCACAGGCAGCTGAGGTTTGGTAAGTTGGCAAGCTGATGAATTAAGAATTTGATTTTGCAATATTGAAGTTAACTGGCCTTTATCCGTTGTCTTGATCAGATGCTGTGGAAACCTGTGTTCCTCTGTTAGGGGGGAACAGAATGAATCCTCACTTTTGCAGTATTCCCAGATAAATGGAAAGGGTTTCTAAATCATGCACTCTCTTAAACTTGGTGTCACGAGTTTCTCCAGTCTGTTTCCTCTGCAAATTGAGCACAATTGAACTCCTTTGGGAAGCTCTGGGCTGACCTGCTGTTGGTACAGCAGTGTGAAATTGGCTGAGCCAGTTCAGGGCTGTATCTGCCCTGATCAAGCTGGGTTGTTAACACTGGGTTAACCACTGTGATACTGCTGTAACTAACTGGGGGTGACAATTGCCATGTGCACTTTAATCAACTGTGATTCTGCCTATACAGTGCCCTTATAAAATCCAGTAACATTTCATGTTAATAGTTACTATAATGCCGACAGTTAGTACTTTGGATTGTCAGTGATGTGAATGTTTACATCTTAAAAAGTACATGGGAGAGAAGATTTGCAGCAAGGTAAATACTTCAGAAATACTGAATTTAAGTCAAGGATTTTGGCCTCTTTGGACCTTAGTGGTTTCCTACTCCCTTCTCTGTGCTGGGCTTCAGTTTCCCTGCAGACAGTGCAGCACCTGCATGAGGTGTGTGATACCTGCCTTGCCTTTGCAAGTTTGGAACAGCACAAAGTTGTGAGATTGATTCAGCTCCTGGATCTCTAATGGCTCTAACCTCTTGTGGCTGTCGGAAAACTTACCTGAAAATAGCTTGGTTTACTCCCCCCTAAAAAATCCAACATTGTGTTTTAAGTAATTTAATTATATATTAACTTTGTGCTTCCTGACATTCCCTTTTTGGTTTTTTTTTTTTTTTTTTTTTTTTTTTTTTTTTTTTTTTTTTTTTTGCTAATGACATCACCTCATCCAAAGGAATCAAAAAGCTTTTTCTGAAGGGACTCTTTTCAGACAAAAAGCCTTCAGAGCAGCTTCTCTGTAAGTGCATTTCACACCATATGAATTCTAAAAAATCAGTTCTGAAAATTGTTTTCATATCTGCTTAGTAAAATATGAGCTTAGTTTCAAATCCCATGAACTCTGAAGTTTCCCCTCCTTAGAGAGTGCTCTTCTGAGGTAACATTTCTGCTTTTATATTTACAGACAGACATTCTAATTATCTGGATGATGATAATGAATGTGTTGCTTATAACTTATTCTGTGAGGTTTGAAAAAGCTGGAGGGTGATTGTAGATACTGCTCTTGTCTTAAATGGTGAAAAACTAAAACATGAGAGAAGAATGCAGAAAATGGAATATAAAAAATTCATGTTTTACTAATGAAAATCTTCCAGATTAAGCACAAAAAGGAGAGGGAAAAGGAAAAGAAACTCCCACAGTAAACAAGTGAGTTGTTTGAATCCAATGCAGAATGCTCTATGTATAATTGATGATTAGAAATTATTTTGATTGTGCTGCTCTTTTTACTTTGTAGTACTAAAGCTTAACTGCACTGTAAAATTTGTCAGGAAGGAAATGAGTGGCTTTGTAGGTTTCTATTTTTCAGTACATATAAATACCAAATCTTTGTGGTTTTTGTCACCTGGAGAGTTTTTTTTGAGGATTAGTAAACATGAGTTTACTGTTGATACCAGCTATAAATAATTAGTTACAATGCCATCTTTACAGATCAATTTTAGCAACTCCCTGAAATCAGTTATATCCTTCATGGTATGCAAGCACTGTTTCAGACTGCCAGCAGGCTTAGGCAGGTGCCATGTGTGTTGATACTTCATGAACATTTTTCTGTCCTGCACTTTTCTTAGTGCTGCCATGTGCCTGGGAGGATTGGAAGTATAAATTCAGACTTTGGGGTGGGATTTAAGAACTAATAGTGGATTTCCCCAAAGAGAGGAAGGGGTGATTCCCAGATGCTGCCTCAAGACTTCTAAATTTTTGCCATTGTATAATGGTCAAAATTTAGACTTTTGAAACTCTTTCTATGGAAAGACTGTATGGAGGAGAAGGAGAGATCCCTTCCAAACCTCAGTTCCCAAGGGATTCTCTGGCCATTAAGGTGGTTGGGGGCTGCAGCAAGGGTGCATGAGGGGAGGCCCAGTGAGCTGGGTCTGCTCAGCCTGCTCAGGGAAAAGGGGCATTATAGTACAGTATCGAATGTACTCAGGGCATTCTTCAGCTTTCTTATGGAGAGCTGTGAAGGATGGAGGGGACCTGTCCCAGGCACATGCACTGCAAGAGGACGAGAGGCAGCAGGAGCACACAGCAGCAAGGGCAATCCCTGCTCAGATTGGGAGTGCTCAGGGACCTCAGTGGGTTTTCCAGGGAGAGTGTTGTGTCTCCAGTCCTAAAGACTTTCAAATCCAACTGGCTGTGGCCCTGAGCAAGCTGTGATAGCTTTGAATTTAGCCCAGTCATTACTGGCCTATAGTGAAATAAAATTTTCTTCTTACAGTGTTTATAAATGACATGCAATGGCTTTCAGTGTTATATGGCTCTTTCTGAATGAAAACCACTGTAAATTACTGGGTTTTATTTGAATTTATCACTAAACAGCCTTTGGCATTTAATAGCAAAGGAATGTTGTTGTTGATGTAGCACATGCGCTCCCAAATGTTGGAAATATGGTGGCATATGTTCTTTTAGTGCATGTTTTAAGAATTGCTATTAACTTTTAACAGGCAATATTTTGAAATTGTGAGAAATTAAGCACAAAACCTCATGAATCTTTTGTACTTGTTTCCTGCACTGTATAGAGATCCTTTGGGAATGCTGCCATTATTTCATAATTGCATCGCTTGGCTGTTACTCATTTAAACAGAGAGCCACATTTTTCCAAAATAGTTACTCTGACCTTTGGGCAATTACCATATGGCTTGTCAAAGAGGTGTTCAGCATTCTTTAGAGTGCCTCTGATGCAGTCTGATGTGCTCTTAATACTGGGGGAAAAATTACGTTTGTGGTGTATTCAGTCAGTCTGTGCAGCATGCAGATCTCCAGGAGCTGTGGATAAATGTGTCTGAGGAGGGGCACTGCAAGGCTGCATCTAGCAGAGCTGTAATGGAAAGGAAGAGAATTCTCTGCAGTGATTTGTGCTTAAATTTATGCTCTGAAATGATAGAAGCACAGGCTAAGCTGGGAATCTGTAAAATACTTGGCAGCTTCTGAATTACCAGTCAGGAAGTATTTTAGAAGTCAGTTGAAATAGGGAGGTTTTGCATAGCTGTTTTCTACTATTAGCTGTTTAATGCTCAGAATTGTTCCATGTTTAATGAGGTAGATTTGGGTTCAAAACCAAATAATTTGAAAATTTAACACGGAGAGGAAATTACTTAGGAAATTGTGCTCAGGAAATAAGAGCACTGTCAGTTTATTCCATCTGTTGGTCACTCAGGTAAAGCTTTGGAACATTTTTTGCCTTGCAAATGGACACATTGTTCCTAAAAAGTTCCAAGGGAGACAAGCTAGCAGTGTTTGCAGTTTATGTGTTAATTAGTCTGCCTGCTTTTATTTATTTGCCCTTCAGTGGTGCAAATTAATAAACTGGTAAACTTTCATTGTGGTCTGACCTGCTATATCTGTATCTTTCAAAGCAACTCAGCAAATATATCAAAATGCAAAGCAACACTGGCAAAAGAGGCCTTGTGACCAGATTTTGCCCTTGCAGAACACTCAGGACAGATGGATGCTTTGGATCTTTTAAATGTACTTCTATTCACCATGTCTTGGTATTCTGCATGTAGTTTTATTGTTCTTTTACAGACTTTGAGCTTTGAAAAAGGCCTTGTATTAATTTTGACATAAATATTATCCTATTACCTAAAAAAAAAGAGAAACTGTGGTGAAGGGAACGCATGTAGTGTTGTTCAGAATTCAACAGCACAAGGCTTTTTGCACCAGAATTAATTGATTTGTGCTTTTTACCTACGTTTCTGTTGTGGGCATCAGTTTTATAAAGATCACTCTGTAGCCGACTTGAAAGAATTTTCCTTGATTCTTGCACCTTGCATTGGCCTGGGGCCTTTTCCAAATGTCCTGACATGATGCTTGTTCAGGCATTTGCAGGTATCCAGGATTATTCAGAAACATAAGTAGCCTTGAGGAGGAGAAAAGGTCACAAGCTCACTCTACAAAACAAGAAGAAAAAGATGTAATTTTGTGTGTAAAAATAGTGAGAATTCTTCTTTGCCTTCATATTTTCTTTGTTAATGGATGCTATGTCTTCTGTGTTTAACAGTCAATTAATCTTTCCTCTGTCAAGAAATACTGTCAAGGCAAATATGACTATAATATGTCATTTCCATAATGGAAGGAAATAGGGAAGAAAAAAAGGTGGTTTTGTATGTGTTATGGGGTGAGTGCCTGTTGAAAAGTGACCCTGTTTTGTCCTGTGACATCCTGCAGTAGGTGGCCACAGTGGGTGAGGCCCATCTCTTTAGTTCACAGAAAAATCCTGCTTCCCAATATATCTTTTTTTGTACTCAACAGCACTTTCTCAAAAATGTCTTCCACACAAAATTAGAAGCTAAGAGGAGTGGTGTTCTATGCCAAGGGGACAGGGAATAAAAGGACTCAGAAATCCAGGCATCTGTTAATAGCTCTGCAACCAGATTGTTACATGACTTTGTGAAAGGCTTGTAACCTGTCTCTGTCTCCCTTTCTGCTACTAGAAAATGTGTAAATAATACTTTTCTCACCAGCTTAATTAGTAGATGCCCACAATGCATGAGAAAAAAAATTGCTGTGTTTTTCAGAGTTAATTGCAGTGATGTAGCAGAAGCCCATAAGCTCACCCTTCTGAGAACTGTCTGTACTGACTGCTGCCAAGTGTTTTCTGCAGGTCGCAGATTTATGAAAACTCACAGCTGAATTCCTTATGTTGAATATTGGAGAAGACTGTTTAAACAAACTACTTACCATGTCTGTGTATCTCAGGAGATTAATGGTTAATCCAGGATCTAGCAAAGGTAGTCTCTTTTCTTCCATCTGGTATTATCCACTATCAAAGTTAGCTTGAATTTCATTCCAAAAGGACAACTGATCAGAACACCAACAAGCACGGAACCCCTTATACTGTTGTTAGCTTGTTACAGATAATATAACTGCAATTTCTTATGCAGTTAAGCATATTTGTTCATTAAATTTCCTTTTTGAGAGTATGTCAGTTATCAGAAATCTGCCAGAACTGTGATCCTCATTGGTCTATAAATGTGTTTTTGGGTCATCTCCATCATACCCCTGGCCAAAAGCTCCAGAGCTGTAGGTTGTGTCCTGGCAGGGGGACAGCAGGCAGGTGGCCATGGCTGACACAAGTTTGATTGGTGGCACTGACTTGATTTCCTGTGTCAGGGCAAGAAATATGCCTTTTTCTGACCCTTCCCTTTGCTGCTGTTGAATGGTTGTTTTCATCACAAAGCATCATTCCACCTCAACACACCGGCCCTCTCACACCACTCTGTTTCTATGTTAGGAGCGCAAGTGCAAACGTTTGGATGCCCACAGGTATTCAGGGCTCAGCAGTTAGCACCTGAAGCAGAGGAAGTTCCTATGTAAGCAATAATTATGGGTGTTCACTCTCTGTTTCCCAGTGTCTCTTTTGGATTTCTTATGCCAAGATTTGCTAATGCAAGGTATGGCTGTTTTCCTTGCTGCTGCTACTGCTGTCTTCAGGGAACAGCAGGTTTCCTGACTAGGTGAATAAAATAGAAACAGGTCGGGGAGGGATTGTCAGGTGCTCCAAGGTGCTCTACCAATACAGAAGTCAAGAAAGACACACATTAATACAATGGAGAAACCAGTGGAGACTCCTGTAATGCTTGTTGAAGTAATTTGAGAAGAATGTTTTTAGTTTCAAGCCAAAGGCTTTGTCACTGGTAATGGAGGAGGAGACCTGAGTGATGATCTAACAGCTTGTCTGAGCTGGAGACAACTCTTGCTTTGCACATTCATTCATTCAGAGGAAGAATGGCATTGCTGATATTCCCCAGGTGCTAACCAGGGGTAGAAGTGGTGTCTTTTATGGCAACCACTGTATAGGATTTCTCTATACTAAAAAAATGTAGCAAGGACTGTACTAGGTCAAATCAAACCCGGTATCCTGTCTCAAACAGCAACCATATGTCTAAGCCACTTAATATCAAATCAGACATGGCAGTTTTAAATTCAGTATGAGCTTTCAGAGGAAATGGAAGCTTCCTTCCTTTTTATGAACCCATTCCTCTATTTCCTTCTCTGTGTATTCTTTTAGCACCCTCAGAAGCAATCTGATGTTCAAGACGAAATTAACAGGATTCCCCCTGCTGTTCCTACTGAATTCAGTTAATATAATGAGTTTATTGTTAAATTAAACAAAATACAGCCTGCCATGTAACAGAAATACTACTGAGATCCCATAATTTCCACCTAATAGCCAGTGTCTGTACTATGGGGTTATAACTTCAATGGTGCAGAGTATGTGTCTGTCAGACAATGTTAAATATTTCTCAAAAGAGCTTTGGACACATAATCAGTCAGAAAAACAATGTGCCTGTGACATAAAAGTCAATAATTTTATTTCTAGTTCAGTAAATTAATTTCTGTGGGGCTTTCTTACTTTGCCTGCATATGCTTAAAAATTCATAAGGTGTTTTCATGACTCAGATAATTTGCATTTTCTTACTGCTTGCTGAACCCAAATACTTTTGAAGAGCAGTGGCTCAGACTGCTGGCTCAGTGGAACATTCCCTGTGATGTTTATGGTAACACAGAAGGGTTCTGGAAGGGGTTGGGCTGCACCTTCTGGCAGCACCATCCACTGCCGTCCCTGCTTGTTTGGCATCTCTACTTCTGAATGCTTTTCTACACCTCTGCAGTTCTATCCTATCATAAGGAAGTTTTGTCTTTTTTAAATTAGATCGTAATGTCCTACCATCTGTTACCTCTCTGCCCACAATATTCATTATCCAAGAGTTCTCATATGGTTTTTATTTTGCATGTGCGTGCCTCCTTTTGTGGCCAAATGCAAAAACCAGCTACAAACAAAATGTGTGTGTGTTCTCATGTTGATTCAAGTATCCAGAGCTCTGAGGTCATGGGACACTGATATCCATCAGTGACTGCTGGATTTGTACCAAGAGACTGTCACTACTCAACACTGTAATTGGTTGTTTCTTAATTTAATTTTACACACTTGTGTTGTTTTTTTTTCCTCCACCACTGCTGTTTTCTGTGATATGCCTGCAAGAACTGCAAAGATTTTTTGGCCTTGGGACTTCTTCAGACCTGGAAAAAAATGCAAGGTTTAGTTTTGCTGTTTGTTGTCCTTGGTTCTGATCTCAAAATAAGACAGGCCTAGTTGTGGGTTTGTCAGCTTGTTTACATTTTGAGAGGATTGTAGGGCTTGGATTTTGGTCCATCACTAATTGAAATCCCATTAAATGTAATGCCTGCTTTTGATGAATTTCGTTTTGATTTAATTTAATGTTGTTTGATTGGTAACTTTGAGACATGGGGCTTTGGCACCAGAACCTGAGGTGATTGCATAAGCCCCTCTGAAATGAAACTGCTGAGAAACTGCTCATGCTTGCTCTTACATGGGAGTTTATGTAATCTTTGGAGACTAATGTGTAGCTAATGTCATTACCTTCTTTCAGGCTTTATTTTTATAAAATACTAAAAAAATGCCCCACTCAAGCACTACTTATGGAAACTTATTTTTCTTTCCTGTAAAAGACCTCTGCAGGTTTCATGCGTTTTATGATTTTCCACCAGCCGAGTGGCACAAACATACCAGCTCTTACCACTGGAGGCCTGCTATTCCAGCTGAAAAAAAGGTTTGAAACATTCTGTGATACAGGAAGTCGCTTTTCTAGTCTCTGAAGTGTTTCTAAATCTCTGATGGATTTATATTTTTTTAAATTCTTACCTCTCTTGCCCTCCTCAAAAATCCATCTGCAACTCAGCTGATCACAATTGTCTTTGCAATCAAGGCCTGTTTATATTTTACTCATGAGAGCAAGTGTAAAATCTATGGGCACAAGCCCATCCCTGTCCCATAAGGATGAGACTGCTGAAGTCTTTCCAGAAGCTCAGAGAAAATGAAAGAGAAGAACAAGCCTCTGTATTCATAAAAGTAGATCTCTGAATGGATGACTTTATTTGAGAATGGGTCATTTGCAGGTCATCTCCAAATGATATAAATCTTGCCTGTGAGGCTCACTTCTCCCCTTTAGTTCAGGGCTGCTGAGAGTAGAACGTGCAGAGTTGGAAACCTGGGACTTCTCTTGCTGTCTTGGTCACTGATCCGCTGGGTGGCCGTGGGTGGATCATCTGACCTGGATTTGTCTCTGTCTGCGTGTAGCTGCCGTGGTATTCTGTAATATGTGAAGCAGAAGTAGATAGAATTTGGCTTGCACCATGGGGATTTGGAGTGTCAGGTTAAAATCACAAATGAACAATAAATTGCAGTAACTCAGAAATTTGTGTGGCATCCCCAAAGGAGCTTCGACTCCACTCAGAGTACTAAATGTTTTGTCTTAAAAGTAGTATTGTAAATTCTTTGAGGCAGACATTCACTTACACTGGTACAGTGATTGGGTCCAGTGCAGCCTTGGCATGTTACCATTAGTAAATCAGTTGTTTAGGGGCAGATCTCCAAATAAGAGGGTCCTGAGCATTCAAGTCAACAAGAAAGGTGATATGGAGAATTTTACAATATCTTAGTGGTGAGAGATTCAATTATGTCTTATTTTTCTCAAAAACTTTCTCACCAGACCAAGTCTATCAAGCAGCCTTGCCAAATTCCTTGCTATTGCCATGGAAATCATACTGTTTGATTGCTTGAAAATAGCATACTCCATTATGTGTGATGATATGAGTGTTTACAAAGGAAACCACAGTGCAGTCTGAAAACAGAAGGAAGTTTTGAGTAGGGAATGCTTTACCAGAAGCCTTGGAGCATGGATGCTGGCCTGCTGACCTACCTAGGCCTGTCATTCTGTACATGCAGCTCCTTTTCTCTTAGTGAAGTTTGGCCCTTGAAAGAAACTTCCTTGGCCCTGTGTGGTTGTTCAGACGTGGTCAGCAGGCCCCAGGCTCTGTTTCTTCTTTTAGCTGAAATGTCAGGTCCTTTCTCTCAGGATTTAAGGAGTTTTATGTTCTTTTTTTGTCCTTTGTCCTCCTCCATTCCTTCTATATTTTTTTCTTTCAAGCTTTCTTCCTCAGCACTTGACAAGGATTGCTCTGTGTGGCTTCTTTTACTGTGGAATTAGGAAATTAGCAAAAGATGATGTTCTTTTTGTAAGACTTTGAAGGGAAGGGTGGGTGAACAGTACTAATATGGTGATGGTTGTTATTTACACTTTCTTCGTGGGTGTCACATGTTTGTTTTTCTTCCTCAGGGGATAAAAAGTAGTAGGTGAAGCAGGTGAAATATTTGAGGGAGAAAACTGCCTCAGTGAATGTGCTGCCTGGAAAGGGAAGTCGGCACAGGGACAGGCATGGACTGTTCTCCACACACTGTTCTCTCACAGGAGGCCCTTAGCTCAACTGAGGAGAGACAGACGAGAGCTCTGGAGCCAAACTGGGACTCCTGGCAAACATCAGAGCAGGCTGAAAATACCACTTTGAGTTAGACACAGTGATACAGTTGGAGGTGTGACAACCCACACAGAGCAGTTTGAGCAACTGTGCTGGGGAAAAGCGTTGGGTTTATCTCCTGTTAAATAAGACAACATGTCTAGCTCTGAGACAGGAGGAAGGATGGAATTGGCGTGGGGAACAGAGAGCAGGAAAAAGAAGAACAAAATCTTCTCCAAGGTCACATTTTACCACGGGGATGGGAGATTGAAGAGGACTTTCTTGCTGCTTTTGATGGCTCAAAGCTGCTGCAATCCTGGCAAATCTCTCAGGAATGGTTCAGGAAGCTCTGCTGCCATACCTGGGGCAGACAGTCATTTATCTGAGATGCAGTGCTCTGGCTGCTAACAACCAGCTCAAATTGGCTTATTTTTTCCCAGTTGTCACGGAGCCAGCCACATTGTCTCAGCTGTGTGCCTCTGAACAGGGAAGTGGAAACCCAGAAAAAGTTTTGGGAGTCATTATTCTTATGTGTTCTCCTCTCATTTGTCCTTCTTCCTTTTTTTTTCCTTTCCTTCAACTATGTTTATAACCTTCCTTTCCTTTGTTTCTTTGAAAACATGGATCTTTTTCCAGTCTCTTCTCCTACAGGGAGATTCTCTGTCTTGACAGTATCATGTTAATATATCCACTGATAAAGACCTGAAATTACCTAACTCTTACGTACTCTAAATCCCAGTTGAGCTCTTGCTAAAATCTAATATCTTTATGGCACCAAAGAGGGTTTTCTGCTGGAGTTGGAGGGGAAGATGAGTTAAAGTGGCTGATGTTGGGGTGGTGATGACTGAGTTACAAGTCTCACAAGCTGCTTAGTGTCCTTCTTCCCACAGAGGCATTTCTGTCAGGGTCTACACAAGAAAAAATTCTAACAAGAACATCAACCAACTTCTGCTTGAGCGGTGTGGGATGTTATCAATGAGGACCACCACTGCAGCTGTGCTCTGACACCTTCACCTGCCAAGCACTCTGTTGTCTCCCAGGTGTGGCATTGATAGCAACTGGCTTCTAGTTTGTACTCAAAGAGTAAATCTGTCACTGAAAGGCCATGTGTCACATAGCTACCACATGGTACTACCACGGGGCAGGTGCAGGTGTTTGCATGTCACTTTGTGATGGGTGCAGGTGTTTTCAAAGATCTCATCAAGTTAAGTGACTTGTCCCAGGTCAGCCAGCAGGTTAGAGACAAAGCCAGGAATGCTATAGAAACCATCTTGGGCCCCAGACCAAATGCTTCTGGGCATGGTCTGAAGATTAGAATATGCCAAGTCTCCTTTACATCTCATTTTCCAGCATCAGCAGGAATGCCCCTTCCCTCCCCTCTCCCCAAGTTTGCATCAATTGCTCCAAAGTGGGAAGCAACTGTTTGGGGGTTGATGGTAAAGGGGAAAGTTCCTACTCCACTCTGAGACTGCAGTCAGAAATTTCTGACAGAGCTCTTGGAAAGTAATCTTACCCTGTGTTAGGGCAGTAACATTTTCTATGCTATCATAGCTGGTGAGTGAGGTAGTGGTGGAACTGACAGGGTGATGATACTGGTGGTGTTTGGAGAGAGCAGCTGTACAGCTGGGAGAGTCACTAAAACAACAACTCACTAAATCACTGGGAGAAGCAAATGCAGTGACGTGCTTGGAGCATTTGCTGTGGAAGATTTGTGCTGCAGGACTCGGTTCCAGGTGCTGTGACTCAGGTGTCACTCAGTCATGCATCCAGCCCCAGTTTTGACATCGCACTGAATGGTCTTTAGGAGGCTGTGTTATAATGACAGTGGAGAACAGAAGTTCCTCCATGTGGAAAGCACTGTAAATGTAGGTACGTGAAGCTTGAGATTTATTGGTAAAGTGAGTCCTAACTATAGAGGAACTGTAATAAGAGATGGTATTGTGTTTCTTCTCAAATTATTTCCACTACATTTGTCCCTCACCAGCATTGATGTGCCATTCTGCTGTCCTTGAAAGCACCTGCTGCTTTTTCTTTGCATTTCCTCGTGTCTATTTTGGTTTCTTGCTCTCACACTCCTGTAAGTAAGCCTTTTATAATTTGTACAGATAAACTTAGATGAAGCACAAAGGGATTGTTGGTTGTTAAAAATAAAAAATACCAATTAGGTAACTTTAGGACATACATACACACATTGTGTCTGTTAGGCAAAAAGCATTTATTGTCACACTTTATTCTAATTCACTAGATAGGTAAAGAGATGGCTCCCAGGTAATGTTTCTAGTGACAAAAGTTCTGCGATCATAATATTTCAATCCGAAGGACTTATGAGTTGTGAAATTCAGCTCAGTATTGTTGGATACACTCAATAGCCAACAGTTTTCTTGTAAAGATCTTTCTTAAGTAGCAGGATTTTTTATGGTTTTGGTTTTGTGTGGGAAGGAGTTGATGAGATGATCCTTCTAGGACTTTTTATATTTACAGCTAAAAGTCAACTATTCTACTCAAAGTCAGTAATGAATGCTTACATTTAAAGAGAAAAAATCATTCTGATTTCCTCAGTATAGTGAAATTCTTATTTGAGAGATTGTATTTTAAATTATTTTCCTTTCTAATTAAGGTGATTCTGAAAGCTGTTCAATTTCTGAATGGGCATGTATTAGTCAGTAAGGATCTCATTATGGAGTACTCCCACTCCTAAATGTATGCCTGGCAGTCTGCTTTGCATTTCAGCTTCTTAGGTATTTTTATAACTTATTGCTAGAGTGTTGCAGCGGTGGAAAATTACTCATTTACTGGCTACTACTGATGAAATTATTAGCCAGCCAGAACACACAATGAATATAATATGGCCTGAGAGCAATTGTTAACAGAGATGTTGAAATGTGGGCTGTTAACTGAAAGACTGGTGGTTCATGCACACCCAGGACAGGTTTCCCTTTCCCTGCTCATGGCAGGGGGGGTTAAAACCAGATGGTCTTTAAGGTCCCTTCCAACTCAGACCTTGCCATGATTCTATAATATCAAGGTCATCAAGGAACCTGGTGTCTCACACATGTAAATGAAAGTTGCCTCAAAACATACCTGAACAACGGCCTGTGATGTGTGTGGGAGAAGGTGTGCTTTTGAGATGTTCATGTCCAAGGCAAGACCTTGATAGAGGAGTTGCATTGACCTGTGGTGGGATCTGGTGGGCACCTTTCAGTTCCTTATGGGATCCAGCTGGGCAGGGGGGTGGGACAGGCAAAAAATACTTTTGTCAGGTCCTGGGATAGAGCAAAGGGATGTGCACAGGCAGGTTTGGCTCAGGCCTCCTGAAGATAAGTATTTTCCTGTTTTTGATAGCACCTTGAAGAGAACAGGTTGCTCTTATTTAACAGCTCCAATTATTGGCAAGGATTTGTAGTAGGTGCTACCAGAATTGCTTGTCTAAATCTCTTGAAAAATCAATTTAAATCTGTTCACAGTGAAATCTGATTTTGTTGTTGTCCTTGTTATGATTTGTGGTGAAGGAAATCAGTGTGATTTAAGATTCAGTGCAAAGGAATGAGAGAGATGAAAAAGATGTAAAACAGTGATGTGGAAATGTGGAACAAGTCTGTGCAGTGAACAGTGCAGGCAAAGCCTGCATATGAGGAATACATACATGGTAAGGAGCAGAACTCGGTGGAAAGGGAATTTGGGAACTCCTTACCCATTGACTCATTTCCAGACTTTTAATAAGGTTTTAATAGGTTCTGTTCAAGCTGACTTCTTGAGGGATTGATAGAGAAAACACATAATTACCACAAATCCATGATGGTTCTGCATGTTGTAGGCTTCTGAATACAGGTACCAGAAGGGTGACTCTTGTTTTACCTGCTGTTCAGCAGGACATGGCACCTTTCTCCGAGATCAGTGAGATCAGCTGTGGCTGTGCAGGTACCTCTGGGAGCAGAGGGGGTCACTTGAGTGTTGCAGGACATAACCAAAGCACGGGGGTGCATGCTGGGCTGGAGAGCTTCCTGCTCACCAAGAGAACTGACTCTAAGGGGGAAAATAAAATGGACTTGTTCTTATTGTTTTGATCACTTCAGATCTGGTGACATCCGATAGCATCTTAGGATGCTAATGAGAGCATCACTTCCTTTTTCTACTTCTTCTGTCTCCTGATGCACGGGGTTCCTATCACTGAGAAATTACTTTTTTTTGGTAGGAAATGGGTGTACTGGAAGTTACAATAGAATAACACTTACTATGCTACAAAGACCTTTAAAAATAGCTCTTGTGCAGACTCAGACCAAACAAATGAAAAGAATTATTTCTAACGTATATGCTTTACGTGGCAGCTAGTATTTTATGTATTGAGAAAGCATAAATCTTGCTTCTATTTATAGTGTCATTTAAAATTGCCTGGATGTAATGAGAGTGTTTGATCACAGGCTAGAGCAGTGTGCTAGGTGGAACAGTCTTCCCTATTTTCTTAAACATATAAAATCTGGAGGAAAACTTGAAATACTTTAGTTGAGTTATCTGACACAGAAGCAGGGTAAAGACTTTTAAAAGTCTGGCTGTAAATAGGATTATTTACCCTTTCCTACCTCAGAGGATCGAGTTCTTTTTAAAGCCTTTGAGACTGTCATATCTTAAATAGATACTGAATTGTTGTATTAAATAATATGTAACTGTGTGACAGTAAATACAGTATAATGAATGTGACCTTGAACTGCCTTTGAGGATGCAGTGTTCTCTGAGAAAAGCTTTTTCTTTCTCTTCTGATATTAAAAATAATTCATGTAGTGGAGCTATGCTGTGGAATTGTTTGTGTTGGTCTTCCATGTGTAGATTCTTTAAGCACATGCTTTCACCAAGCACATGGGAAATGAGCATTTACAGAAGAAAATGAGTGTAGTGAATATTTTTTCCTCTCCCTTCTCTTTCAATAAGTAGATTCTGCCCAAGCGCAATCATACAGTTCTCTGTAATCCTGCTGTTCTGGGCTGGGGTTGTCACCTGGAACCAGTGGCAGAAGGGGAACTTTGCATATTCTTCACTGTATTTGCTGGAAAGTCTTTTTGGAGGATTACTTAGATGTTGTTTTGCTCCTGCTTTGGGTTTGAGTGGCAAGGTTTTGGTAGTGGGAGAAGATGCCAGCAGCTTTTCCTGTGTCTGACAGAGGCAATGCCAGCTGGCTCCAGGATGGAGCTGCTGCTGGCCGGGGCTGAGCCCCTCAGCCACAATGGTCCTGCCTCTGGGATAACAGATCCACCAAGAGGAAAAACCCTGCACAACAGCAACTGCAAACAGGGAGGGGAGTGAGAATATCTGAGAGAAACAGCTCTGCAGGCACAAAGATCTGAGGGTGAGTGTTTGGCCCATGTGGTAAATGGTGAGTGATTTCTCCCTGTCCTTTATCTCAACCCTTGGGGCTTCCACTGTTGCACATTTGGACCAGTGTGATATGTACTATCCACTGAAATCTGGAAGTTTTTTTTTGCACTTTTTGAATCTTCGTTTCTTAAATACACTGAGGATAACCCAATGCTTTTGCTTTTAAGAACACGAGTGAAATAATAATTTAAATACACAAAATCTTTAGATAAGTGTTTTACAGTTTTGTATGTTGACATGCAGGTCAGGATTGTAACTGAGCTTCCAGCGACTTTTCCGGTATCTTTTCTGATCTTGGAAAGCAGAGATACTTTACAGTCCAGTAAATACAAATGAGATGTTTCCAAATGACCAGTGTTAGCAGTATAACCAAAAAAAGAGAATTCTGTGTGACTTCTCTTAAAACTAATTGATGTTTTCTAATTCAATACACTTAACGTAGCAAGGAAGCTAATTACTGAATTCCAGATGTAAAAGTATGCAATTTCCTGAATCTCTCCTAATTTAGAAGATTTTTGTATATACTCTAATCTGTAAATATGTGGAAGATGCTTTGAGGGGAACATATATCTAGCAAAGTACTTGCAAAATTTGCTTCAGATACATCCTACCTTGTGGGCTTTATCTCTGAGCATCTTGTATTTAAGTTATGGAGGAAGTGGTTTACCATAGTTGAATTCTGATTGCCAAGATTAGGGAATTCTTCCATGTGAAAACCATTGAATTTCAGTCCCAAAATATTTGGCTATTTGGAATCAGCTGGGCAGTTAAAAGACCTTTAGCTTGTTCAGATCCACAACCCAGTGCTGTGTAAATACAGAGCTCTTCCTAAGCTGACATCAAGATATTTCAAGACCAATTTGTGTTGGTTGTGCACTTGAACCCTGATCTGCCATTGCAGATGATACTGTGGGGAAAGAGGCAAACTCTTGATCCTCTCTGCAGTTCAAGATGGTTTTTTGATGTACTTGCTTCAAAATGTATTTGCATTGAGCCTTGATTTAGGTGATTGCTCAGGACACCTTTAAAAATCAGCTTTGGCCTTGGTAAGGAAGGGTGAAGGAAATGGGAACAATCTTTTACTCTCTTTCTGTACATCAGAATGTTTTAGCAAATCCAAGCCTGATTTGTGTTGGGGTGGACACTGGAGAGATCCCCATGGAGTTTCTAGAATATAAAAAGAACTGAAGTGGCAGAGATTTTATATAGAGTAACAAAGTTGCATATAACCCCTGCCTTGATGATAATCTGCATCCTTTAAAAATAAATCCCATGATTCTCATCCTATGTAAAATCAGAGCAGGCTAAAGGGGCTTCATAGCTAGAAGAGATGGGCTGTAAGGAATCAGGGGAATCAAGATTACAACAGGAGGAGAGGAAAAGAGAAGATGCAGAACATCATAGTGTCCATGTGTGCTGATGTCCTGGAGGGCTCCTGAATATCATGGACTGCTTTTGTTTTGTTTGTTCAAGTAATCCATGGGCTTCAGAACTCTCACTGTGAATGACAAAGCTCGTTTAGATCAAATATAGAGATATCTGAAGAGGATTTCTCTGTCTTTATGCACAACTGTTGGTAATTAAAATGTGTATTTTCCAGCTGAGAGGAAATGTGGTTAGTACTCAGGCTTAATTATTATACCATATTTATTAAGTAAAATATTTGTTCTATTTTATTCATCACTTTACTTATTTAATAGTGTTAAATAACCAAAGTACAGCTTATGATTGGCAGTTTATGTCCATAGTAATTATCCTCATGTGACTGCCTAGGCAGCTACTTGTTTTTCTCCTATTGGAGATGAGGGTGGTTTGAAGACATTTAATGCTGCTACATTGAATATACAGTGTGACCATTTCTCTTATTTGTGAAAGTAGGGTGATCATCTGTGACTGAATTCAGTTGTAATCTGAATGTTTATCAGGAGTATGAAGTCATTAGCAAGCTGATTCTTTTCTAATTACCAGTCAGGGATGAAAGACTTTGTTTACATCTTGGTTTACATTTATTTGATGTTGCAATATTTGGAATGTGTAAAATTATCACGCTGATTTTCTTTGCCCATTGTCCCACTTTTGCTACTCATGGCAAAAGGCCTGTTTGTCTATGGGAAGGCAGCACTGGGATTCCCGTGGCTGTGTTGGCTCATGTGCACTTGTTAAGGAGGGAGTGAGTGAGTGTGCAGCTCCGAATGGCTGCGAGCTGATAGGGCCTGGCTGCCTCCCTCCGTCCCTCCCTCCTCCTGCCAGCCCAGTCCTGTGGTGCTGTGCCTGTAGCCATCCCTGCATCCCTCCACCCCCCCCCACCCCCCATCCCTGCATCCCTCCGTCCCTGCAGCTGCAGCAGGAGGGGTGACCGTCGGCCTCCAGCCCTCCGCCCCGTGCTCCCTCCCGTTAATCCCACCATGTGCCTGCATGCTCAGCAAGGGGGATTACTTTAAGTCTGCATATTTTCATCTTTGCTGGGTCCAGGTCAATTTACTGGCTGGGCACAGTGAGCCAGGAACAGATTGGTGTGGTGCAGAAGCAGCCAGCTGAACTTTGATGAAAGGCAAGGCATCAATTTGAGATGTTACAATGTTTACAGGTTCTGCTGGATAAATCACACACGATCCAGGCAAAATAAACAGCCAATTTTTCTTCTTTTACTGCTTTGTGGCAAGGTGATTATATTTAAGAGAAGTGTAGGAATTTCCATCTTACCAGTGACACTATATGAGAACCTGCTTAGCACTGAACAGTGACAGCAAATGCTGAAGTGGAAAAAATATTTTCATCCATCTGCGCTAATCTTCTTTTACTCCAAGATTTAACGGGGCAGGGGGTGGGGGAGAATGAGAGAGAGAGGAATCAGAAAAATCTTAAAAGCTTGGCTTAAGCTTTTAGCTTTGCCAGCTCATTCTCTAGTCAATGAAGAAAGTGCCAGACTTCTGCATTTGTAGTGAGGATATTGTGATTTTAGTTGAACAGTGATGCCTGCAAACTTTATTACCAAAAATAAATAACTAAATAATGGTCTCTAAACGTGAAGGGAGGCAGGAAAAAGCCATAGCTGAGCAGAACTGATTTTTTTTTAAAAAAACCAGACTGGAATACACAGTGTACAGCTGGAAAAAGAGTTGTTGAAAAACTGTAGAAGTCTCCTGGTTATTTCTGTAGCTGCGTGTTTTAGGTCCTCCTATGCCATCACATCTGTGATCACCCACGCTGTTGTGAAATGCACAGATCTGTGCCCTGCTGATCAGATAACAAAGACAGAAGGATTTAAATCTTGCAACTTGTGCTGTCTTTGCTATTACATTGTTCAATACCACATTCTCAAGGAGTTTTTCAGCTTGGAAAACCTGGAGTATTTTACTCCTTTTTCAGCGTTGGGTCAGATCTGAGTCTCATCTTGCTCCCTTGGAAAACCTGGAGTATTTTACTCCTTTTTCAGTGTTGGGTGAGATCTGAGTCTCATCTTGCTCACTCAGTAATGCTCTTTCCTACTCAAGGGCCAGGCTGTCCTTGCAGCCATGGGGAAGTGTTACATTTTATAGTAGCATGGACAAATCTTTCCAGAGTTCTTAGAAAATCAGCTGATAAATAAGAAGGGTTTTGTTGCTGTGATATACAATGAATTAATAACAAAAATTACTGGGAAAGAAAAAAAAATTGAGAATGGCCAACGGAAGTCAGTCTCTCTTTTCCCTCAGGGTGGGTCAGCTAAAAATATTTCCATGTTGTTCTCCTTAAAGGAAGGCCCAGGCAAAGAACCAGAGGTAGGACAGAAGGAACAGAAATATCCATTTGAAGTAATCTGTGGCAAAATCATTCACCACTCCATATAATATATTTTAAATGTTGTTTTAGTTTGGATGTTTTCATTTTTCCACATCTCTGCTCTTTTCCTAATGTTTGCTGGGGGGATTTTTTTTTTCATTCTGTTTAGCTGTGAGTATTTCACTGGATATTTCTGCTTCCTCTTTCCTTCTGGTAAGGAACACAAGAAGACTTACCTTGAAACTTGGCTTTAAGGCCCCCAGGCAGTTTTGCTGTTTCTTTGGGGGTTGTTTGGGCTTTTTGATTTTTTTTTTCTTTTATTAAGTAGGATTTTTCATCCCTACTAATGAAGATGTGAAATATGGCTCAGGTTTAATGAAAAAAAATAGCATAATAGATATATCAGTGTTACACATTTAGACAGAGGTAATAAAGCAGCAAGGCAGTGTAATAGCTGTGTTTCAGTTAGGCTTGAAACTCAAAATCATGTATGTGCAATTAGCCCTGATGAGTTTTGTGATGGTTTGTTTTTTGAAGTGATTGTCAAGTAGTTGTGAAACAAGACTCCTATTTTCCCACATGCAGTAAATATTTGAGATTGAGGATTTCGGCATCTTAAGCCACTGCAGATTGTACATGTAGACTTGGAGGTTATTTTTGAAAAAATCTCTTATTTTGTTTTTCAGTTAAGTCGCAATTTTCATCATCATTAATATATGTTCTAACTTGGGTAGATTTGGTCCAACCAAAATAATTTCCAATAGATAATGTAGTAAGTGCACTGATCTTAGCTAAATCTGAATTCCCAGGTGTGTGACTTTGCAATGCGATGGCAACTCCATTAACAGAGGGATACTTCTCTGCTGTAGTGCTTGTTGGCAAAATAGAGTCCTGAGAGCTGGTTGATTTTACTACACTGATGACTGGTTTGAGAATTTGCATTGCACCACTACTAAGATACACAGTTTCGGGGCACAGAGGGAAGTTCTTTAGTTCTTTCTGTGCAATTGGAGACACATAGAGAAACGTTTCTCTTCTCGTTTTCATGCAATAATACCTGCTGTTTAATTTACCTTGGCTTTAGAAGTGTCAATATTTAAAGTGCTGTTACCATTGTGACCCACAGCTGGTGGGCCACATTTTCTGCTGTGTATTTTCATTTTGCTTGGTGAAGTAAAGATCATATCTAACATAGGATATAGAATTACCCAGTGCTGCCTTTCAATTCACTGCATAGTCATTCAACTGGTCCCAGCTGACTGTTGCTTTCGAAGAAAGTTAGAAATGTAATGTTTTCCTTTGAATGTTTGAAGGTGTAATTTTGTGTTTATTGCTGTTTCTCTCTGAAGAGGAATGCCAAGAAAATTGTCTTGAAATCAAGTTGTGAGGTTCCCGTAGTTCACTACTAAGAGTAGGATCACTCACATCACTTCAGTGCAGGAAGAGAGTCTGATGTTGTACCAGAAAGTAAAGACTTACACTTTTTTTCTTCTTCCCTTGCCCTAGGAGGCTTTTGGCTCCTTGGGACTGAGGTGCTGTTTGTTTTCTGCTCATTTTTGTTGCCCACAGAACCGAGGTTGCCATCCTGACAAGACTGACACCCCTGCAATGCAAATACCTACAGGACAATTTCACTTGATCATTTAGAGACATCTTACTGTCACTTCAGTTGGTACTTCAGACATCACTTATGCCATCCCCCAGCTACCATCACTTCCTTCCCTTCCTTTGGATGATACTCAGAAGAAAAATGTCATACATTCAGGACTTCAAGGTCCAACTTGGCAGTAAAAAGTGTAACTGCATTTGAAAGAACTAGTATTCAGGATCTAAACAGAGGGGGAAAGGTGTGTGTGGGTTTTGCTTGTATTCCAAACATACAGCAGGTGTGAAGGATTTGTTTGTTCAATTGATTTTGGGTTTTTTGTTTCTTTGTTCCTCAGTGGGTTTTTTTTTGGGGATGTGATATCAGCTCAGGAAAACAATCTAGCTAGTAATTGGCGTGTTGTCTTTGATAAAACCACTGTTTGCAATATTTGTTTGCTTTTGCTCAGAGCTTTGTGAACCTCTGTTCTCATTCTTTTGGTTCTAATCTGAGTCTTTGTGCTTTTGGGACAAATAGTCTGAAGGTTGATGTTTTGCCAAAATGAACACTAGAGCACTTGCAAAACAAATTAAAATGAGAACTAATGAAAACCACTTTGCTTCTGAATGAGGAGTCTTTCAAAGAATTCAATGATCTTTAATACATAGTAATTTTCACTTTAGTTAATTTGATTTAACTTGAATTGAATGAGGCTGTGCAAAGAAGCACCAAGTCCCATTGATTTTCTGTGGGACTCAAGCTCTTAAAGCACTTGCAAAAATTATAAGGGTGCATTTGAAAATGTTGACTGCTCCTGTCCTTGGCTTAAGAAACTCTTCAAAAATGTTGTGTTTAGTTTTATAGTACCTTCAACAGTTATCCACTTCTATTTTGAGATTTTCTTTCTTGTCATTATGGGATCCATCACGGCCACTCAGAAGCTGCTGATGCCACCGGCTTGGAATTCAGCTCCAAAAGTGGCAGCCCCCACATATCAAAGGAACTTACTCTCATGTGCATAACATTATTAAGCTGCTGGAAGAAAGAGTGTGGGAGAGCCTTGGAGCCTTGGTACAACATTTTCATCCCTTGTTCTTGTAAAAATTAGCTGGGTTCTGATTTGTTTATTTACACCACTGATGGAAATACTTACCAGCTGAAAAAATGGATTGCACATCATCTGGATAGGTCTGTCTGTGTCCTGTCTGCTTTCTATTTGTTGTGGATGTTTGGAAACTTTATTAATTGTCCTGTTACTAGTAACAGTGATTTCAGTGTTTCTAGTAGCTTTGGTGATGAATTGCACTGGAGATGTACAGGGCTACAACTGCACAGTGACACGAGGAGGAATGGCAGCAGTGTTACATCAAATGGAGTCTGTGGTACTGTGTGTAATAAGGCAGGAAATCCATATACTGTTAGCTAGCTCACAGTTGGCCATGGGTAATTGAATAATTGGTCCTGCACATGGCTGGAAGGCCATGCTGTTAATTACTAATTTCTTTGCAAGATATAGAGCATCTGCTTACTTTGTTTAGGTTTAATAGTCAGTGGTTGATGGAACACCTTCTGGGCTGTTTGTTTAGATCTCTGAGATACTTATCAAAGCCATTTCTACTCTAATAAGCTGTGTATTTAGATGCAGTGATTTTAAGATCATTTGTAGGTTATTGCTCTCTCCAGTGTTGTTTTCCATGGCAAACACAAAAGGTAACAGTGAGTACACCCAGGAGGTACCTTGAGAGCTCAGCAGAGCCATTCCTGGGCCTGAATGTAACAATTTAATCTGGAAATCATTCCAGGTCTGACTGGCAGATGTGTGCCCACCTGAACTCCAGAGATGGACAGTCTGTAGTTGTTCAGGTAATCCATGCCAGGTATTTCTGACATCTGATCAAAATTTGCCCTGTTGAAGTTCAAGCTCAGTACTTGCTGTGCTGTCTCCAGGTGCCAGGGAGCAAAAGGTGATGAGCCTTTGGCAAGCTCTGTTATTCAGAAGCTCATGTAATATTTGTCTAGTCTTGTGGTACCTGGACCCTGAATCAAAGAGCTTTTTCAATGTTTCCTTTTGTCCATATTTCCTACTCCTCTGAGATCTTTCCAGCCAAGCAGCAGCTTTTTCAGATGCTTTTAGAAGATCCTCCCCAAAAAGTCTCTCTTCACCTGCTTACACCACATAAAGCTCAGCGTTTTGCCTTCATCCTTGCTGAATTACCATTCATTTCACATCACTCTCCAATTTGTGATCAGCTGAATTCTCCTCTTTATTTGTGCTGCTTGTGACCCATCCCACCTTTTGACTGTTGACACCATGAAATTATTGTGAAATACTGCTACTAAGTGACTGTTTCCTAAACAATACCAACAGAAGACTCAGTCCAGCTGGTAAAAACACATCTTCCCAGCATGCCAACATTTCCTTCTTCCCCAGACAGTTGTTCTCCTCCTAAAATGTTCATGCTTAGTCTGAATCTGACCCTTCCAACCTTTCCATAGTTTCACTTGTCTAATTGGAACCAGTGTAGGACTGGTACATAATTCATGTGCAAGGGACTGTGTGTCTGGGTTTGGTGTGTGTTTACTGTCTCCTACTGATAATTCTAGGATTGATCAGTTGTATGGATCTGTCCAATGCTAAGCCAGGAGCCCCTAGGATAACATACCTGTGTGTTGCTTCTCAAGACTTGTCTTTTAGGTATGTTTCTCTCCTCTCTTTTTTTGCTCTTGCTTTGTACCTTAGGTGTCATTTAGAAAAAATACCTCTTTTTTTCCTGCATTGACAGTGTAGGGAAAAATTATCCTTAGGAAATCACTTTCAACACATTGTTTGAGCAGAGGAACCTTTCACAGATGATTACTTGTTAGGGGAGTTTAGGAGTCAGTCTTATTATTGGCATCAACATTCATAACTCAGAAAAACTGAAAAATACGTGACGTATATTAGCTTGAAGCATCTTGACCTCGATGGGAATCGAGATGTGCTTTGTAACTGTAAAACACAGAGGGGAGAGAGAGAGGAGAGATCATAAGGACTTTAATACCACACTTTTACATGTGCTTGTATATCACTTGTAAGCTTTTATTGTGTAACATTTGTAAATGCCACGTTAGTAAATGGATACGAGTCTCCATAGTTTCAATTTCTAAGTAATTGTCTTTTCTAGATAATGACAGGGAAAAAATGCAGAGCACTCCTCTGTGGCCGAAAGCATTGTTCCCTGCCAGCAGAGCTCTCCCTGCATCAGATTCCAATGAGCTCAGACAGGAAAATAGTGCCAGGGACCAGGTACTCCCCCAGCTCTTGCCAAGGCACCACTGGGGGTGGGAAAAGAGAAGACTTGGGTGGCTCCAATTAACCATGGACTGATGAGGTAGCTGGAAGAAAGCAAGAGACCATGACCTGATTCTGCATGAAGGAGGTGGATTTGTAAATAGAATACCCGAGGCTGGTCTTAGATTATCATCAGTGAAGAGAAATAAGGGGAAAAAAACCCCAAACCCAAAAACCAACCTTGAGCTGAAACATTCATTTAAACACTCTTAAAAGCAAAACAAAATTAAAATTGCTCCTTGGCACGATTGTGAGATAAGACTAAGGTGGTATTTGCAAAAGCAGATGTTATATGAGACAATACAATAATTGAAACCACTCCTCATAAACTTAATTTCTTAATTTAAAATTATATAAATTGTTTCTGTAAAAAGTATAAGAAAATCTAATGAAATCTTAATCATTAAAAATGTAGATGCAGTCAAGAAAGTAAAAATGCCAAGCTTTTATCTGAGGCTTCAGATGTATTAGTTTTGCAATATTTAGTGTTTTTAGAGCCCCTAGAGCAGTATTCATGTGCCTGAGCACTTTAGTTATAGCAAAAGTCTGTAGATTGCAGACCTTCTCATGTTGGATTTTTTTTCAAATTACAGTAAACAAGGAGTTATGGTTAGCAAGTGGCTTTTTGGAATTAGTGCATGGCTTTCTAGAGAAGGTGTAATTTGTAAATGAGGCTTGTGAATATGGGAATGGACCCAGTCTCACAGTGCTGCTGTAATTAGGCTGCAGAAGTGCATGTTGTGATGCAGCATAGCCCAAATCAGTGTGTTTTGCCTGTCTTGCTTTCTTTCATCTTCCTGGTGACTGGAAGAGGCCCAGGTAAAACCTACATTGATGGTAGGCCATAGAGTATTTTATTTTGATTACTGGCAGTAGCTTATAATTGTGTAGAAATATACTGGTTCCCCTCTCCCCCAAAGGTGGGTGATGTATTTGGAAAAAATGCTACATTAGAAACTTGCAGCTGACAGTGCCTACATTCAAGGAGTAATTAGTGCAGCAGCTGATAGGCCTTACCACAGCTCGTGTATGGGATACTGACCACAGGTGCTTGGCCCTTGATGGCATGGTTAATGGATCCTGTCTGTCATGAAACCTTGGATGGGGTTCAAAAAATAGAAAAAACATACACATTCTAATATAGTGGTTCTGTTAGTAATTAGATGGGAATTAAGTTGTTAAACAATTAAAAATTTGTAGGAATATCTGCCAGGTCTGCTGGCATCAAGGATGGTGAATCAGGCCTCCAGTACTGTAAGAAAAAATTTGTCATCTCCTGCATATATATCATCTCAGTCTCAATTTAGTAACTTCCCTTCCTCAATTTAGTTAGCTCCCTTACAGCACTCCAAACGAGTTTAATGTTCTCTGAAGTTCTGGATATGGCAGCCACACAGAATGCGGGCCCTGACAGCAGAGAAGGTTTCTTTCCTGCTCAGAGTAAGGGCTCCCTTCTTCACACTGCACAAAGTGGAACTAGGAGTGGGAATGCAAGAGAGGGAATCTATAGGAAATTTAATGGTAAATCCTGACTTGAAGCAGCATCAACGTTATCACTTAGAACTGAAGGATGGTCTCCAGAAGATGTTCCATCCTGCTGGTGTAGAGTCACCTTAATGAGCAGCAAACAAGAGGTTGCCAAGGATGGTTGTGACTGATTGCTGACAGAGCTGTGGTTGCTGCAGCTGGCCAGGCTCCTGCTGGCAAAAGACATAATAGGTATTGGTACAGGTCATACAATGGTAAATGAACATTTACTGCCTCTGTGGCAAGTGGATTGATTATCGTGTCCACCTCCAAACAGGTCTGCCTTTGTTTTACAAGTAAATGTATTTGCTCCTGCTGTGCTGAAGTCAGGAGATGAGTTCAGATACACAGAGCTCAAAGCCATCGTGATATGTACAGGAGCTTGTTTCAGCTTTTACAAAATGGCCTGTCATGTACATGTATATAAACAAATAACTGTGTCTAAGTGTACATTAATTTTTCTTGCAAATGTTGATTTTATTTTTCGTGGGTCAGTGTACCTAGAATGTTGATATAAGATAACAGACAATATTTGATTGCTAGGCACTGGCTTCACATCATAACCTGTGGTCTGATAAAAGGTTTTTATTGATAAATACTATTCTTAATACATTTTAGCTTTCTTAGTGTCCTTGGGAAAAAAGAGAAGTGCAAGAAAGCCTACTTTAAAAAAATTCAGTTTGGAGCCCAAGGTGTGCAGATCTTGTTTTACAACTGAAATACAGCATCCATTGTCTAAAATGAGAATTTGTATTTCCACAAAGACTAGTCACTGCTGTGCAATCAGAAAGGAAGGAAGGGAGGATGCTGTCAGCTGAGGGCAGGGTCAGTGAGATTTCTGGGGTGTAGGTGAACAAGTGTTCTTAAATCAGCACAAGCTCTGGTACCACTCAGTCTGATTTGGGCAATAAACCCCTTGAGATCATGATTAATCCTCCACTGGGTTGCACAGAGGTGCTAATTGACTCTCTGGCTATAGCCAGTTGAGGATGTTGGACTGCTGAGGCTCAAGGCCCAGTTCTGCTTGGTTTGGCAGCTTTGGCTCAGGTGTCTGCTGAGGCCACCATTGTCAGCTGTTCTACGAAAGCACTTCTGCAACATTCTCGAGGCTTTCGTCTTTCTTCCAGTACAGAATGGAAAGTATTTTCCCACTCTTAAATGAAATACAGTTCTTGTTTTTGTGCCAGCCACAACTGTAACTTCTGGCAAGAGTCAATTTGGACTGCAGTCAGCACCAGGATCACGGAGGAGAGAGAAGTGGCCTAAAGCTTGATCTGCCACCCACCTCTGGAGCTGCATCAGGCATGCTGGGACCTGAGCCCTGCATGTGTTGTGCATGTGCTTCTCTTAATTAAGTCTGACAGGGGGCTGAGAGATAACATGCTCTGATCAAAAGATTTTCTTAGAACATGGTGAGGTGCTTTTTTTCCAGTTAAAGGCATTAGTACATATCCTTCACATGTTTATCCCTGTGCATATTTACATAAACCTGATATGTATCCTGCAAATCCAAATATTTTTGCAGATTGTGTTTTTGAGCAGTTTGCAATGAGGCATTTTTGGAGGTTTTTTTTTGCTCTCTCTAGAAATCCTTGCTTGGGATCCTACATGTTCTTGTATGCTATCATGGAGCATATTTACCCTGTGCAGATTTAGACTTGGGTGCTGGTACTGTGGTGAAGATGGCCTAGCACTGAATTATCAGAGGTATGTAAGGAGCTGATGCCCTTGCTGTGTCACTGGAAAGCAATTTTTCTCCAAAAATTGTCTGCCAAGTGATTTTTTTAAATTGTAAGAACCAGGAGCTACGTCCAACTTCTTAGATTTAATTGCTTTTAGAAATATTTCTAATGTGGAACAACTCTATCTTGTAGGAAACTGGTAGTAAATTATGTGAGGGAGTGAAGGCTCTAACAAACCAGGGCAACCTTTAGAACAAAGCAAAATAAATGCTTGCCTGGATCTGTGTCAGTGGGAGGCCACTGTGACCCCACAGCAGTTAATTTGTTTAGCATGTTGCTGCTGTAATGCTAATTAGGTATCTCTTGAACCAAGAGATTGTCAGCTCCAAGTTTCAAACTTCTTTCTTTCTCCTAAGGAAAAAAAAAATAAAGGAAAAGGCAGATGAAAGTTTCTTGCAAGTGTACAATTCTAGGCTGCCCGTGCCTTTCTCTGTGCTTCGCTTTTGCTGCCACTACAAAGCTCATTTTCTTTTTTGAATAAAAACACTCTGGTAGCACTAGGTCAATCTCAAAAGCCCAAAATTAACAGAACTGTATTAAATTATAAGGGTTTCAATGCTTAAAAGAAATGGACGGTTATGCTGAGGAAGGGCCTCTGCTTGCAAGCTGCGTGTTCTTCAGAGAGGTGGGGGAGCCCTCTGACTTTTCAAACCTGTAGAATAACAGGTCAGAGGTTTGACATTTACTGTCAAAACATTATTTGGTCAGTCCAAAGATCAAGGAGTAAAATGCTTTGGTCTTGATTTTTCTTCCCAGCAAATATTTCTATCATATCCAGGTAGTTTGGGGGGATTTTTTTTATGTCCTGCTGTTAAGCTTTCTGCTTCTCCTTCTGTATCATACTTAAAAGACTGCTAAGCACGTACCACTCCAGTATGACAGTTTGGAGGGCTTTTTGTATTAGCACTCTAAAAAGGAATCACTTTCAAGTTACCTTTAGTCTCAGTGCTGGTAGAATTGTGCCAGTTTGCATTCAGAATGTCAAACTCTAGTTGTTGGCAATGATAAATCTTCATGCCTGGTTCAGACTGTTACAGGCACCGTGCCTTCTTGCAGACATCCAGTTCAGGTGCAGCTGAATTTTTCTTCATTCTTGCATGCTGAAAATGCCAGTTGGGATCTATGAGTCTCTGTTTCAGGCCACATTCAGTAAATGTTGCACTTCATGTTCACGAGGAAGACACAAAACTGCAGTTGGGTTTTGAAGTGGTGTAAATCTGGAGGAGTGAGACTGACTGAGCTTTTTACCCTTGCATAGGGGTAAAGCCAGCTCTCAGTCTTGTTTGAGAGACTCTCCTCTGCCTCAGTCTACTGTCTTGTAGTGCTACCTTGGGCATCCAAAATGACTTTAGTAGCTTCATATCCAGTTGGGCCTCATAAGAACCACCTTTGAGCTGATGAACTTTAATTTATGTAAAGGACTTGGCCATGAGAAAAATTCCACTCCATAAAATGCACTGGTAGCCATCAATTGCCCTTCCTATTGGAGGCAAGTGTGAGGCAAAAGCAAAGCTAAGCAAGACTGCAGTAATAGTAATTACCTAGGTGCTTGTTTAACCAGGCAGCAAGTAATGAAGTCAGGAACTGTAATGTCACATCAACTACATTACCTCATTTTCTTCTCTTGCAGACACAGGGAGGTTAAAAATAATGAGCCTGTCTGCCTCTCCCCATACCCCTGAGCACACTGAATCACAAGCACCTTCTTTCTAAAACAAATTTATTTCTTGCCGGCCTCCTTCCCAACAAAGACTTGCCTGTGATGAATACCAGACTTCACAGCATATTTGTCAAAGTGGTACACCTGTGAGGGTTCCAGCACAAGATGAATTTTGGCAGGCCAAGGGAGTAGAGGGAGGTACCAGGCAAGGAATAAATCTTTGTGTGCTACACCAGACTGTGAATGAGCGTTCTCCTCCTAAGAGTCGCTCCTCTGACAAGTTATGATAAATTGCGCTCTTTGTTGACACCTTCATCGTGTTATTTATGGCTCGTTAATTGAACTGAAAAGGAGACTTGTAGCACAGCAGGGGATCGTACAATACACTTCCACTAGGCTGGAACCTGAACCAAAGAACAAAAAGGGGGAGGAAAAAGGTAAAGTAATACATTCATGTGGGTACTCTCCACTGCAAAGAACTGGCTGCTGTAAGAGACAGTCCAGAACTGCAGCAACTGCTCTCAGCCCTCTTAGAAACATCCTTCAGTCCTCCTGGATCTCCCAGGCAAAAGGCTGGATGTTTGTCTTGTTCCCACCTTTAGTCCTTGTATCTGTGTTGCTGTGTGCGTTGCTGAAGTATGGGTTATCAATCCCATGCAAAGGCAAGCATCTGGCCTGTGTTTCTGAACTTGACCATCCCTCACTTCCCTAACAGCAGTTTCCCCTGCTTTTTCCTAGTACTCTCTTTCCTGGAGTGACATTCTGATAACACAGTGGGTGAAAAAGAAGGATGCTGGTATGGTACCACAAAAGTATCACATTTATACAGCAACACAGAATTCTCTTCTTTTGGGGCGATATATACCTAGTTCAGAAACAGTGATTTGAGGAACCTTCCAGCCCTCTGCCAGTGCTAAGAGCAAGGCCTCGTTACCAAACATCCTATTGTGGCAGCACAGGCAGGCATTTTCTCTGAGAAGGAGTAGTGTAAACAGGAAAGGGAGAGGTACAGGATCTGAGCGGGTGGCTCTCCACACTTGTTGTGCAAGAGCTGTCTGCAGGAAATATAGCTGTAAATCATTGTGGGGGATGATAAAAGAGAGAACAAAATCTTCAGTGGATAAATACTGAGGCAGACTGGCTTGTTTCTGTGAAGAATTATAGATCTGATGTGGAGTCTGAAATGGTTCTAACAAGCTCTGTCCTGAAAGAAAATTAAGTAAACTGATGCCTGAGAGTATTTATCATGCATGAGTACCTTGAGAAAAAATAGAATGCTCCAAGAAAAGAGCATGTTTTCCTATCAAAGGGTTCTGAGATAATCATTCAGGTTCTTGCTGGAGAAGACCATCTGAGATTCTCACATTTCCATGGCAGTATGAGCAGCATCATTTGTGGATTTGCTGTTCAGGCTCCTCTCAAATGAGCCAGGTCCTTCTGTAGTGCCAAGGTTGAGAGTTAAAATAGCAAGTGGCAGGTCCCTTGTTAGCAGGGTCTAGAAGAGGGAGTAGCTGGGTTGGGTGTCAGGAGATCTGAAATCCACTCTGGAAGAGTTCCTTAATCAGCTTTGTAGGTACAGTCAAACTTCTTGAACCTCATGGTTTGGTGTGTGTCTTTTTTTCAGGTGTGAAATAAAGCTTTACTTTTGCCTTAGCTAGAGATTGAGCAAGTGGTTTGGCAGGGATAGAATTTAACCAGGTAGTGAAAATTAATTCCTCTTCTGCTAGCTTTCCAGCCTCTCAAGTGAAATATAGGTGCAGTGTTCCCCTTGAAGGATTTCCTGGTGCAGGGGCAGCCTCTCCTGCGTGCCATTCTGTCAGTGAGGATGATGCTGTATTTTGCCAAGCTCTTGGTAAGTGATGCTCGGTTCCTGGGCATCAGGAACATGTATGCAGCCTTTTCACTCATCATCACACGTCTGCAGCTCCCCACTGCTGCCCCTCGGGGGACTGGTCATGTCCCTGAGTGGGAAAGTGGCGTCTGTGTGGGGATGTGCAGTGTCGGTGGTTTCCTTGTGAGCCTTTATGCTGTGTGTGCAGCCCTGGGCAGTGCTGTTTGCTGAGCTCTGGCCGTGCTGTTGGCTGCAAGGCTGTGCTGTGACAGGGACGCTGCAGGACCTGCACAGGAGCTGGGCTGTGGCTCACTGCAGGGTGCCAGAGCTCTGCAGTGAGTATGGAAACAGGATGGCCACTTGTGGTGGTGAGGGCCTCAGCCCGCTGGCCCTTCTCTTCCCGGCAAAGCCCACTCCTCTCTCCGGGGCTGTGGATGAGAGCAGCACAAGCACTGCCCCTGTCGGGTTGGCTTCCTCCGTGCTGTTTGTGCACGGTGTCGATAAAAGAGTTAAAGCAGAGTAGTGGCACTGTGCGTGTGGAGGCGCTGGGAATACTCTATTTATAGCGCTGCTCTGCGTTAGCTCCAGGGAATTGTCGGCTGCGTGCTGCAGCAGCGGCCTTAGAGCACACTCCAGGTGCGGGTGGGTACCGCAGCCAGGCTGTCACCCAGCCCGGGGGAGTCACCCAGCCCGGGGCTGTCCTGGTGTCCTGCGGGGCCCGGAGCCTCCTGGGCAGCGGCACGGCCGGGGATGGCCGTGCCTGCCACGGCTCGCTCCTGTCTGCAGGTCTGCCCACGAACAGATGCTGCTCTTTCATTTCCCTGGAGGTCTTTAATGCCTTCTCTTCGAGGTGATGTAAAGACAATATGATTTGGCTTGTAATCATAACAAAGATGGAATTCTAAGGGGTTTGTTGCTGTTGTTTGGATCTAGAGAATGGGGTCATTAAGAGCAAGGGAGCATCAGATCCCATATAAATACAAGGTTGGTTGCTGTTTCAAATAGCCCAGCCCCATGATAATTGGCAGCAGCCTTGGTTGGTTACTTGCCTGGGCCTAATTCCTCAGAAAGTCACTGCTGCCAATAAGGATATCAGCATAACTCCTGGTCTGAAAGGATTTCAGTTTCTCACTTCATGCTACCAGGGTCCTTCCCCTGCCCAAGTCCCCAAAGCACCCTACAGAAAGGAAAACCCTGAGATAAAACTTGCACACACCAGTTTTCTTGAGGTTTGCCACCTTCTAGGACAGCAGTTCCACATTGGTTTAATGTTTAAATAGTGAAAAATGTTTTTACATTCTGTTTGGAGCTGAAATGTCATCTGGCAGCCTGATAAACTGGTTTCTTAGGGATCTGTCCAGTGCTGGAAAGCGTTGTGCTGCCTTCTCGCTCACCCTGCCTCTTCTGTTCCTTTGTGTAGTAACTTCAGTGTGAGTGTTGCCTACAGGCCCTTTTATGTGCTTCACACCAGAGGCTCTATTGCCAAAATATTAGCAGCTACTTCTGGAGCCAGGAAATGCAACGTTGCAGGTTGAGTGGGAGCAAGGAGAAGGAAACCACACAGATAGGGAAAGTCTGAGAGAAATTAAGTAAGTAGGAAAAAAAGTTTGCTGCAGGCTAGTTTCAACCATCACTTCTGCAAACAGCTGTAACTAACATCCAATTCTACCAAAGTAGGGCAGAACAACCTTCAGCACAGCATTCTGCTCTCTCTTCTCCATCTTTTGATTGTGAGCTTGGTGCTTAGAAAGACCTTGTTTTTCATTTTATAGTTGTGCCCTTCCTATAGCGTTTTCTCCCCAGCCAGCTGGCTTTTTTTGTCAGTTACAACAGTGTGTGGTTTGTTTTCTTTATTTTACAGTATCAAACAAATTGAGCATTAAGCTATTTCTTCCAAGTTTTCACTACAGATCATCTTTCCCACTTCTTAATTTTTGATTAAAAACTACTTGTGATAACATAGGCCACATTAGTAGAACAATAAACAGGTTCATGGATGAGGGACTTTCACTTAAATAGCTTTGTGCAGCTGCTATTTCCTCACCACTTCCTCAGACAGCAGTCTTCCCTGGCTGTCAGTTTTCCAGGATTTTGACTGAGTGCACTCATTTTGACTCACTGCTGCAACCATTGGTATACATTTGCAGTGTGTCATGGTGAGTGTGGTAGAATATCTGTACGAAGTGAGGAGCTATAGTGAAATAATTCTAGTTTAATACTGCATTCAAATTAATTTATGCCAGCTATTTTTCCATTCTTGCTGATGAGACTCAAAGTTTACACACGGTATCTTGTCTTTGTCCATAACAGGCAGACTTTGAGAATACTTTTTAGTTGTTTGCTATGAATTTTCAACCCTGAGATGGTTGTGAGTTTTCCAATTTTTAGCTTTTATTTTTATTGATCATATTATTGGTACACTTGAATTGATATTCTGCATATTTGCATGTGCCCAGTGCTTTATTTCCAGATATTCATACAAAGACAGCACCATCTCTTGGGCTTCAAATACTCTAACACTAGGAGAGGCTCCCCTGCATTAACTCTCTCAAATGGGACCATGAACTGCAAACTGAGGATAACTAGGGGGAAACCATTTACAGGATTTATGTACCCAATAGACCCTTTAATTCCTGGACCACTTGTACAAAAATGAGGCAGATACAGCAGTGACATGTCTGTGTCTCAGATATTGAAGCTGCCTTTTTCCACAGCTACCTCTGCCTTCTTGTGTCTGTGACACAAGTAGAAACCAAGCACTGTGTGGTAATGAATAGAGCAGAAGGAAGGGTGTTAGCACTGGTGTCTGTTTTCAAATTCATCAATTCAAGTCTAAAATGAAAATAATTTCTCTCTTTATCCACTAAAATTCTACAGTGGAGGGATAACATTTGGACAGTTGTGTCATCCTTAATAACAAATGTGAGTAGAATCAGCAACTTTAATCAGCTCATGGGAGGTAAGTGCCACCCACACCACAAAATATTGGCTTCAGTCTCTGGCTTTCTGAATTGTTTTTTCTTGTTGATTACAAAGCTAAAGGAGGAGGGAAAAACAACCTCCAAGTCACTCTTACATAATACTTTGTTTTATGAGGGTTCCACTAATCATGTCAATACTGAGCCTCTAGTTTTTGATAATTACATTGGAAATGCCCAGTTTGTACATATTAATTCCAACTATAATTACCATGAAATTATATAACTACAAATTACCCTGTCATGTGGATGGACCAAATAAGCATGTACAGTACCTGCTCTGTGATAACAAATTAGAATTACATGGTTGGTTAACTAGCAGTAATATGAGATTTTTGAAGTGGCCAAGCTGGCCAGTTATGTGAAGAGAAAGTGTTGGATTTTCTTTCTGATGCTTGGTTAGATTTCAAAATAGTAGATTATTTATTTCTTGATATTTCTTTATGTGGAAAAAACAAAACAAATACGGTTTGGGGGTTTGTTTTTAGTGGACACTTACATTGTTTTAAATTGTTTGCTTTGTCACGGCCAGCTGCTGTGTTCATTCTCCTGGGTGCTGGCTGCTGCCTGTGGGACATTGCTGGTTTGATATAAGCTTTTTTAGGGATTTCTAACTTAACGTGTTAGAAAAAAGATTGCTTTACTTTTTTTTATCAAAGAGCATATTTTTTCATTTGCAGCAAACCCCCCATTGATTGATAGAACAGCTGCAGAGATTATATACAGGTGCAACCTTTCCCTTTCATTTGAGGAAGGGGGAAATCGTGTCTGAAACTCATATACATGACAAAACAGCTCTTCACTGTGTCTCCTTCCAGAACATCCATTGCGTAGTTCTTTCTTAAGAGACAAAACAGAAATAACGTCGGTCTTTCTTAGTTACTCTTGACCTCTGAGATGACACGGTGCGGAAGAAAGGCACGGCTGGAGGCCGGAGGTGGCGGTGCTGGGTCGTTTGAGAGCCCTGGCGCTCTGGAGCTGTGGCACCCCCGAGGAGCTGCCCCAGCCCGGGGAGGGCGAGGCTGGTGCTGCTCGCCCGGGCACGGAGGTGTCGTCTCGCCTCGCGCCGAACCGGGGCGCGCACGGCTGTGAGCCCCGAGGGCCGGGGTGTTTTTGTGATCACAGAAACAAAGGTACAACGGAAAATGGCTTCTGCGTTCCGGCGGGCAGAGCGTGCGGGAGGCAGAGGGGACACGCAGCCCCCGGAGCCGTGTGGGCTCCGCGCCGGGGCCCGGCCCGGGCCGCTCCCGCGCTGCCGGCGGTGGCCGCCAGGTGGCAGCACGGAAAGGCGGCAGCGGCGCCGCTGTCCCGGTGGTGCCTTGGGAAGGCTGGCCTGGAGCAGAGAGTGCACAGAGCTGGAAAATAAAACAGGGCTTTATTGAAAGGCCTTTAGGGTACACCTCGGGCAGGGCTACACCCAGGGTGGACTTAGAATGGTCACAAAAGGGATGACCAGTCACAAGGTCTTAGACTTTTATAAGTTTTGGTCCGTTTGGGGTTTAATTGTCTAATTACAGCTTCAGCTTGTGAGAAACAAGATCCTTCTTTTTCCTCTCTTCAGCTCTCTTTGTGCTTTTGGGCCTGAAAGTTGTACTCATTGTCCTTGGTCTTCAGCAGGAGAAGGATCTGTTTTGTCTCCCTACTCTGTGAAGAGAGGTTACTAGCACTTAGTATGAGGCTCAGAACTGCACCCCTGGGCAGCACAGAATCTGAAAAACACAAAAGCTAAAACTTAAGGCATCACCGGGGCTGCATTTGGGGCGGTTCGGGCAGAACTGATCCCTGCAGGCGGGGCTGCAGGGCTGCGTGTGGGGTTTAGTGCCTGACTGCGCCCCTTGCTGCAGCCAGGCTGTGGGGGGACCTCATCCATCTCTCTAATACACCTGTCTCATTTTTATTTGTTTTTAATCTTGGAGCATAAAGTCATCTGGCCAAGGAAAACACTATCTGTCTCTCAGCACCTGAAGCTCTTTCACTGAAACTTAGAACTTCTTCCAGTGGTAACTGAAGCATCATGCAAAGATCTGGGCAAGTGTGCCTTTAATCTGCTGGAGCTGCTACAGAGAAATGTGTAACTGAGAACAAAATGCTTGTCACTTTTTGCCCTGAGCCATACTATTGCAAGAGCTGAGCTTTCTCCAGCTGACTTTAAATTAATTTTCATGCCTTGATTTCTGGTTTCTTTGGTCTATTCTTAAATAAATTACGTAGCCACCTACATGCGGGGGGAAATTGTTAAAGAGCTTTACAACCTCTGTTCTTTGTTCTTGTATAAGTTTGATTTTTTTTTATATATTTCTTGTTGAATCTTTATCTGGCATCACCTCCTCTGAGGGATACACTTTTATAGAAACAAGTAGTTCTGGGTGAAGCTTACCTTGTTTACGTGCAATTGCAGCTCCAAAGGCATGGCTTCAGTTCACAATAGTTTATTTCTGATAGCCTCATTGGTTTGTAGCCATGGGAGATGAAAACTAATAACTAATAACTAGTAACAGGTTTAAGCAGTGGCAGCAGCCCAGAGATTAATAGTGAACTCTAGAGTAATCTCTGGAAATGGTCATCCTTGCTGTCCAAATCCAGGATTTGTAGACATTCCTTTCAGTTGGTGTATTAATTATTTCTGTACTCTTCTTTTTGTTTCAAGCAGATGTGAATGGTTCCATAGGCAGATACATATCTTATGTATGAAAAAGAAAAGTAACACAGGAATCCTTAGCCTAGAAATTATTCAGGGTTGTGGTTTTTTAGTTTGTTTGTTGTCTGTCTTCTGCTTTTCTCATAGCTGGGTCCACCATATTTCTTTGGTCTGTCATTCAATTAAATACTGTGCAAACCTGTAGGAAATGTTCAGAGATTCATGCTGGGAACCTATTTCAAACAAATGTCTTGTAAGGTGTGAATAAACATATGGAATGTTTCAAATTGCGCAGGGACTATGGCTAGCGTACGGTGTTTATGAATGTGAATAATTATAATTGAATGTTTTCTGTTCTCAGATTCTTCTTTTTCTTTGTCATCTCTAAACAATCCATCTTTCAGAAGGTGCTGACTGGGAACTTAGCAGCAGAGCAGTTTCTCATGACTCTTGTTTGGTAATTGGAACGTCTCAGAAAGCTTCTGTGAGAGTTTGTGGTAATTTTGGTCACACTGAATGAGATAATTCAGCAATCAGCCAGGTTTTTTTTAGCTGCCTCAGTGCTCAAGCTCTTAATAAGGTCAAGGATTGAATTTGGGTAGTTTCAACTTTTAAAAAAATTGTAATTATTTTAAGTATTTGGGGGAAAAGCATAATTATTTAGATTATTTCAAAATGTTTTCAGACAATCAGTTTCATTGCATAGAAATTGTTTAAATAACCTGAGCTGTTTGATTACCTTAAAGCTGTTAAGAGATGGAGTAAAAAGGTAATTGATCAATAAGGTTTTAATCTGGAAGAGGGGGAATGTTTTCATCACTTATTTTGATTTTTTAGTACAAAAGTGACTGTTAATTCAGATATCTGCTGATGGAACATTTATGTAAAAAGCACAAGAAATTTTCTTCCACAAAACCCCTCGCAGTGTCTTTACAAGTGGAAGATTTCTGTGCATCACATCTCCCTCCATTCACTGAATGTGTTTGTAGGACACATGCCCTTGGTCACTTCTGCTCAAAGACAAAGACTTTTTGCTATTAGTGCTCCTGAAATCAAGAGAAGTCCCCTGAAAGAACTGAGTTACTTGTTTAAGAGGACAAGATCTGGTATGATCGTTACCTGGAGCAGGTTTCTGAACTCCCCATGCAGCTTTCAGTGGGCATTCAGACTGGCAGCACTGAGCTTCCCCTCCACGAAGGGAATGTTCTGCTATCTGGGAGTGTGTTACTTAATTTTGCTATTCCAAAACTTTCCTCGCTCAGATTTAATAGAAAGCTTCTTACATCATGGGACCGTGTAAATAACTGTACAAAGCATCCATGGTTTAGTAATCCCAAAGTAAGCCAAGGCCATAAAATGTGTTTTCCACTGGTGCAGCACTTTCCCATTCCAGATATATTTAGTGTGGTGTAGTAGTTCTTTCCATAACTTCAGTGCATCAGCAGTCCTGTTAACGCAAATAATTCTTATTTAACTCCTTCCTTCTTTTGAGCCTAAATATCACCAAAATTAGACAGTTAGCCGGCCCATTTGAAATTTAGTAAACTGAGATGAAAAGAATGGTAGATGAAATGTGAACAGGGAGCGTAGTAGATGAGAACAGAAATAGAAATGATGATAAGTAGAGCACTGCAGTTGGTGTGTGTCAGAGGACAGACTCGGTGGAACGGGATGGTTTGTTTGATGCAAGTATTTACATCCCTTGACAGTTTTGCTCTCTATAATGTGCCAGACCCTTGAATTATTGTACTGAAACAGAGAACTCTAAGGCAGCAGGCAACTGACATTGTTGGCAAATTGGTCTGGAGTCTGAAGGTTACTGTCTGACAAAACTCTTGTAACCAGCTTGAAAGAGATCCAAACGCACGTAACTGTCACAGGAAAAGAACCGGTATCTGCCAATCCCTACATTGCTTCTACAGTACTGCTACTTCTCATTTTTGTCATTTGTTGTTCTTTTAGACCGACAAAGATATTCTGAATTTCTTCTTCTAAGACTTAAATTTTTCAGGTTGTGACTTTGTAATTTTGATATTCCTCTGTGTTTTCTAAGGCAGGTGTAAGAGTTCAGAGTGTCTGTAAATGCCAGTTATGTGCTATTGCTCTAGCTGAGTATATCTGTTTTGTGAAGGCTGGCATGCCTTAGTTCATAGCTTTGTTAGATAAAAGTTGTGCTTTTCCCACCTGAGAAGCTTTATAAATGCACTCCAGAGTTCTTGCTCAGTACATAACCTTGTTGCTTCAGAACTCACTAATGATCAGGATTTATTCAAGGATTTTATTGAGAAAAATAAAGAGATGAGAATTCGTATAAGACTCTTCTGTTCAGTTTCTGGAAACTGTTTGAATTTCTTTGTTTCTTACATTATGGCTTCACTTTGAATTTATCTGCATTCTTATTTGCATTCTTTTCTATGCCCATTCCTGCCGTGCCTGATTGTCTGTGCTGCTCCCTGCTTGCAGGCAGCTCGAGCTCAGCTGGGGAAGGAGCTGCACTTGCACTCTGACAGTAACTAGGATGCTGCTCAAGGAGGGCACAGCCTACGCTGCAGCAGCAGTGCCTGAGCTGCGGGAAGGCGGCAGAATGGTCTCAGCTTACTGGAACTCTGAGAGGTGCTCCTGCAAGGCAGAGCACAGCAAAAGGCTCTGCAGTCCCCGTAGGATGAGAGGTACAGGGGCCTGAGTGTGTTTGCTGAGGTAGCTGCTGTCCCTGATCCAAGGCAGTTCAGGGACAGAGGTGCTCATCATCCTGGCAGAGTCTGTAATGAAAGTATCATTTAGAGAGGCTGGCAATGAAGAGCTGCCCGCTGATGCAAACAGGATGGTTCACATTCGAAGCCTGACTGTGCTTCACTAACTCACTGCCTAGCACAAGATGTTTCCTTTAAAATCTAGGACAGTGGGGTTTTTCTCTTGAAGTCTGTGTTAGGAAAGCCAAAATTATTAATGCTTTAGAAAATTATTTATCAAATGTTCTGAGATGTATGTTAACTTAGTGATGGATCAAAAAAATATCTGAAGTTTGTGAATTATTCTGCAGACATAGGATCAGCTTATGGACTTACACAAGGAGTATTTTCTGTTGATTTCTAGTTTTTAAGGTAGACTAACCAAGAAATTGTCACTGTTTTGAGAGATGCTAATGACTCTTTTGCTGTTCAGATAAAAGTCAACCAAGCAGTGGCTTTTAGGGCCATGTGTTGCCTTGGTAAGGGTGCCATGTGAAGTTTTTAAATATATGATGTTATGAAGTATCATCTCAAGGAATCAGGTCCTTCAGGAGAACTCTTCACTTATGAATCTGAAGTTAGGCCACTGATAAGGTTTCCCAATGAAGCTTTTTATTGTAAAGATAAAATGTCCGAACAAATTGAACTTGGAACTTCTAACTGCCCAAAATTTACATTGTCAACATCTTTTATCAGTGAATGTTGTAAGCATTTTAATTTCATTCCCCTTAAGGATGCCTGAAGAAAAGCACATCTTAATATGGAGTAACATGTACAGTGTGAATGAAAGTAGAGAAGTAGATAGGGAATGTGCTTTGCTTTTGGTAGGGTCCCTTTGAGGCAGGCTTGGCATTCAGCTTTACAATTAGAACAAATCTGTAATGTTGCAGTTGACAGTTTTGCATTCCTGTTGACTGCATTGACTTGAGAAGGATACCTATAACTCCTCAGCTTAGAATTCACTAGCTCATTTAGTTGCAGCTATTGGAAAATTTTCAGGAAGTTTAAGGATTACAGCTGTAGAATTTGGGCTGCAAAAAATTAATCTGTAACACTATATATTGTTTACTTTTTAATAGCATTTGTTTGATTTATTATTGGAAAATCCATAATAAAAATTATAAAAGATACATGAATGGAACAGCTCATGTGAACTCTTTGCTGTTTGTATTAGAGTAAGTGCTCAGGCAGTGCTGCAAGAGTTCTTTAATGTATGTGGATTAAGGCAGTACCTTGTGCAAATTCTTCAGATTTCTGATTTATCCAGTAGGTGTTCAAGCGTATGGATTGGTGGAGCAGCCAAGATCCTGATGTCTGTTACCATTTTAGAGATTCTATAAAAATGTTTCAAGTGTTAGTGCTCCTGGTAGCTGCTTTGAGCTGGATGCTTGTGTTCTGTGTCAGACAGGAGGAACAGGTTTGCGTGTCCAGTATGTGTCTGTCACACCTCTTGTGAGAGTGGCACTGACCCCTGGGAGCCTGTTCTGCTGACAGTCTCTTGCCAGTCAGTACAGTCGAGTTTGTCTTTCCCAAGATCTTCAGAAGCAAGTTTTTTTTTCAAGGGAAAACATTTATGTTTCATGTTTAAGATGTTGAAAACCAGAAACCACAAGGTTTAAAGTTTTGACTTTGGTTTTTCCTATTGACAAGGTTTTGGTGTTATATACCATCAGTAGTTGCACAAGAAGGATTTGTGTGTGATTTAAGAGTGTCTTTTATATGATTCATCTGTTCCAGAATTGCTAAGGGAGCCAGCTAATCACGAGTGCTGAACTTGGTGACGTGTTGGTGATCAGCCCATAGACAAAAAGAAATAGCAATAGGTTGCTGTTGTTAAATCACTTATATGTTATAAAATTTTATTTCTGTATTGAGCTTTACATTGGAAAAGTTCTGCATTGCCGTTTGGACTCTCTGGAACATTCTGAGGTATTATTGATAAAAGTAAATTGCATGAGATGTTTAGGCAGCAAAACCAGCAGAAGCTTAATGTGGGGATCATGAACTCAGGCAGTTAATCCACTGGACTCATGTGTTTGCTTGATTTGATGAACCAGAGTGTGATCACATCTGCAAGTGTATGGTTTTTACAAGCAGCTGAAGATTGGTACAAACCAATGGACAATGCAAGTATTTGTGTGGGTATTTCATGTGACACTGCTTTCCAAGTGACAGTGCAGCCGTGCTCTGGGGGCTGGTGGCTGCAGTGTGTGGAGCCTCTCCATGTGCAGGAGCTGATTTCAAGATGAGATTTCCCTTTCTACATAAGGAATACTGCCAATTCTGTGATAAAGAAAAAGGCTCCAATTCAGTGCACAGCCACCTTTTATTTTTTTTTTTCCTTAATGGCTCATTTGTGGCATAGAAACAAACTCCTTGTTTGCTTTTAGATTACACCAACTGTTGATTAATAGTTGTGGTGGTACATAATTTGCCAACCTAAGGCTTTTATATTTTTTTTCTGGAAGGCAATCGCTGTGGTGAAAAGAAATTGGGTACTGGAAAGTGTTTGGACAGTATTTGAAAAACATGAACATTGGCAAAGAAGGGGGTCTGTTCATAAGCTAAAGATGGGAGTGATTTTCTGTCTCACTATGGATTTGTGCTCAGGACATACAATCCAGGGAAGCTTGGTAAACTCCAGTCAGAAAAGCACTGGAGAAGGGCACACATATTGTTCCAGTCCAGGAGGTGAGTGTGGCTGTGCTGGTCCATTTGCTGAGGAGGGGGAACTTCTGTGTTGTTCCTGGTGCCTGTCGATGGCAGTTGTTTATTTCCCAGCAGCTCAGAGTGAGACAGATGCTGCGTTCTCTTTGTGATGTAAGCTCAAGTGACAAGTCAAAATAAAAGACTTGTCCAAATTACTTTAAGACAATAAACGTGATGGCTCCTCATTGACAGCGTGTTAAATATTAATTTCTCAAACTGTGAGTTTGAAAGGCTTTGACATGTGTCAAGGTTCTGACTATTTAAAACCAATCTTCCACAAAAATCTCTTACAGATTGAAAGAACAAATATTGACTTGTATGACTAACATAGACCACTCTCTACTCTTTCTGCATTAAAAAAAAATAAATAGTCTAACTCTGCGTATTCCCTAGACATGATGTGGGCTATTATTTGAAAACATGTAGCTAGCTGAAATGTTGTTAATTGCCTTTCATTGATGCTAGGCAAATGTTCCTAAAGGTACTGTCCTAGCCAACAATAATACCAGTGAAACGAGGAATGAATCAATGTTGTTGCTCTAGTAGTTGCTAAATGCCGTATTTGCTGTGAAAAGTAGAGCTTGTATAAAAACAAAAGGGAAGAAATAGAATCTGTACTTCTGAGGAAGGCATATTCAGATACCCCTTCTGAGAGCAGGAAAGGATATTTTCTAAGATCTTCTGATACTGAGGCCCTTTTACTGCTGTTGAGAGAAAAATATCTCTGACAGAGGATTTAGCTTCTGCTAATCCTTAAGGGACTTGTTTTGACAGACTCTCTTTATAGAAGATTTTCTCAGTAACTTCTGATTTGTTATAAAAGAGCAATTACTGATTTGTCCTCCAGCACCTTTTTGATGCATATTTGTTAACGAAGTTCATGTACATACAGGAATGGGGAGGAAAAGCCAGTTTCAATTGTTTACTGTGAAAAAGCAAGAAGATTTGGATTTTCCTGGATCTCCATTTCACGCTCTAGCCCACTGGGTACTTAGAGTCTGGATTTCATTTAGTGTGTTACGTGGCCTGCTCAGCAATTTATGGGAGTGCATCTTGCTTTCTTGACAGTGAACTCCGTATTTTTTGTTACCCTTTCTAAGCATGAAGGCTCTTCCTCGTGTCCAGAGTAATGCCCAGTGTTAGATTTCCATCCAATTCTTCATATTTTGCGCAGGTAACCAGGAAGTCCTGCTTTTGTGGTGGTTGTGTTAGTTAGGGGAATAAACCAGCTTTTTTGTAATGTCTTTCTTGTAATGCTTCTGTATTGTTTGTTCCTTTTTTTATGAAGAACTCAAATATCCATTTTCATGTCCCTTCTCACAATCAGAGACAGTACTGGGAATGCACAGAGAGCAGCTCAGCTGTGTCAGATTTCCCAGTTTTTATCTGTTGCTCTGCACATGTGCTCATCTTGCACAAGATGCAGGATAAGAGGCCTGCATTACCAATATTCTCTGTGTCTAATAAAAAGCTGTCATGCTGTTTAGCTAGAAAGATCTTGGATCACATTCCCATGACTTCCCATCGTTCTCCTGACAAACTGTCTGGTCCCTGATCTAGAGGCTCTGTGTTTGACACTGTATCTGATTCATGTGCTGCCTTTGCTTCAGAAAACAACCGGCTGTTAACCAGTGTTAATACAGCTGGGTTTTCTTCCTCTTCTAATCTGAACAAACCCAAACATTACAGAGCATACTGAAGTGATATGAAAATTATGTTTCAAAGGCAAGTCTGGCCTCTAAACCTCTTCAATTTATTTCAACTATTGGCTTCTAAATATTTCCCTTAATTCTAATGAATTGTACTTGGTGTAAATCAACAGTTTGTGCTTGCCACACCAAGCAAACCCTTTCAGGGGCAAATCGCATTAACTTCTATCAAACATAATAATGTAATGTTTGTATCTTGGGAGCAGTGTAATTTTTGCTGTAATGCTAGAGACATGCTGAAGAAGTGCACATCTCTCTATAGTTAAACTCTGCAAAAATTTAAGAAAAAAATTCTCAGTTCAGGGGCAATTCAAGTGACTGCCATTACATATCCCAAATTGGATTCGCAACTTGTTTGTGTCAGTGACCCAACAGATGAACACTGTGATAAATACCTGTTTAAATTTCAGGTCTGGAGAGTTACTAGCTGTTTCTTTTGATAAAGAACATGGGTTAATTTAGAAAAAAAGAATCATTATCTATTTATGATAAAGGATCATTTCTGTAATAAAAATTTTGCGTCACACCTGTCTAACACCAAAGAGGGAAGTAAGGAACTATTCTGCTTTTGTTACCATTATTTTTATTCTGCCTTGACTTTCTGCTTTTCAAGAAATAGTCGTTTTTGTTAGAGTAAAAAAACCTTGCAATAGACAGCTTGCAGAGCTTATTCTGATAAAGTTGTCTAGAAATTTCTTGAGGGAATGAGCTTCTGGTAAAATACCAGGTATTTCTCACTTCTGGCAGTTCTGGAAATGTTCTGAAAAAAGATGTTCCTGAACTATTATGGAAATTACCATGGTGGAGCTGGAACACAGATATGCAAATACCTACATTTGAGTAGAAAAGTAACTGTGAAGAAAAACTGGCATTTTAGAATCTTCAAGGGGGGTTCTCTAATTCTTATGACAAAGTTAATAATGTCAAGGGAAGGAGGAGAAGTAGCTTCTCTCTGTCTCTCTCTTTCCAGAGGTATTTGCTTCTAAAATGAAGAAATCTGCCCTGAGACAAAGGTCTGTTCAAACCCGCAGCAGGTTTAGTGGAGGAGAGGGAACGTTGTGTGTGCATATTGCACTTCATGTAGAGACTGACTCTGTCAGCAGTGCTTTCCAAACTACCATTTTTAAAAAGGCAACTGCTAAATGGAGAGGATGTGAGCAAATGCATGCCCTGTCCCTACTCGATGAAATTCATCATTTTAAGAATAAAGCAGGGCCCCAGTTCCACCAGGTGTAGCCCACATTGATGTATGAATAAAGTAGTAGGCTCTAGCTTAGTCATGGTAACTTCCAGTAATATTAATTAGTCTTGACCCATTTGTTTTAATTTGACCCAAAAGTTGCACAGCTTTCTAATATCTTAATGAAGGAAGAGATCAAAAGGATGAGGCCTACATTTGTAGCTACATCAGTAAAATGTGACATCATATTTTTAAATAAGGGGAAATGGTGGAAATTTATGAGGGAGAACTATCTGGCATGTCTTATGCAAGGATAAGTATTATCTGCAAGCAAAGCTGTGTAGAAAAAGCATCAGAGCTGGAATAGATCCGTTCCTTGTGTGGTCCAGACAGACCAGGAAATGCTGATAATGCCTGATGACCATGAGCATTGGCTCTGCTGCTTACAGAATAATTCAGGAGAAACAATGGAATACGTTTGTGGTCCAGATTCTGTGACTCTCAGTGCTCTCAGCATCTGACTTACTCTGACTGGGGGATTGCATCCTTCAAATGCCTTTTGCTGCACTCACACAGGCTCTGAAGATGTACAGCACAGACCTGCGCTGGTTTTAGTTTGTCATGGGAGCTTTACTGATCTTACAATAATCCACAGGTTGGTTTCCGTTCCCTGTTTGTCCTTCTGAGAGTCAGGTGATCCTCAGGAGTTGAGGGAGCCTTTCCTTACCTCCTCCTGGCTGAGAGTCAGTTCCCAGGGTCTCCAGCTGCCTGCTCCCTCAGTTCTCTCCCAAGGCTGGGTTTCTCTAATGCCTCATTATGGTCAGACTTTTGATCCTGGACTGCATTAAAAAAAAAAACCTAGAGGAGAAAAAGAGCTTTTGGTCCGTGGTTTTTTTGAACTTTAACAGTGTTAATTTTCCTTCAATGCACAAAGCTTTTTTTCCTGTGTCCTTTCTTAGTGCCTTTGCTTTTTGTGTTTGAGGTGTTCATCAGTCTGTTACCAAGTGCAGTTGATGAGGGGCTTGCTCCTTCTTAGGCTTGTTATTTCTGAAGGTGTGTCCTGAGAGAGTTGGGATACAGAGCTAGGTTTGAACTTGCAGGTCCCCTGCACTGCAAATAAATGGGTTGTCACCAAGTCACAGGTGCTCACAGCATGATGGTGAAAAATAAGGCAAGTCTTGAGCATTCTAAAGACATTTCTAGTACCTTAATTGATTCAAAAAGGTTTTTGCTCAGTTATCTCATGCATATTCTTTGGACAGAACCACTGTAGGGTACCAATATGTTGAGAAAGCATCTTTTTTTTCATTAATTGAAGATTAAATATTTGATTGTTTCTATGTTTTGAGAGGGCATCAAATGTCCTGTGATCAGATGTAAAATGTGTATTTGTCTTGTGAATTAAAACAAAAGAGAAATGTGATTTGTGTGATTACTTTAGGCCGTGCATAGCTTTGGTTTGAAATGACAAAATCTCTCCTTAATCTCTAACAGAATTCATTTTGTAAATGTAAGGTTACATGAGATCAAGGCAAAACCACTGGAAACAAACTAATGTTACATTTGTTTAGAGATCATTCCTCACTTTATGAACAATTAATTTCCAACTCATTGAGTCAGTCCATAAATTATTGATAACAGAAGTCATAGAAAGGCTGGTAACAGTGGACAGAGGTTGTAATGGAAGTTAAAGGGAAAGTCTTCAATGACAGAAAATACTGTAGGTTTGTATCTCACACAACACTTTAATTGTTTTACCGTGTTCTGCCTAAGAATTGTATCTAGGTGAAAAAGAGGTGGAGGATTTGAAAAATGTCATTGTGAGGTGTAGTTGATAAATGGTGCTGTGCACAGTTTGGATGGCTGTGCTCTCTTACAGAAAGTAGTGTTCCAGAGGTATTTAATATATCATGTAGATCAAACCTTCAAGTGCTGTGGACTTTGTATTGTGAAGTGAATAATAGCTACAGCTTGCTGGGGCAGCAGTTCAATGCAGGTCATGTATTTAGAGCACATTGCACTTGAGAGCTGAGCTCAAAAGCTTAGCAGCAGACTTCCAGAAATCTGCTTGAGTGGCCTTGAACAATATTGAATCAAAACTCACAGCCCTTAGTTCCAAAAAAACTTTTTTCCCCTACAAAAGCTCTATGCTTCTAAAAACAGACTGGAGCCAAAATTGTCAAGATATTTATTGAACTGTCAGGCATCCCAAATTGTTCCATCCCTACAAGTTACTGCTCCTGGGAGTATTATTAGAAGGATAGTCAGTATCCTGGCAGCTAAACATTGTGTCTGATGTTTTTTGGAGAAGTCCTTCAAAACCTGCAACTAGGCAGGAATAGTTACTGTTATAGATAAATTGATATAAATTCTGCCCATGGAGCCTTAGAGAGCCCTGGAGCTGCCTGTGGTTCTTTATCCATTTGTTTTATCTTTGAAGTATCAGTTTGTGGCAGTGTCCAAGTCATTCTGGCTTTGTTTTGCCTAATAAAACTTGAATTGCAGGAAACAACTGCTGCTACAGAGCTAATTTGACAGAAACTGTCTAGACTTATATTTTTTTATTATAGTTTGAAGATTAAAATGAGTGACTACATGCTTATTTCCCTTGTCTAATCACGTAATTACCTTGGTCTAATTTTGAAGGTGTCCAAGTGCATGGGAGAAAAGAAAATTTCAGAGCGGGTATCTGAGGACAGTGCTAATGTTTTGATTTTAAAGACTAAAATACAGAGCATTTCTGGATCTCTGTGTCTGCACTTTGTTTTTACAATGTAAAATGATATGGCAGCAAAGCAGTTTGCCTAGTAAAACTACTGAATTAAGAGAGAAGTTAACAGAAATGTTGTGTTCTTGTCCAATGTCCTGGTCACAGAGCTGTGCTTTCCTTTGTGTGACAGTAGCCCTGAATATTGAAAGCAAAACCCAACCAAAGCTTAATAATATTCAAGCTTGCTCTATCGGTATGCTATGATTTATGTACTTTAAATAGGCATAACAAATCCATTACCTCGATAACTAGTTTGTTATTCTTTTAGTGGTTTAGTAGACTTTATAATTTCTGAGTGCTGAAGGCTCCATCTGAAAAGATTCTATGAGAAAAGATGATTTCATTGTAGCTCAGAATAAAGACTTATTTCTCCCTGCATAAATGGAAACTAATTTTCTGAACTAGAAAATTAATTCAATTACTTGAAAAAGTTGTGAACCAAAAAGGGAGTAAGTTCATGTTTGCTGAGCATTTGAAATGTATATTGAAAATGAGTCTTGAGTAATCATCCAAAGTAACAAGTTTGGACAAACAAATGGCAATGTATTGCAAATAGAGTATAACTTGATTTGTTGTTGCACAAGAACATAATTTGCAGCATGGACAGAATCTGATGCCCTTTTCCTGCAAATGATGTCCAAATCTCTGTTGATAACAGGTCTGTGATGGGGGCAGGGCCTCGGTAATGGGTGTGATGTTCTGTGGTGCTCCAGGGAGAAGAAAGCTGTGTTTGCATATCTGGGTTTGCTTCATGTAAGGAATACAGGATGGCCAGATTTCAGCTGAAGGTATTAAAAGTATAACGATTAGTTATGCTTCACAATGCATTTTAATTCATTTATATTTATATATATTAGAGAGATGCTACACATTGCAGCACTATGAGGTGGAGCCTGGGGGCTGAAATTTGCACGTGGTATTTGGACTTTTCAGACATTCTATTTCTGGTTTCTTTTTTTTTTTTTCCAGTTTAAAGCATGCTGTGAGCACTGCTGATCTCAATGCATTCTCTCCAGACCTGCATGTTTCTACAGGGGCACTAGCATGGCTCATCTTAAGAGTTTTTAAATGGCAGCAATGCCATTGGGAATGTTTTGCTTGTATAGTCCAGGTAGAAATAACTGGGCTTGAGAGGGAGAAGAATTGTGCATGATGCCTGTATAGTAGACAATTTCTTTGTGTAGGTGTGGTGCAATAAATTGAACAACCCAAAAGCAGAAAATTCTGTGGAACTTGTTCTATTTCTTTGTCTTGTCACTAACAGTTGGTTATAATTACTGTTGTTAGCTAGTTACCTGCTGAGAATCAAACCAAATGAGAGTTTTCTGCCATTATAATTTGTAGAGCAAAGTTCTGATGCTGCCTTTGGTTGTGTCTAGACAGACTGCCTCAATCCTTCTCAGCCCCCAGTCTCCAGCCTGAGCTAAACTGCAGAGTGCTGTCTGGGTGCTTTTGAAATGTGCTATTCCAAAAGGCTGAATTTCATTAAATAGTAATAAAACTTGGCCTACTTAAATTAAAGGCGTATCTCCTTTTGTCTTTAAGCAAACACCTGCTTTCAGGAGGATGTCTGATGAATACAATACTGTTACAAAGCTCAAATATAACTTTAGCCTCTCTTATTTTTGTCACCTGCTCTGAGGGAATGCCAGCTGTTGTTCTTGTTGTCTCAATAGTCAGCAAGTCCAATAGAGCTGCAGAACATAAATGGGCTGTATGGATGATAAGAAGTATAAGTATCCATCTTAAAAACAGCTGATTTTGTTAAACAGGAGCCATTGGTAGAGAACATTGAACACTACTCATTAAGTCAAATGTAGCTTGGGAGGGTTGCCTCATTTGGGAGATTGGTCCCAGCAGCAGGTGCAGCACAGGGGTATGGGTTTGGCTCCTGAGGATGACAGTGGAAAGGAGGTGCCAAAGGATCTCTCATTACCGTGGAGCAGAGGGCTGCTGCTGCTGGGCTGCCTGGCTTGTGCACTGCAAGCAGGAGAGGAGCCATCAGGAGTCTGGCTCAGTGGTAATGTGAAGTGATTAAATATTCCCTGCTGGTTGTTAGTTTGCTGCCTAAGTGAGTGTGCTGGGCTCATTTCTTATTTCTTCTCAACTAGCCGTGCATCCGTTTCCACCTTCCTGAAACCTTTTACAGGTCCAGGGACAAATAAATCACTTCTAGTGTATTCCCAGGGTAGTCTCAACTAAAAAAAGGATATCAACATGAAGGACAATTGCAGTGTTGAGCTGTCATCCAGTCCCCACAGGTACCATGAAAAATTACAGCCAATAAAATAACATTTTTCAAAATGTGACACTACTCTTAAATTTTTCTTCTGCAATAAATGGATTGTAGAGAGAATTTCTGTCCATTTGGGTACAAACTATTCTTCAAGCACTCGATAATAGATTATAGATGAGCTGTATTATTAATTTCTAATAGTGTAAATGTTTTGCTTCAACAGTCATTTTCAGGAGCTCAGACAGTAATTTTCTATGCTTTGTTATCATTTTTAAGGTATTTTGATAATTTAAAAAAAAAGAAGTTCAGGGTTGAGCCAAAGCTGTCCAAAGCCATTAAATCTTGTGTTAAAATAGAAATAGAGGACATAATTCAGCTTGTTATGCTTTAGTAAATGGTTAATGCGTGCAAATTTCCTGTTGTTTTGAGTGTTTCTTAGAGGACCATAGCAGTTAAAAAGCTTACGGTGGTTTTGAGTGCCAGCCTAATGATTAAGAGGCAAGTTTGTCCTTATCCCAATTTTCTACATCTTGAGCATGATATTAACGTAGATTTAGTATGAGTTTTCTGTGATGTTGCTTAAAACTGGTTCAAAAAATGCAAGCAAAGTGTATATCTGCAGTTCCTGGAATTTGAACATGACTGTTATTTATACACTATTTATGCATATGTATCCCCTGACAATTGGTACCAAGAGCATCATTAAATTTAAGGGATTTGTATTCCCACATGGAGAGGTGAAAAGATAATTCTGTGAGGATCTGCTGTATAAATATTTCGACAGCAACCGGGTGAGAATTTTCTGTCCTACTGTATATTATATTTTTCTTAATAGACTCCAACAGGAAGACTGTTGGGCATTTCTATCTTTGTATTTTGGACATAGTTGCATTTTTGTGCATAAATCAGGTGCTAAAGACTTTCCTGAAAAGGTTTTTGAACAGACACTGATGACTCCTGTGAGAGTGGTAGAGCCCTTCGTGTGGAGGATATTCCACCATTGTTTGTCATGATTAGCAGAGCCTGTGACTGTAGCTCTACATTACTTTTCCAGGCTTACTGCTACACAAATGCCTAATTCTTAATATCAGAAATAGACAGAAATCAACACAGAGAAAAGATTCTGAATTCTTACTGTGCGCCTTAAGGTCTTTGTGTAATGGAGTAGCTTGTTCTAGATCTGATATAAGATGTCCAAGTTAAGTGGAAACACTTTGGTGCCACTGGTTTGCTGCTAAGTCGAAAACCAAATTGCTGTACTTCAGATCTGACAATTAGAACTGCTGAGTACGTGCTGTGGTTACCCTTTAGAGCTGCTCTCCTTCGCTGGAGAGACAACCACACCGAGAGTAAAAGGAGAGCAGAGCCTGAAAGGATGAGGTGTAGAGCAGAGCACTGGAATGGATTGTAGTGCTCAGCAAAATGGGAATGTACCCTGCAATGGTTAATGTCTCCAAACCAAGCAGTTCCAGCTCTTGTACAGGCAAAAAGCAGTTGCAGCATTTTAGGAGCATATTTACATATAAACAGCTTTTCTCAGTTGTTTTAAAGAACCTAGAAATATTTTATCTTTCCCCCACTCCCATCTTTCACCTGGAGGTTTGGTTTTTGGTTTTTTTTTCTGAGAATTTTTGTACTCTGATCAGAAAATACAATGGTTGGGGTTTTTATTTTATAGCCATTTTCCTGATACTAGACTTATAAATGTTATTATAAGTTATGCTGTTATTAAGGAAATGTGATATGTCACTAAACAACAGCTTGGGGTTTATCTGTGATGCAAGATACCCTTTATACAGGTCAACAACACAAGAGGGTCTTTTATGATGATGGACTTCACTTCTGGTTTAAGGTAGAAACTAACACAGTTCTGTGTTGGCTTCAGCTTCCTCTTGTCTCTGACAAGTTGAGCCATTGAATCAAAATTCACTTGAATTTGGACCTCTAAAACAGTATGTACTTGAAGCTGTTGAGGCCTCTTGTGTTCTGTTTCTTATGAGTTTGGCTCAATGCTGTGAAGAGACAGCAACACATGTGTACACCTGTGCATGTGCCAGAGAAGTCCAGGGAGTAAATGTGGTTTGAAAGATCTTTGGATTAAAGGCAGTTTAAGAATTTGTGCTGCCAGAGCTAGCTGTTTATTTAGTGCAGGCTTTATTTAATTCTTTGTAAATGGTTACAAAGAATGGCTATAAAAACAAATTGGTGCAAAATATGGTGACTTTTTGTGGGTTCCTTATGTCAAGGCCCTTTGAATTTCTCACTTGGTAGTTTGTGTGTAAGCATCATTTCTTCACACAGCATAACTTACATGGACAAGCACGGGAGTTTGCATTTTAACAAATCTTGGACGATTTTGATGGCAGCATAAGGTCACTGAAGGAGGTCATCACAGTGTGGTGGACACACCACAGTGTTGTGGGTTATAGAACTGTATGGAAAGTTTTTGTTGGTAGAATGAAGTGAAAAAGATACTTCAGAGGTCATTTAGTGCCAGGACTCTGTTGTGTGCTAGAGTATGTTTGAGTTCCTGTCCTCATATGTGTGAGAACAATTTCTGAAATGGCTTCACCATTACCTTAGAAATAAGTCGTATCCATCTCCTGCCCATTTGCTTTGGGCTCCAAATCAGCTGCAGTGTGGATGTCATCCCACCTCGGCCCATGGTGCTGCTCAAGTGCTTTCTTGGGCTGGCTCCCTTGTTTGCTGTGTCCCAGGCTGTGCTCAGGGGGCAGTGTCTGTTTTCTCTTTGGCTGAACTGCTGTGTGTTTTCATGCTGAGATTATGCCACAGTTTCTATTAGCAGTAGATAGCAAAGCACCTACAGCCCTGCATGTCAGCACTGAGAATGAGTGAAAGGCTTGGCAGGACTGACAGTCAAGTCTCTTTCATTGCTTTTGGAAGTGCTGTAGCACCCTGGTGACCAACCTGTGCTACAGATGCAAGCTGATACACAGATCTAGTGAAGATCCAGGGTTTTTCCCTGGCACTCGTTTTGCTGAATAGATGTGATTTCACTTTTACATTGCTACCATGTGTGCAGGATTTAGCAGGAATGCCTGTCTCCTCTTCACACCTGTGGTGGATTAAGGTTGCAGTATGGGCAAACCATCCTCTCAGCATTTTAGTCCAGAAATCAGCTACAGACATAAACTGATCAGAAGTTATGTGGCCTTCAGCTAATTCTTTATAGGTATATGCCTCAGTTGGAAGAAAAACATTTGCTTTAGTCTTTTGTATTAAAAATCTCTTAAACACATTTGCAAGAGGCTGTGAAGCACACTAAGAGGCACTTTCTACAGGCAAGCTGGTGTGCAGGGATGACCCTCAGTTCCTACTCAAAGTGCAAACTTATTAAATACCGTCAACAAGTTTATTGATGGAGAAATCTTCATTCCCCTCAATGGGTGAAAGGTGGGACAGAAAATGAAAGTCAGTTGAGGATCCTGCAGTTAAAGGCATCAGAATGAAAGCCAAAGCATGCTGTGCGTTTCTTGTAATGCTATAAACAATCTGAATGTGATGTTATCACCACTTGTTTCAAGCAGTGTTATTTTGTGTGTGATGAAAACATTTTGGAGGACTCTCATTAAGGAATAAGAGGCTTGCTGAATTTACAAGGCAACGGTCTGAGATGGATAAATTGTGAGAGCAAATCCACGTTATTGTTTGATAGACATAAGTTTGGAAACTTTGGAAATTCTTTCATGAAAGTTGTTCCTGTTGAGTGTGTGAGTGGAAATGTGTTGGGACATGTGGTTGAAGGCTCTTTGTAAGGGTTTGAAGTTATGCAGCCAGTCTCCAGAAAAGCAGAGAATGCCAACTGAACTGTAAAGCTTGATTGCAGTTGTAGCATCCAGATTGGTTTTTTTTATTATTATTATGCCACGAAAAAGCTTGACACTCTTTTAACAAAGAACCTTCTCCATAAAGGGTTTGGTTGTCACTATATTGAAAATAGAGAGGGAAAGCAAAGGAAACACCACCAAGGAGTGGTGCCTGTCCTTGTGCCTGTACCGTGAGCACAAGTCATTCAGCTCCAGTGAGAAGCACTAGCAATTTCTGCAAGCTGGGAAACAAGACAACCTGCCTTGGAGTGTATTAGTTCAAGTGGGCTGCTCTCATGAGCGTAGTTCAGACAGTATAAAGATATGAGGAGGCACAGTGACTTTTCTTATTTTTTTAAATGCCTCTGATTGTTTACAAAATTAAAGCAAATAGTTAAGTACTTAGGTAATGAAGACACATACTTGTCCCTTTATTAAATCATAAATATCCTACTAAATTGCTTTATATAAGTAGATTGATACAGTCATCTTGAGTATGAAGATGCTTTTTGCTTGATAGTTGATGTTTTTCCCAGCCACGCTTTCTGTCACATATTTTGGGAAATGAGAAGAACATACTGCCTGTGCACGTAGTGCATTGGGCAACCTGTTCCTGTTTACCAGTACAGCAACTTAATGGAAAGTCAGTGAAAGTCTTGTTAAAATAATGCTGAGTGACCTTTGAGAATTGGCACATTTTACTTTATATGCTTATCTTGGTAAGATATTCATAGATGGCACAGATTCATCTAAAATGTATTGCTATGCATATATTACAGTGCTCACATTATTGGAGTTGAATATTTTGAATAGCTGAAAAATTTTGTAAAAACCTAGGGTTTTAATTCACATTTTCTAGTGGGTGGGACAAAAGGGTGAACATATAACCTGTTTGGGTTTATTTTCTATAGCATGGTTGTGAAATTTTCTGGTAATAGTCTGTAGGTAAGGTAGGTGTTCTGAATTTTCATTTGTAACTGTTCTGTGATACAAATATATATATATCTATATCTTAAATACAGTTGCTGTGCTTGTGCAATAACCATTGGCTTTAGGGAATTGCTGTTTATCTTCTCAGAAGACATGAAAGGAGAAAGTAGAGTTCATAAACCATTGTTGTTTTCTTTTGATACATCTTGCTCCAGGGAGCAGAGAGGAATGTGGAAAACAGGTGTCTCACAGATTTCAGCTGACATTCTCGTTATATTCTCTTGGCTCAACAGATGAGTTCCAGATACCCATAAAGCTTAAATCTGTGATCTAGCTCAGAAAGGCCGTTGCACTGAATATTCTATGCAGATTGAGTCTGAAAATAACAGTGTGGGAAGATGTTTACAAATACTGGGGGTTTTCTTGCATTGGAAGGGTTAAATATTCCAGTCCTGAGTAGTTCCTTATTTAAAGTCTTCTGCAGGTTTTTCATGCATGATATAGTGGGAATGGGAGTAGTGGAGGAGGACATGGACTCCTCAGAAAGAAATTGAGGACTTCTCTGAGAATTGCCTTCTATATGGACCCTAGAGTTCCTTCCATCTTTTTATAATACCATAGATAAACTGACTGGATACAAAGCATTCAACATGTGTACAGCACAGGGACAAAGAGAGGACTGGATGTAAATCAGTAGCAGAAATGTCAGTTCACTGACAGCCCATCAGTAAAATGCGTGGGCTGAAAAAATTGGATTAATTCCTCAGATGGGAGACCAAAATCTGTATCTCCAGTCCAAACTGAGCAACGTATAGTACAACTGTTCTGGTGTTTATTGTGCTTCTACTGCAAGTATGGAATGCATAAGGATCTCCCAAGAATGCTGTTGCAGCACAGGCGCAGTCCTGGCCAAGCACTGGGTAACAATGATGAACCATGTACACAACCCCTGTGGGTATCCGAGTGCCAGGGCATGGAGCCTCCTTCCAGCAGCTCTCTCCCAGTAAAACTGTGCTGCCTGGAGCGCTGTGAGCTGCTATTGCCAGGCTGTGCAGCAGGATGGGGAGGAGGGATCTCTACCACACTTCCAGCCTGTCCTGATGCAACACTTGTTCCCCATGTCCTTAGGCGTGCCATTCCTGAGGGAACATAAACACCACTGTAAAGGTGTAAGGAACTGCCACACTTCCCAGAATTTCTGCCATTTCCAATTGCTGTGTAAAACACCAGTGTCCACCAACAATTGAATAATGTGCTGCCACATACAGTGGAAAAACCAGCAAAACAGTACTGTGCAAATCCCATACATCTTCAGGATTTGATTTTGTCCAAAATGATAACATTTTTAGTTTGTTTAGTCAAAAGAGTTTATTGGGCTGCACTTCCGGTTAGTCTGACGTTTCCTTTCAAAAATAAGTGCTCCCCACATCACTAATTTAGAGCTATGCATTTAATGATTAAACATTTATTTAATAATATTGTTATATGTTCCATGAATTGCTTTTGGGAGAAAGTGTTTGTGGGTGTGAGAAGCATGTGGGTGCTTCTGTGTGTGGTCAAGATTGCTACTGAGATTACTTACATCAATTGCATATGGATGTCAGACATGCAAAGCTAAAATGTGGGGGTGTGTGACAGTTAAAAATCTGTCTGCTTTCGGAGGCTGATAGCTGCATTCAGCAAAACCCACTGGTTTCTGGTCCTCTGGGCAGTGTGGAAATTGCAGCTGAGCTTAGTTTTTCCATGAGTTTGTTTCTTTATTTAGGACTTAAATTGACTCCAAAATTTTAACATACCGTAAGACAGCCACAGTTTTGTTCATGCGGTATCTAAAGGTTTGCATGATTCTGTAAATCAGCTCAAAGCTGACCCAAAACCATAGCCTTGACGTATTTCAGGTTGTGGTGAATATCTGGGACTTCACCTTTATCATGATGCCCACAACCAACGAAAGTAGCATGGTTACAGATGCCAGAGAGTTTCACTGAATTCCAGGTTTGAGTTCATTTAAATTATTTGCCACTCTCTTCTAGTAACACAGCCTTGTCCTCTACATAATGTACTTGATTCTCATTTGACCTCATTGAAGAGGGAGCTTTCAATCTTGCCATAGTTAAAGAACCAGAGTTCAATAGATTGGTTCACATTAAAAAATAGATTTTTATCTCCTGAAGCTGAAATATGGCAGAGGTGTCAACAAATCTCAGCACGTTACCACCAGAATGCCAGATCAACACTCACAGTCAAGGAAATGAGTGTTGATGGCCTTAAATATTTTACCCAATTCTTTTTTTTTCTGCTAGTTAATTTAAAAATTATAGTTTTATTTTATTCATTATTACTGAGCATCTGGTGTAAATTTTACAGGGAAATTTTTGGGCTGGTTGTAACTCATCCAATTAGCATTGAAGGCTTTTGTAGAGTGTGCAAATGTCTTATATTTTGTTACTTTGCTCTATGGAAACTAAAGAAACCCAAGTGAAAAGGCTGAAGTTGTGCCACACTTTTAAGATAATTTGATTTATGTTAAATATGCTGAGACTACTTTTGGTGTGATACCTGCAGTGTGTTTTGAGTGAGGCTGAGAGGACTTCAGCTTTAGAGCTGAAACTGGTGGCTAGGGTCATGGTATAATGACCTTCTGGTCTAAAGCAAAACAAAGATGTTGGTTCTGGGTGATTTAATTTGGGGGTTTTAGTCTTTGCAATGTTTGTTGTTTTGGGTTTTGAGATTTTTTAAATGGTGAGAATAATTTTGGGGATCACTTTCACTGCTGCCTTCAGTCACTGTGTCAGTAAGGTGACAGTGTCATCAAGCATTGATATTATAAGTGAGCTTGTTGCCAAGATGGTTGTAGAGATTTGTATCTGTCCCTGTTGCAGATGTATGGAAATAAATACTTGGTTTAATCATCAGCAGTTCTTTAAGAATGAGCCCTGTTGTTGTGCAGATCTCACACGTGTCTCAGATGTGAGCTCTAATGATTTTCTTGTTAGATATGTTGTCTGTTCAGATTATCATTTGCTTTTGCTCTTTTGAGGTTTTTAGTCTTCTCTACTGTTTTTCAGATTTTGTTGTACTTAGAGTTTTTAAACCCACAGATTATCTGGTGCTTATCAACCCTGGTTACTTTGCTGCAGCTCCCTGCTCTGCCCTCCCCCTGTCCCAGGCGAGGAGGGGGGAAATACCACTTTTGTTCTGGTGATTAGTTTCAGGCTTATGGATAAATATGTGTAGTGGAAAAAATGAGTAAGAGTCGCTGATGGTGCAGCTTCTGTCAGTTCCCTGAATACAGTAAGGAGCAGAAGCAAAAACACTCACAGTGGTATTACTGCCTCAGTGCTACAGTTTCTGATGGTGTAGTACTGTGGATAAATAAAAGGGAAAAAACCCTCACACCTCTAACCAGCAGTGCTCTATGGGCAAAAGCTGCTCAAGTTGGGCTGGACTCATTCGGGAGTAGGTGTAGTAGAATTCTTGCAGTATTAGTCATTCCTCAGCTCTTTCAACCTAATTGAATAACACAAAAGTGGCAGAGTATTTCCCCTTACTCATGGTGTAAATCTCGATGGAACAGCTTATGAGAATTTTACATCATATATGCAAAGCACTTTGGTCAAATCAAAACATAAATCTTTTTCCTCATTTCCAAGCTAATCCATGCCATGGGATAGTGATGATTTCTTCAGCTCTCTGGCAAACCTCTTGCAGTTGAGAGCTCTTTGTCTGTAGGGACATCAGAGGGCTGCACATGGACTGTGTAACCCCTATTTGCTTGTCCTGGTATGTGCTTTCCACAGGCTGCTATGGCCCCTTCCAATATTGTTTTGGAGCTGCCCAGCTCAGGGTAGGTGTGGGTGACAGCTTTTATAATAGAGACTCATCATAATTAAATCTATGGGAATTTTGTTTTGCATTTGTGAGAAGAAAATTATTGGAAGGGGTGGATGTTTCTAAACCTCCATAATTGATTCATATTTTCACCCTTTTATCTGTTCTGTTGTTGTTGCAAACTGATTCATTAAAGACAGGAACTCTGAGACTGACGAGGAACAGATCCCATCTGGATTTTCTGAAGTGCTTTGCAGTCAGGGGGTGGCACAGGCACAATCCTGGATATATTTTCAACAGTACATGAGTAGATCACATTGAAGTTCTTGCTTCCAAAATGTGGTCTTTTACTTGAAGCTGAAAATTAGGACATTTAAAGCCACTTCAGACTGAAGGCAAATACTGATCTAAAATGATACTTCTGACATTAACAAACTGTTGCTCCACTATTTAACCAAAATTTCTACTGTTTTGTTTCAGCTGATTGTCACTGCCCATACATGATTATAGTAAAAAAGGATTTTCTGCTGTTTTCTGAGCCTGCCTGATTCCTGCAATACTTAGTAATTGCAGGGAAAGAATAACAAAAAAAAAATCCCAAAAGAAACAAAAAACCCCCACCCTATGGTCAGCTTTTCGGTCACAAACAGTTCAATAAAATTTTACCTTCATGGTGTGTGCAGTCTGTATCCTTGATGAGTGACAGTTATGCTCTCTCTGAAGCTGTCAGTCCACAGCTGCATGGTAATTTTAACTACAGTCAAAACAAAGTTTAAGCAACCTTATTTTAGCATGTCAAATGAATAAAACGTTTGTGTGACTAAGTTTAAAATCAGTTTTTTAGGTTCCTTGCTCTTCTCCACATTAGTTGTACCAGCATGGCAGAGTCCTGCAATCAGCTGTGCAGCCCTGCAGAACAGCATTAAACTCTTAAGTATTATTTTATTTGTGTTGGAAGATGCTTTTGGGGTGCAGGGCAAAGAGCCCTTCATTTTTCCCCATTATTTAAATGCCAATATCATGGTGCTGGTAATCTGGTAGAAACACCTAAGGTTCCACAAAGACATGTCTCAAAAAACTGTTTATCTGACCATGTTGTTATCAGTTTCACTATGACACTTGAGTTTTGGTTTTAAGAGTCTCATACCAAACAGAAATATAGGGGCTTTGCATATTTTTTTCTGTATTCAAATACAGTACCTGCTAAATCTGTTGTCACACGCAGAAATTTCTTCTAAGGCAAAATAATAATAATAATAAAAATTAAAACAGCGGTAAAAAATTTAAAGTTAATATTCCTCACAATTAGCTTCTGTGGCAAACATTTTAAACTCCGTTGGAAATACTGCTTTGTTTGGGGTTTTCTCAAAGGGATTCCTCTCCTATTAATGTGAGGGGCAGGGCTGGAAGCCCCTGGTGCCTGTTTGTGTGCGTTATGGCATTTCAGTGGAAGCACAGAGGAGTGCAAACCTAACCCATCCTTTCAGTGCAGTTCACACTGAGGAGATGATGCTGATACTCCAATCACTGCCTGCTTAGGTTATAATGAGATGAAATGGTGGCAACGCACAGAAGCTCAGAGAATTCCGAAGGCTTGTGTAGGAGCAGGAATGCTGCTGTTTGTCCCAGGTAATCCCTGCCATCCCAAGGCTGCAGTTTTGGGGTAACAGCTGCAGCTTTGTGCCGTTCCCCTCAGACCCTGCCCGGGGCCGCTGAGCTGCGTTACCGCAGGGCTCGCCAAAATCGCTTTGGGCATTTCCAGAGCCCTCCTGGGGTTCTTGCCAATCCTTACCACACCACCAGAAGGTTTGGTGAGGTAATGATTTAACACTTGAAGCAAATCAAACAGTCTCATTTAGCACTTTGCCTCCCCCAGCACGTGAAGTCAATAGAAAAGCAAGGTTTAAATCCCTCCAGTTTACAAACGCTCTCCACTTTGCTGCTTTATTCCCCCCAACTATTGTCTTACAGAAAGAATTTCCTGCATTCGTCCTCAGGTAATTAAGTCAGCAGTAGTTGAATTGCTTACCAAGCCTTAGAAATTTCCTCAGAACATGAAATGTTTCACAAAAGCTGTTTGTTTCTGACTGGTAATTTAGCTTCCACCTAAAATATTCTGCTTTTTTTGTCTATTGAGACTAGTGTGGCAAGCACTAGAGACACACAAAAAAGGAAGTTCCTCTTTTATAGAAATCAGTATTAAATATGCTGGGCATCTTGGAAAAAACAGTAACTTTGTCCCAGCTTGAGGGAAATAGGAAAAAGTGCTTGTATTCATATGCTAACTAGTACTTTGTGGATGGTGATATCTCTGTGATGATTGCATTGATGTTCCTATATTTTACCCATTGAATCATACATGAAAAATAACTATCTGATCGATACTCTATAAATTATACCCTGTTTCAGAGTTGATAAAATGTGCATTTATTGGCAGCTGATTTACACACATGGGGGAAAACCAATTGTCTGGGTGGTGGGTTTGGCTTTTGGCTTTAGGTTTTTTGGTTGGGTTTTTCATCTTATTCACATTAGTAGCAGTTGAACCCAGACTTCTTGTAATAATGGTCATTTAAGTGATAGGGAAAATTTCCCATTCTGAGATGTGTGGTACTTGACTCTTTGCTTTTGTTGGTGAAGATAAAAGAATCAAAGAAGCTGTGACATTCAGCCTTTTTTTGAACAGACAGATGAGTGTCCTAGCAAATCACAGTATGCTCACAGTGCAGGAAAAAATGATAATGAACTGAAATTTCTATGCCATTGGTGTTATTTAATTCCACTTCTAGAGTCAAATTGAGGATAACAGAATTTTGGCAGCTTGGTGGTTGTCTGTTTTCAGTCAAGAGCAGTTAGCTGTATACTTCTTTTTCTTTTAGTGCTGTGTAAAAACCAAAAGATGCAGCAATTCTCAAATGCTCTGATCAGCAAATAACTGCACAATTACACTGGAAGTAATTTGCCATATGATTTTCCACTATTCCTTGATGGTAGGAAACAAATTGGAAAGGAGGCATACACCCGACAGTAAGAGTGTACCATCACATTGAAGTTTTGAAAGACTTTATTTCTGTTTTAAATTTACTTGTAGAGCTGAATGAAGCCTTTGTGTCAATTCTCATTTTACTGGAACCTGTTTTTCACTCTGCCTGTCACAGTGAAAACTGAAAGTTAACATTTCTTTCAGAGATGGCACTCTTACAAAGGCTGTGACTGGGATCTGTTGACTAAGACGAGGTAAAGGGGCTCACCCGTAAATTCAGTGCTCACACACCTCTGGCTAGAAGTATTTTTGATTGTGAGGATGACAAGCAAAGGATCTGAGTTCAGGTGAAATGTAGATGCTCAAAGGTCACATTGGAGTGTAGTCTCAAGCATCCATTTTTATTAGCCTTTGATTCTATGGAGAGTTTTTGGTGACTGTCTTGTACAGTGTTCAAAAACTTTTTAAGGGTAACATGAAATAGTAAAACTGAAATACCCATGTGTTTAAAATATTAGGATTTCTAATATGTTTTAGGTTTTGAAGCTCTGGATGTACATTTTCAGATATTTTTATGTAATGAGGTAAAAATATGAAACTTAGTATATGCTAAGATAGCATAAAAATTTAATTAGCAATCCTAAACCATATCTGGTTTTGCCACTGTAAGTAACAGTGCCAACCTTCTTCATTTCTTGGCAGCAAATATCTAAAGGTACTATCAGAATTGAGGAGGTTTTTCTCTATGTATCCCTGCCAAAGAAACAAAAATGCTTTTCACCTGTTTCCTGGTGTTCCTTAAACTGCCAACAGCTCTTAAAGTTTCTTGAAGGCAAAAGCCAAGCCATGAAAGCTGCTGGGTGTTTTTCACTGTGCATATGAGATGGATGTGAGTGGATAGATTTTGTTTCTTTGGCTCTGTAGTTTTGGCTTGTGATCCCAGAGTGCTTTTCCAACACAAAAGCACCAGCGGTAGGTTGATAGGCCTTTTAGTAGGATTGTACAGCCTAGGAACCGCACTCAAATACCTGTACAGGGTGCAGAGATGTGTGAACTCTGCCAAAGCTTGAAATGGGCTTTGCAGTGCCATTGAGACACACTAATTAGTTTGTTTTCTGGGGTTTTTTTCCTTTGTTATTTGCAAAGCCTAAGATCAGTAATGAATCAGTTGACATTTGATAAGCTTCTTGCCTCCCTATTGTTTTGGGGCATTAATTCTTCTTTGTTTTTCTTTGAATTTTTGGCGTTGTTGGAAGTTCTGCGTGGGTGGGTTCAGGTGTTTTGGGGAGGGAGGAGTTCAAATTGGGTGATTCCATAAAGATGTTTTTCTTTGGGCTTAGGAAATGTCACAAGATCAAAATCAGCTTAAGAATAGCACCTGTCCTTCCCCTTTAAAGACTGACTTTCAGTTATATTTTCTAGTCAGGTTGGACAATTTTCTGAAGTAGGCAATCTTGCATTCTGCTGAGGTGATGGACTGCATGTTTTCTTTTGTTTGCTTGCTGCTTGGCACTATGGATACAAACAGTAGTCAGATGAAAACAATTTTAAAATGGAACAATGTCACACATTTAAGAAAGTGTCAGAAAGGGAGGAAAGGCAACCTGCTTTTGATTCAGTAAAGAACCTTCTGAAATCTCTGTCTGGATGCTGTACAGTAGCCCACTCTGAAGAGGGAGTCTGTCATGGTTAACCCTGCCAGAACTGTGGGCTGCTGACGAGGAGAACATGTTGCAGTGGCAACTCTGCCATCCAGCAAGAATGAAATATGCTCAGTTTCCGTCCCCACGGTTGGCTTTCTGCCTGGGCCTTGGACAGCTTTTTGAAATCTGTGGAGAAGTCCTGTTGCTTGTTCAGAATTTCTATTGAACATTTATGGCTGGTTTCACTGGTGTAAGTAGATTGTGAAAGTGAAGAAGGATTTCTTTGACCTGCTCGTTAAGCTATTGAGAAGTCCCTAAAATTCTAAAGCAATCCAGTTGACTAAGATCCAGCCCTAGGCAATGTGCTTCCAGACACACTATTTCTGTGTAGGGTCCAGCACACACTGAGGAGGGGAAGCTGTTTGTGCTTTCCTTCTGTCCCTCTTGTTCTTAAACATTTTGGCTCTAAATCCACAAGTAACTTATTAATTAAATCATAACTGCAGGATTCAGCTCAGTGCATTTGGAAGCTTCATTCTCAAGGTGGTAATGTAAATTGAAAGCTCTTCCATAAACTGAAAGATTCATAGTCTGAAAAGTCTGGGCTGTAAAACTCCTGAGTTTTATCTCCATGTAGTTATTTAGTAACTCTTTTTTTGGCTAGGCTCCCTAGAAGTATTCTATATTCTTAATGCAGTTTGACACCTAGAACACTTACTCTTCTAGTGGAACAATTGACTTGTTACCACAGCTGAAATCCCTAAATCAATATATTCAGGATCAAATGTGCTTTGCTTTTGTGGCTGTTTACCTCAGCTAGCTGAGATTGATTAGCTGGCCTTTGGAGATACAGAAAGGCTGTTGCAGTTGCAGCTTCTGTACATCTTCTTTGGGGTTTTTTAGCTCATTTGTTTTATTATAATATAAATTTAGGGTTCTGAGGTGGCTTTTAAGGTCAATGAAGCAGTGTCACTTCATCTTCAGCTCTCAAAACTGAGTGTGTGACTAGTTCCTTAAATTCAGTGGGGCTGCTTGTAACTCTTTGGCACAGGGGCTTTAGCAGTTAAGGCCAGGTAGCCCATACTTGCAGAAACCAACTCTTAGGATTTGGGGTTTCTAGCTTGGGCTGTGTTCTGTTTGCATTCACACTGGCATGGATCCAGTGAAAAAATCAGAACTGTATAGGAATCGAACAAACCTTTCCCCTTGCCCCCAGCTTTCAGCTACCTCTAATCTGTACTCTTAATAAGAAGTTAGTATTATTCTTTTTGTAATGGATGAGTGACTCAGTTGTATTAAATCACTGTAGGCTGAAAAATCCACATGCAAAATCTAATTAAATATTTTGTGTCTGATTCTGATTGTACTTACATGATGTGGATCTGACTCCATGGAGATGTATTAACTTATTCTGGTTTTATGAGGTCAGAGACTGTGGCCTATTGTCTGAGAGAGTGGAGTGCTGGTGAGAGACAGAGCCTGTACTTCTGGATTCCTGGGTGTTGGTCATTGGGAATCTACTCATTGCTTCTCCACTGTAAAGCAAGGGTGATCACGTTGTAAAACCTGAGAGAAATGTGGGGTTTAATGAATGCGTTTGATCTGTGGCTCGAAAGCGTTGTAAGCGTTAAATGACTTAACATTCAAGTCTAGAATTCAAGTAATGCTTGCACTTGTGGTATAACTGAAGAAAAGATGGTACTGTTTTTATAAAAGTTGTCATCACTGTGCCAGGAAAGTTATCACCCAGTTTTCGATAAATTACATCCTTCTCAATGGGGAGCAGAGTAAAGCAAAGAGAAAATTTCTATTTCATGTTCATTCTTCCTTTAGCGTTTATGTGAAATGAGATTTAGTGTCAAGAGTTGCCAAAAATAAAAACTTTTTATTTTTTTTTAAACTTTTAATATAATGCAGCCAACCAGCCTGCTGTTGTGGAATGTGTAGCTGGTTCAGGATTTAGAAAACCTGTGTGCTGATCGTGTCCGGGTCAGAACTGTTAAGGGTTAACAAACCAGAGCCCCTCACTAATCTGGGTTGTAATTTGCACCACTGTAGCTGGGAGTTTGCACTGCTTTGTCTCCTAGTACAAGTCTAGAGAGAATTCCTTTCCTGGCTTTCTTTTTGAGAGCTTGGGGTGGGAGAAGGGAGGAATTAAACAAATCTCCTGATAGTCCTGATGTCATGATCAGTATTCTGCTGTTATTTCCACTTGTCAGGCACCGTTTGAGTTGCACAACTCGGAATGTTAAGCATCTGCTTTGTAAGTGTGTAGACATCAGGATCATTACAGATTTGTTTATGGAGATAAATTCTGCCTCTTCAGATTTGCATGTGAATTGAGGGGCAGACAGAAGTTTATACTCTCTGTAAGAATTACAGGGACAACGTTTAGAGTAAGCAGCAGAAAGTAATAAAAAACAAAGGGTTAAATGTAGTATTTAGACAATTCTACAGAAAACCTACTCACTTGCCCAATTATGTTTAATGAACAGAAGTCTTAAAAATGCATCAGTATCACAATCTTTTCCTAAATAATGAGCAAATGGGGTTGATGCCATTACATTTCCTTAATGATGTATATTTTAATAATCTAGCTATGATAACAGCTGATATAATAATAAACATAATTGTAACAGTGTCCTCATTAGACTATATTTACAGCATGGGGGTATTTGTGTTTGATCAGTGCCTATTTCATAGAAGTTGCAGTATTTGTTGTATCTGCCCTTCTAAAAGCCCTGTCTCCTGTGCATTGATGGGCTCAGACATTGTCATTGCTTGTGCTCAGGTCAGTTTGGTGATTTTCTTTATCAGAGGTGCCAACCTCTGTGGTGCTGCTCCGTGCAATGTGGTCTGGCAGCAGAGAGGCGCTTGAGTGTGGTTTTGTACAAACTGCTGGGTGCCAGAGCTCCTCACTGTGCTTTCAGTACAGACCCCATGAGCAGGAAGCTGTTTGTAACCTGAGAAAATGAGACCTTGATCAGGTAGTTTGCTGTAAATGCAAGCTGCAACAAGACTGATGTGTTAACCTGTGAGAAGCCAAAATAAGGTGGTTGTATATTCCATGCGAGGTTTTGATATTCCATGTAAGCTTCTCTGTATAATCCAGGGAAATGTGTGCTTTTACTGTGCTGGAAAACCAGAGATATATTTCATGTTTCATGTTAACGTGTCCCTGGTATAAACCATTACATGGCAGAGTGCTGGCTGGTTTTGCTTGTATTAGAAGAACCCCCTCCTTTGGTTAGGAGAGGTTTCCCAAATGCTCATTCTAATTCTCAGCCAAGGTGATCTGGCTTCTGTAAAACTCGTTTAATGCTCATTGCAAGCACTTGGATCTTAAGAGAATCTTCAGCTCACCAGCCTCTCACCAAATGCCGTGGAAAGGGATGGTTCAGACAGCAAAGAGAAGGAACAGAGTCAAGAAAACGAGGAGATTTTATTTTATTCTCATTCTCATCTGCACGCAAAGTCAGTTTCTGTATGAACTGCAGTAGAGTGTAATCAGAAGAGAGACAAAACAATTGCTTTGGTTTCGTACTTGGCGTTAAATGAAGTCCAATCATTTAAGTTAGACTGTTGAATACTATATTATTTTAATTATTTTTATTATTACCTTGAAAGGCTAAATGTAAGATTCTGTCCTTCCTTTGCTTCCTGAAGCTCACCATCCTTTGAGGTGTTCAGCATTAAATTAAAAATGAAGTGTCTCCCCAGCTGGGGCATCTGTAGCCAGCAGAGAGTACAAACTGACAAGGAGCCCTTATAGAACGGTATAGAAGCACAGAAGACAAAGTCAGCGACTTAAGAAAATACCTCTGTGCCAGGACATTCCGTAAATTTCTCTGGAGAAATCCTACAACTCTTCAAGAAGGTTGACCTCATTTGCATGTTTTGATTAGATTGCTGTCAGGCTTCTTCTGACTTCCTACAAAGGAGAGGAAAATAGTTTTCTGAACAAGTCTCAGGAACTTCTTTAAGTCTCAATATATTCCTTATAAATAACTTCATAACTGAAGAGAAAAATCTTTGTGTGCTGTGTCTAAATCTCTAGGGGAAACATGTTTTATTGTAAAGAGGAATGCTCTCCATCTATATTCAATCTTCCACTTTAGTGAAGGGATCATCAATCTCCCAACTAAATTCCTGCAGTATTTATTAGCTAACTGAGCCTTTGGTATTGTCACAGCTGGGGAGCTGTTGCTTTAAAGGCCTGTAAATGAAAGCATCACTCGGGGGCACATTTCAGAGGGATACAACACTGGATGACAACTGTACAGTGTGGGAGTATCTTTAGAAAAGCAGGGAGGCGGAGAAAGAAAGAAACAATCTTATGTGCCCTCCCTTCCTCCAAGTGAGGGGAAATTCTAGAGGCAGAAAAATGAAGTTTGAAACTACTGATATATTTAGGTACAAGCTAATGACCTACACAGTGTGAGGACTGCAGTGTTCACTGCCCTTAATAGGTGTGTGAGTGTCTTAAACAAGGATTAGGAGGATGTGGGCATGACAGTTATTAAAACATACAGCAGCCCAAAGAGGAAAAGGACAAACTGGACTTTCTTAATTTTTCATTACTTGTAATTGCCACTTGAAAATACACTGTTAACGTGGGAAGTCTTGTGTTTGCAAGGTGTGTTTGCTTCTGGTCACTTGCATTATTTCGGTTAGGGAAAGTAAATTTATGGAAAAATACAATGAGCTGGGCACTATTTTCAGCAAACCTCAGTGATAACGCTTTATTTAAAAAAAAATAAACCAAACATTGTTAAGGGCAACAGGCAATAGAATAACAGGAATTTTATAAAGGTAGCCTGCAATAACTCCAGGAACTATGGGCTGTTCTTTTCTTTTGTAACTTTAAAGCTGAATTACACCACTGGAAGTCTTTCTGTCTTTGCTCCTTGTGCCCTCTCATGTGGCAATGTCTGAAGTAGTAAACAAGGAAGGACATCCTGAAAGATTTTCTGTCTCTTCCCTTTTTTATCAGCAGAAGTGTTTGTTGTTAGAGGGGTTTTTTGTTTCCTTTTTTTTTTTTTTTTTTTTTTTTTAAATCAGCTGCTACTGAATGGTTCTTTAAATTTTCATGGCTGGGGGAAGATGCTTTGTGGTGCCACAAGCTCTCCTGTTCCACTGGGATATTGATTTGGATGCGTCCTCTCCTTGTAAAGAAAAGTTGGTGAGGATTTTAGCAATTTCACCTACTTTTAGCACGTGCAGTGGGCTCAGGTGCATGAAGGAGCAATTTTAGATTCTTTTAATAAGATTTCTATGAATGGTTGTCATGATTTCCAGTCAACCTAAGCACTGAAGTAAACCATAAGAAACAAAGACCTTCCAACAGGTTGAGAATAAGGACATTTAAGGTCAAGCTGCTTCACATCTTTATGTTATTAGTCTTTAGAGACATCTGTAATTCAGACAGTTCTAATATCCTTTGTGCTTTTCAGTTTTACATTTTGGCATCATATTCAGAGAAATTTTCAGAGAAGAAAATAAGATGTTTGGAAACAGCCCTACAGTTTTGTTGAACTTCAGGGTACCATTTACTTTGAGAAATGTTTAGGCAACTTTAATTTTTTCCTCTTTTAATGGCCTAATTGAGTTTTAGAACAAGCCAATGAAACTTCTTTCTTCTCACTATTTGTATCATTCAGAACTCCAATTCCCATCAGTTAACAGGAAGTGTCTGTCTTCTGTTCTTCATTATGTATATAACAGAGTGTGTCAACAGAAGGTTGTTAGAATTAAAACGCAAACTTACTCATTTTCTTTCATTAGCATCACATGGCCTTAAATGAGACCATTTTATCCTGGAAACTTAAGAAATTTCAAAAGTTAAGATGTATGTAACATGTAGGTTTTTAATGGTTTTTTTTTAATTTTCAAAAGGGATCAACTTCTGCTATGTAATGAAAATTTATTACTTCTATTTATCTAAGCTGCTGAATCTAGCTACTGCAGTGCTTCTGTTGTGGTGGGAGGTTCTGTTTGGTTTATTTGTTTGGGTTTTTTAAAAATTCTGCTATGTTTTTATGCTTTAAATGCTAAAAGTAAAAGGAGGTGGATTTTAAATAGCCTGTTCTTCAGCAGGTCTGCAAAGGCAGTTCATTCATTAGATTGCACTCATAAAGGCTTAGCAAGCAGTGAGGACTTTACACAGAGTCTTTTCAACATTAATTTTAAAATATTAAAGCTTTCGCTGAAAGTTTCCTGTGATTTTTTTTTTCACACTGAGCAATTACGAGTGTATCTGCAATTCAAGGTTGTGTTTGCAATATGTGCTTTTAAATAGACCCTGCTGTGTCCTGACACTCATTTCATTAATTCCCTCTCTCTCTGCAGACTGTGTGTCACAGGCAGGCTTGTTGGTTTAGCCAGCAGTGGACTCTGAGAGGAGAATGACAAATGATCCTGTTTTAGCTGTTCCTTGAGCTGCAGTTCCGTCCTGACCGCATTCACAGCGCTCAAAGCTGAACTCCAGTTCCACCTTAGCTTCCTGACTCTCTATCCCACTGGCTGGAGAGCACAAGGAATCTCTGCCCAGCTCTAAGTGTGCATTTGTTGAGCAGTGCCATTAACCTGACCCCAGTTGTTGTAGCTCTCCAGGCTGAGCAGGACAAGAGAAGAATTCCATCTTCAAGAGCTTTCAATTCACTGACTGACATCTACCAAAAACTGTCCTGCTATCATTCCAAGGCTAATATCCTTCCTGGAGAGGCTAAAAGCTTACTAATAGAGTGGCAATAGGCCTTGGAAAGGCTTGTGATCCTTGCTGGAGGGTCCAGGATATGCAGGTTAGAGAGTCCAACCCACAGGGCACATCAGCACATTGATCTTGTGTTCTGATTCTCGGGTTCTTGTATGACAACTTCTGTATTAATGGTTCTGATACATTTGGAAAGTTTGCAGTAAACCACACTGAAGGGTCAATTTACTTGGCACCACAGGCAGCTCCAGCTCAACTAATTTATAAATATCATAGATCAATTTATAAATGATATTTTGTGGTGACTAAGTAGCAAAGAAACAATGGAGAAAGGAGGTTTCTGTGCCAAACATAATTAGGAAGATTTTGGATAGACAGAATGTCAGGGAGAGAAGAAAAAAAACTGTCTCCTTTATAGACTAGGTGAATATTTCTTCATCTAAAAAAGCTGACTTCTAGCCATGAAGAGTTAACATTTATGAGGAATGTGTGGAAACCTTACATAACTCATTCAGTCTCATCTCATGGGTGTTTCTCTGTACACTCTGCCAGAACTAATTTCACGGTTTTAAAACAACTCATGGTACAAAAAGAATACATAATGAGTTGCCGTGAGATATGATTGTTTCCCATCTGAGGGAGAGAAAGACCTGTAGCTCTCCAGGACTTATTAGGAATCATTTCTCAATTAAGTACGGGATGTAGAGCTCAACAAAGGCTGTGTGGTTCCTCTTGAATACATCAGGGTTTGACTGAGCAAAGCAGACCTTTTGCAAGTATTTGAGAGACTCTTCCCCCTCCTTTCCCCCAGCATCTTCTCCTCTACTAGTTTATAAATTCAAAGAGATCGTAAGCTTGTGTAGACAAAAAACACTGACCTGGCATGGTCTGTCTTATCCTGCCTTCTGAATCCCTGTCATATCTTAGAGTTTGAAAACAGACAAAGCTTTCTGGTGCTGTCAAAAAAGTCATCTTTGAGAAAGGAAGCAGCATCCAAACTGTCAAGACCAATACTTGCTCCCTCTCAGCCAGTGACGTTTCACTCCTGAAGCCTGCATAGCAATAAACTACTGACTTCACTCACCAAAGACAGAGCCTACACAAAGTGCTGGCAAAAGCAGAGTCCAGGCAAGGAAAGTTGGATGGTATGGGGGGTGTGAAAAGAAATCTCTTCATTTTCACATTAGATATGTACAGAGAATTAAATTAGGTCCCCACTTCTAAGAAAGGCAGAAAATAATTTACAAACTGCCCCCCAGTATTATACAGAGTGTTTTAGAAAGTGTGCCTAGGGTGTAAGCCAGCAGTTCATAGCACATCTTGTCTTAGTCTGAGAAACAGCCTTTTGGTTAGCAAAGTGAAGAAAAAAGAAAAGGGGAAAAAAAAGTTTTGATTCGTTGGTTGTTGCAGAGACAGGGGACCATGAGACCAGCGCACCGTAAGACCACTCTTCCCGCCTCTGCATTTCAGGCAGATGTGAAGCAGAGCCAAAGTTCAGTTTGATAGCTCTGGCAAGGTCTCATATCACTTTTTGAGGCAGGAAGTCACAGGGGAGTTAACTGGCTAATATTTGCCCAGGTCTTTCCAAGTCATAAAGTGAGATTTATTTCTAAGTATCAGAGCCACTTCAGTTCAAATGAGTTAAAGTAGCCTTAAACGCTAAGGGAAATTTATGAGGATCTTTGGACCTCAAAACACTTCAGTAAAGCAGCTGGGATTACAGTAAAATTTCACCACTGTAAAAACGTGATTTGAAACAGAAATGTGGATGGATTGAGAGGGATCTCCTCCAGCTCAGCCCATGGTGTTGCTGTGCAGCTGGGAGCCCTCTCATTTCAGTCAGCAGTCTTGAATGGAAAATTCAGTGTGATGACTCACTGTTTGCTACATCTTCTGGTGCTCAGAACAGAAACAAGGCAAAGATTCCTTGCTCTATCCCTTGCTTGCCCTGCTGCTCTCTGAGGAGAGTTGTTACAGATATCCTTTTTGTGGCTGGAAAAGAGAGGAGGGCTGGTGGGAAGGTGCAGAATTGCATCATTTCTGCGCTGCCAGTGCCCAGCTCAGGCACAGGGGAGGCTTTGGTTGCAAGGAAGGGTTACACTGCTCTGTGTGCTGGGCAGAGGTGGTGACATGACCGATGATGTGGTGGCAGGATGCATGAAATAATTTAGATTAATCTCTCAAATTTTCTATAACAGCAGTGCTGGAAGTCGTGCTAGTTCTTGGAAGAAATCCAAGAAAAAAATTTCCATGCTTCTTATCCCAAACTCACTAGTGATGAAGGAAATTTTACTTCAGTAAAAATCATCTGTGTCCCAATAGGAAATATACCTTTTTATAGGAAATTTTTTTCCCTTGCAAAACCTGTCATTTTTAATGTGGGAAGGAGCCAGATGATGTGAGGCACAAACACACGTTGATTCTCTTTTTAGAAAACCAGTGAGAATAGGGATGCAAATTAGTTCACTATACAGTTCTAATTAATCAGCCTCTCTTCTCTTTTCTTTATTCCAGTTACCTTGAATTAGAAGTCATGTTATCCTTTGGGCTCTGACTGACTTAATGTTTTAGAAAACTGCCAGCACGTAATCTGACAAGGAAGTCAGAAAGGGTCAATACTCTTTGTATTGTAGTTACTCCAAAACAATGACTGATTTTAGTTCGAATGGTATTTCAGGGCTGTTTTCCTTCTCGCATTTCAAAGCACAGCTGAAAATCAAGAGAGTGTGCCCTGAGACACTGACTGTAACATGTATTGAAGGAGTGTTCTGTAAAGATAAACCAAACAGTTCCCCAGCATTAGCTGTAGATGGAATCTAGATTTGATTATGCTGTTTGACCTGTCCAAGATTCAGAGATTGTCTGAGCCTGAGGTTTGGTGTTTTTTTTTTTTACAGGGGAAGGAGAAGGAAAGATTGTGGTAGAGTAAGCAGAAAATTATTCAGCAGTTCCCTTTTACGTTCATTAAGAAGACAGAGTGAGGCACTGAACTGTTATTTCAGTCAAATCTTCATTTCATTTATGTCAGTATTTTGTAAATAATTAATATGACATTTTAAGTTGACTTGTTTCCCAAAATAGCTGAAATACAATAATAAACTGCGCTGCAGTCAATAGAAATAGCTATAATACCATGTCCTGTTTTGAAATTATTTTTCACTTACCAGTCAAGCTGAATATTAGTGCTTCTAGGTAGGAGGTTATTAACTGTATTTGCTCTTTGAAGAGCAAAGACCTCCTCATAAAGGTGACTTCGACAGCAAAGGAAAATTTCACAGCAGTAGCCAGTTTCCTCAGGGAACAGTTCCATGATTTCCCAGTCCGATGTGGATCTACTCTTGTGCTCACTTAGAGGCAGGGGCGAGAAAGCACAGGAAGCCACAGGGACAGGGAACATTTCAAATGTCACACAGATTTTAACTGCATCAGTGCCAAGGGCAGTTTCTCAGGCAGCCAGAAAACCATGGAGCTGAACAGGGCCCAGATCATAGCTGTTCACAAACCAAATAAAGCTCAGGAAAGCTCTTGAAGTTTTACAGAGTCCTTTCCTGGACATTTTTCCAGGAAAAGGAACACTGAACATTCAGTCCTGCTCTAGGATCTAGGAGTTGTCTTCCTTGTGCTGATGACCTCGTGCATTTTGGGAGTGGAAACGTTCCTGCTACTGAAGCATCATCCTTTAATGTTTAGGGTGGCTGAGGAACGGGGGAAAAAAGCATTGGAGGATCACTCGGTGGCACACACTAACTCCAGGATTGAAAAGATGATGTTAACCTACAGGCAGAAGTGGCAGACTGCTACGCTATTAATTTTGCTCATTTATTAAATGTCTGTGAGATTTTTGCAATGCAGCCCAGTTGAACTTGCTAATTTTTTTTTAACCTCAAACAGAAGACTAGATAAAGCCCAAGGGAAGATGTATTCTGTAACAGTTAAATGGTGTGCAATTCATAATTATCTTTAGTGAAGGTTTGACTTTGGCCAGCTGAGGAGAGACAGGATATTTTATTTTTGGAGCTAAGGTCTTCACCTCGCTACTGTGGTGCAACATTCTGGAAAAGCATTGATGTACATGGCCAGCTTTTATGTGTTCAGATTAACTCATATGAACACTTACTATTCTGGCTACTGTGGGGTCACTGATGCTTTTAAATAGCACTGAAGGGTCACTGCTAGACTCTGAATAAAATCCCAGGCTCACAGAATTTTTCTTCTATGTTCTTATTTATATGTTAGAATTCCAGAGTCTTTCATACGTTCTGCCTTCGAATTTGACTTATGGTCAGAGTCCACAAAAAGAGGACTGCTTAGCTAAATTTAGCCACTGAAAAGAGCAGGGAAGACTTTAAAGTTGTATTCTCTAACACAGTCATCGTGTCCCTCCCCACCTTCCTGGCCCCTTTTTCCTTTTCTTTCTAAGCCATGAGTAATGTTACCACCACCTCTAACTTTTCTTGGCCAATTGAAGAATAAGTTTTAATTTTAATACCCCTCTCAAGCTATAACATTTAAGGAAATACAGGTTACAAACTGTGTATTTTTTTTTCCTAGTGCCGACAGGGGAAAGTAATTTCTCATTCTCTTTCTTTTCCTCTTTTCCGCTTTGGGATGCCAGCCTTGCAAATCAATATTTCATTTTGAAGAAGCCATGTTTGATGCCAGTTCTACTTATTTGCTTTGCAGTCACTGCAGTAATTCTTTGTAGCTCTGTCAGTATGTAAATTAAACCAAGCATAGATAGCTTTGTGTTGCTTAATGTTCAGCTGATAAAAATTAATGTGGTGTGAAATGAGCATTTTATCTGACTGCAGATACAGTGCCGGAGTTAATTAGACTGGCAGAGCAAAACGTTATTAAACATACAGGCCCCTGATCATCAAGAGCTGGGTGAACCTCAAAAATGTGGGTTTGGGTGGGCAGTGTAATGTAAATTGACTGAGGCAGGCTCAAAGCAAACATACTGGGAATGGTGCACTACTTCAGCAATAAGACATGACAGACGGAGCAGTAGTGCTGATGAATGCATGCCTTGGGTGCACAGGGTAAGGTACAAGGCAAGCCAAATGCTTCCAGCACGCTTGGGAAGTGCATTAATCAGCATTAACACATGATCTACAATGTCTTATTGTCATTAAACATTGCCACTTCTTAAGTTCAGGATTCGGTGACAGTTAAATCATCAGTAAGCCAAATCAAATAAAGTAGCAAAACATTTAATTCAGCATAAGTTATTTCAGTAAAAGTATTTTCATACATTTAGTTAGCTCTCTTGGAAGATTGCCTTGCAGCACTGGTGTATACATTGCAATTTTCTCTAATTAAAATAAAAAGCACTAACAAAGACATCTTTTTTTCTATATACTAAATATATCCCATAAGCATTGGCTCCCTTCATCTGTTGTCTGAGCCTATTTTGATGTTCCCAATACTCTGTTTATGCTGGATACATTTATGAAGATAATCAGAGGCATTGTAATATTGCCATGAAAAGCTGTGTTGGATACATCCAAACAGACCCCTACTTTTGGTGCTGTGATAGGTGAGTTTGGAGCAGTGTCCTCAGTATTGCTGCCTGGGCAAGATGGGAATCTAATGGCTTTAGCCAGTGAGAAACCCACAACAATTTGTGGTTTGGGGACCATAACATTTCCTAATGTACAATTGGAGACTTTGGGCTGTGGTGTTTATTTGAAGAGATAGGAAGCTCTAAGTCATGTTTAAACAAACCTACAAGCCAACACCCAGAATGTCAGGTGTTTCTGGGGGCAGAACAGATCACCTGAGAGGAAACTCTTGAACAGTTTTCTAAAAGGACCAGCTGGAACTGGGGGCAGGTTATGCAGTGGATGTTACTGGGCAGTAAGAGCTCCAAGAATACTTTTCTGTCTCCTTGTGAGCCCTAGAATGCTGCTGAACAACCTGTTTTACTTCCTGGCAACCTCCCTCTTAAATAACCTCTCTTGGTAAGCCTGGGAGTCTGGCATATTTTTACCTAGGCCTTCACCCTTGTGATAAATAGTATTTTCACAAATCTAATGTTCCTCTGCCATGCAGGTGATCCATTTTGTGCATTTCATCTGTTTACCTTTTACTCCCTTTGCTTTGACAGCACTATAGATGTTTATGCCCCAGTAGTTAGCCTTCAGTGAGCAGGCCTTTTGTTTCACAGTTGTTCTTTTGTCTTGTGCTGGTCTGATGTCCAAATGTTCCTCCAAATCAGTGGTGCTATTTCCCTCTCAGCACCTTCATACTGCAGATTGTTGTTGTGGGGCTTGCAAAGTGTAATGCCCAATTCTCCCTCCGGTTGTCTTCAGCAGGTGAGGTGGTGGGTGGGCTCTGAGTGTTTTTATGAAGAGCCCCTCGTGCTTTTGCATTACATGACAGTCAGTGAGAGTCCTGCTTTGGTGCTTGTGAGTATTTCTGACCAGTGCACACAGCAGAGACTAAATATTAGGAGCAGACAGCAGGACCTCAGTTCTCTTCTCAAAACTATTAAAAACGAGCAGAGGGTGGTCAGTGCCTACATGGATGCACAAATTGATATCCCTTATTAACTACATAATTTGCTTGACACTGACTGGAACTTCCCAGCATAATTGAAGAATTTAAGCTTTCTGGCTCAGTCTCAAAGGATTGGTGAAGGTGACCAAGGAATCCTCTGAATGTTATACTGAAACCTCACAATACGAGCACTTGAGAGGACTTTCTCTACATGCCCGTTACTTTTAGGTGTGTTTGTGAGAAATGGGATGATACAAGGCTGCCTTGGTATTTGTGTGCACTGCTTTGCCTTCCTTATCCCTTAGTGATTTTCAGATAAAATCCAAATCTCCACTCTACTTATTTAAAGTATTTATTATTTGAAATACCACCTGGGATAGTTTTCAGAAGAGTAAGGATTTTTTAAATTATAATTTCTGTTGTTGTTGAACTGTCTTGCTGCCAAGGATTCATTGGGCCACATCTCAAATGGGAAATAAATTAATAGGATCCTGCTTGCAGCAATTCACCTGTATTTGCTCAGGAGTCAACCTTATCCTATAACAAAATCTGAGGGTCTGAACAAAATCAGGTTTGGAAGGGGCTGCTGAGAAATGTTTGATCGTGTATGGTGCGCTCCTATCCTTCTTGCAGTGACTTGTATACTGTAGCATAAAAACCACCCCAAAGTACCATTCTGATAGAAATCTGTCATTTAATTTTGTTTGTTCAATCCTGTTGGTGACTCTAGATGAGCGACTTTTACTTTGTATTGCTCAGGATTTCCAGCAGCGATGCAGATGTCTGTGGCTTGGTCCTGCACAATCCTTTAATTCCTACATGCCTGCTCATTAGGTTTAGTTAAGGAGTGCCAGCAGTAGTGCTCAGTATCATTTATCTCTGGATTACAGCCTAAAGTGTGTATACAAGTGGCTGAGATTAATTCACTTCACAGCTCTCCCTAATTGTGGAGATTCAAACTATGCAATGTTCCACCCTGGGAAAAATAATAATAATAATTAAAAAAAAAAAAAAGTAAAGGAGCCAACTTCTATAAAATCTACAGCCCATTAGACTATGACAGAGTCAGTTTTTATAACACTAAGAGCCACAGCACCTTGGAGGTGTGGGTTCCAGCCTGCCTGTGCTCTCTCCTCCCCACACTGCAGCCTCTGGCCCCTCGTAGCTGCATCTGACCCCGAGCCAAGCTCCTGGGGGCTCTGGAGCTCAGCGAGGGTGGCAGGGTGGGAGTTCTCCTGGTGCACTTGGCAGGGCACTGACAGCAGGGAGAGAGAGGCACATCGCAGGGTGAGGGATGGCTGGGTGCTCCGGAGCAGCTGGAGCTGCCTCCATTCCAGTGGAATATTGGAAAATGCACTGGGCAGAGGCAGAGCCTGAGCACTAAAATTCATGGCACTTTGTGCCAATCTGCATTTCAGTCCTGCCACGTCAACTTGGAGTTACCACACTCAGTATTCCCCTCATGGAAGCTGCAGTCTGTTCAACAGTGCAGTGTGGCTGCACAGTGACTGCATTGCAGGCTGAGGTTTTGTTTTGTTTTACTTGTACTTCCAAAGCCTTAAAACCTTAAATTCTAAGGTTCTAAAACCTTAAAAAGTAAACTTGTTTAGTTCAATTGTTCAGTCCAAAGCTGTTGCCTTTTTCATCTTAATTGCTCTAAATGGAAGTGATTTGCACAGGCAGGATTGTGGCACACGTGGAGATGCATGGGTCAATCTGAAATGAATGTGAATAATGGCATGTTTTTATAGACTTCAGTGAGAAGTTAGTATTTGCTAATATTCAAACTATTTACTTTGAAAATAAGGTCTGTGGCTGATAGAAGAAAGCATTATGTCAATCCCCCTAGGTATCCCTAGAAAAAACTCTTAATTTCACAGTAACTTTCTTTGCCTATCTAGAACATTACGACTTTTATTTTTCAGAGCAATGGTTTGTAGTAAAATGTGAAAAATGCCTTTTTAGAGGTACAGTTAACCTGAATATTAGGCACCATCAGCATTAGTGAGTCAGTCTAAATAAAAAACCACTTCAGCTTACAGGAAAAACTGCTTCAAAGAAAACAGCAGCAGCTATAGGAAAGGTAAGTCTGTGTTTCAATAGCTCAGTGTTCCTTATGGGGGTCACAGGAAGTTCATGAGAGACCATGAAGTTTGTGTTAGCCAGGGCTCAGCTACACTTCATTCCCTGCACTGTTCACAGGGCACCTGATAAACAAGCCCTGCATGGTTTGCTCCCACTCCTGTTGTCAGCCACCATGAGCTGCCAGAAGCTGCTCTGTGGTCTCATGGGAATGCTCACAGCAAATCACTCCAGGTAGGCATAGACCAATGGACCTAAAAAGGTTCATGTCTGCCAAAAATCCTCAGTGACATGGAAGGCTGTTCCTTAGAGTTCTCCAAACCCATTGCATGGAGTGGGCACTTCCTGCATTCTGCATGGACTTCCGTATTTCCAGCAGTCAGTGAGAAATACGTTAAGCAGGGAGAGCAAAACTAAAGATTTTGCTCATTGTAATGCAGCTCCCCTCCCCTCAGTCATGTATTTCTTGGAATTAAATAGAGATGGGGTAAGTGACAGCACTTGATAGCAGTTGCAGAACCAAATTTGGGTGTGAGTTTACATCTCAGCGTTAGAATGATTTGTGTATCTGACAATTGCATGTGAAAATTCTGGTACCAGATTAGCATTCTTATGGTGTATCCGGCTTTAATATTTTCTATAAAACTGTGCTAAATGAAATCCAGAAATATTGTTGCTGACATCTGTCCATGACTGGTATTCCCACCCATTCATTACCTAACACTTTCAGAGTTTAGTTCACATGCACAAAATTGTGTTAGGTACAGAATGGTGCAAAACCAGACCAGGTCAGTTGAGTTTTGTAGTGAAATGTGGCTTAGGGAATTTGTGTGAGAGTTACGATGTCTTTCCACAAAATTACCTGCTAGCAAGAAATCCCAGTTTGCTACAGCCAATGCCTTTCATGCAATCATTCAGATGTAGCTCTTTGTGCAGAGAGAGGCAATTTCCAGTCAAGGTTGTTGGGCCAGACCCCTGACTCACCAGCTACCACCAGTAAGAAAGATTCAGAATGGAACTGAAACTTCATTCTTTCCCCTCCCCAGTGAGCAGATATGGGCTACTTATGTCCTGGAGTCTTTTTTGTTGGAGCTGGGTCACTTTGCAGAAACAATGATTCAAAACATAGGGAAAACATAAGCTGTGATTCTGCCTTAACAAGCAGCAGGGATCTGATGGGGCCCTAATGCTGGATCCTTTTGTTCTTTTAATTTCACATGGGGATGAGGCTGCTTAGAACACCAAGAAGGTACCAGAAGTTGCAGGATAAGACAGACATTCTGAAAATATTGCTTCGATTAGGATAAGCACCTAATTACTTGGATGCTGATGTGTAATTGGATCTGCTGCCAAAACTATAAAACTTCAAAGCACAAGCTTTATCATCAAATTTCCAGTAGCACCTTCTGTCATTCATACAGAGATGGCCTTCTTTTGCTCTCCAGCTCCAAACCTGGTCAAATTCCAGGGATTTTGCAAAGAGGCAGCATGGAGTTCCATAATATGGCTGTGGCACTTGTTTCAGTATTTGTCACCTTCATCTGAAGATACAGCTTAGTGTTCCTGTGGAAAGACTCCAACCTTTTTTCATTAATGCAAACATTGGGAGGATTGCCAGCTGTGAGAACACAGCACCTTTAGCCATCCCAAAGCAATTGATATTTGTGTCTGTAACTGTGCTGGGTCTCTCTGTACCCCAAATCCAGCATGGTCTGCAGTGGTAACAAAGGGATGAAGGAGATGTGTTTGAGGATGAAAAGAAGCAGGAAAAACATTCCTTGCTTGGTTTGCTAAAGTGAAATGAATGAAATAAATGATTCACCTGAGACCTGGCACACTTAAACTGTGTGGTGGAGAGATCCAAGAACCAGCCCAGCCTGGCCTCACTGAAAAACCAGAAGTTGTGTATTTTCTTCAGCATGCCCCTGCAAACCTGCCAATCAGAAACAGGGCATCAGTCTGTCTGCAACTATTTCTTTTGTGGCTCACTGGTACTGGTACAGGCTGCTGTGCTGTCAAAGCACAGGCAGGAGGATGTTGTGAGGGTTGTGAATTGAGCCTGTTCTTATCTCTGGTACAAAGCTATGGATAGGCTGATCTCAGATGGTATTGAGGATTTAATGAGTTTAATAGGTAGAATAAGCTTGCTAATGAGTCAATGATGTACTTAGAGTGACTCCACCTTCCTTAGGAAATGTATGTAAACATTCCAAGGGTAGCTGAGGATCTCTTTTGTCCATTTTGGAATTTTCTATCCTTTACGTCATTCGAATTACCCACTTTAGTCTTCCAAACATCTTGGGAATTAATTTTATCTATCAATAAGTTTCATCATTTGCCACCACAGGTTTTTTAGCTTGTTTTTAAAATGTCCATTCTGTGATGCTTTTTATTGCAACCATTTGTGGTGCACAGCTAAGTTTGCCATTTGTGTCTCGTAAGGGCTAAGGACAAGCATGAAGCCGTGGCTCTTGGGCTGCTTTCTTCACAAGAAATGGGGCTTGACATTTTTGAGTTTTATATATACCGTCAGGTGAGCTTTTGATCCCCGTTTCTCACTTTGAAGCAAGACATTTATAATGAATTAAGTTAAAATATACTTTGCTACTGGGTGACATGACAGATGTGGTTGGTGTGCCAGTTAATCACTCTATTAAAATGTTGAATATGGCTTAAATTGATGAAGCTGATGTGGTATGAAAGTTGTAGCCTGCATATTTTGTGGAATGTTTGGTTTACTCCACTCTTCCAGCTTCTTTTGTCCCTCTGTAACTCTAGGAGTAGCAAAATATGGATCTTATGTACATTGTACATTTCTTATGATTTCTTTAGTGTTCCATGCTAGAAGCATCAGAGTACACTTTTAGGGGGTTTGTTTTGTTTTCGTTTGTTGGGGTTCTTTTTGTTTGTTTCCATCTCTGATAACTAATTCTCCTATCAGTTCTAGAGAACAGCAAGATGCAAATGCTTTAAATCTAATTTGCTAAGTCACATATTTGTTTTGGAATATTACTTGGATAAATTTCTCCATGCAGATTAAAGGAAACAAAGTTTGAATGAAGCCAGGTATAAGACGTGTAGGGTTTTTATAGCCCTTGCAACCAACAAAGGACAAAGTTGAATGCACTTTGAAAAGACTTTCCTGGAAGAAAAAAAAACCCAATCAAACAAACAAACCCACCCTCCCCCAAAAGAACCTCAAAATCCAGTCTGTCTCACAAACTCTGAGACATGCCTGAGTTAACAAGCTGGTATTAGTCAAACTGTAAAACAGATTAGGAGAATTTCTCTAAAGTTTTGTTTTTAAGTTGATCTCTATATTACATTTTTCCCTCAAAATGTACTCCTTGCTAATTGTTTTGGGCTGGAGCAGAGTGTTGGTGGGCTCAGCAAAGAAAAGTAGTGTTTACAAAAGCACTGCCAGCCCTTGCCACCTTGGGGAGCAGTAGAATCTATTTTATACACATTTTACTGCATGGTAGGCAGTGGTTAGGGCTTGCTCCTTGTTTTGTAGAGTGGATTAAAACCACTGCTCTGTGTAATGCTCATTGGAGATTGCAAGTTTTAGCCTCTAAGTGAAAGAGCATTTGGTAAATAAATACATTTGAACTTGTGCTAAATTTTATGTGGTACTGAAGCTTATTGACATTAGTGGACTCATTTTCTGAATCTACCCACAGGAGGTCAAATGAACTCCAAATGGTTTGGGGTTTTTTTAATTTATTAAAATTCTGTGTTCAAGCTAAGGTTTTTTTTAGTTTATCTTTTTTTTAGTCAGACTGAGCCAATTTATCTACAAGTCAGGTAAAACAAGATGTAACTTTTAAAATCCACGTTCCAATGCAAAAGAGCGAAACTCAGCAAAAGGTGCAAGAATTAGTTATAAAATTAAATTTTATTTTTCCTATTTGTGTTGCTACAGTGAATGAGGTTTGAAAGGGTAGGGAGTAGCACTCAATTCACTGAAGTGTGACAATTCTTCCATGTCAGTGATTTCAAGCCTGAAGGGGATGACATCCTGTAAGCACATTCATCCATTTGTGTTTATTAAATTAAAGCCTACATGAATTTGCAACAACAGATTGTTCATTAACAGAAAAAGAGACTATTGCTTTCCTCTTGGGACTGTTTTGGCTTTGATCCATTGATCTTTTCTTGCATTGACATGAATGTTAGGGTTTTGTTTGTATTGGTTTTATTTTCTTCCTGTGAAAGATGAGATGATAAACAGCAAAAAAAAAAAAAAAAAAAAATTCTCATCATGTTCATATGTACCATATACTGTAAGGAGTAAGTAATAAAAGACACAGTGCACAATGCACTACCCCCAAAAGAATCCTGATTTTTTTCTCAGCTATCTCTGCTAAATTTGCAGAGATGTTTGTGCTATACTTTGCTAGCTATATAGGTGTTGGGTGAAAGGCAAAAAGAAGGAAACACTAACTAGGCAGTGTTATGCAATGTGTTGTTTAACACATATATTTTCAATAGCACCCAAAGACTCACAGGCAAAAGCTGTATTTTTATTGTGCAGCACCCTGAGCAGAGGCAGGGAAATAAATAACAGGGGTGCCTCAAAGGGTGTACTCTGAAGCTGCACATGGGGCTGAGAGAGGGCAAATCTCAGCTGCAGTTTTTCAAAAGCTCCCCAGTTCCTTCTCCCCCTTTCACAGTAATGCATATTTCAAGCAATTGGGAAATATCTGTGTTATCAAGTCAGGATCTGGCTCTGCAGAAGGCAGAGGATTACAGGGAAGGGGTTACAGTCTCCCTGAGCAGTTGATGAAGTTCCTGAGAAAGGGTAGAAAGGAGAAAGCCTTTGGATGTTTTTGTTGAGCAGAACAGGATAATAGAGGCAGGGGTCCCAAAGACTGGATACTGTAGTTCAACAGAGAGTACATTATATATAAAGATGGAGGGCATAATTTGAGGGATACAGAAATGATTGCTGTAGTTCTTCAGGGTGCAAAAATTGTCTGTGTAGCAGAAGTAGGAGAGAGAGCAAAGATTGCTTTTGAAATACAAATGCTGTAGTGAGAATAAAACAATGGATCCAAAGAGGAGAGAGGAGTGAAGTGACAGAGCAATCATGCACAAGGGATGGGTTTTTAGGGCGTTGGAATTAGCACCTGGAGCTGGCTCACGCTGCAGAGCAGGTGTGGTACTCTGGATGGGAGGGTGAGATAGAAATCAGTATTTTGTTAAGGTGAAAAATGGATACAGCATGTCTATAAAATGGAAATGGGCTGGTTATTGAAGCAGAGAATGATTGTGTGGGGTTGTGTGACATTGTAGCCAGCAGTGAGTCAGAGAAAAAGGCAGAGCCAACAGAAAACAAAAGCCACATGAAAAGGAGGGTGCGTCAAGCTATAGAAAGCCTGGTTTGGCCAGGTTACTGGGGCTTCCTGGCTGTGGTAAGAGTTAGAGGACCTCCTGGGTAGTTTAATGTAAATTGGGAAAAAATAGCAGAACCTCATCAACATCAGTAAGTATTTTTGCTAGCACTGAAACTAGCGTATCTAAAATGGGTCATAAAAAAAAAATTTAAGACCAAGATAATTAGGCATATCATTGAGAATTCAGTCTAGGTGAACTGAATGGAATATTTCCAAACTGAATATAAGTAAGGTTGGTCAAATTACGCCTACCCATCCTTTCTTGCTTTTGGCATTAAATAGAGTTAGTATTGAAGAAGTTTGGGGGAAAAAAATCTCTCTGCAATAAAAAAAAAGGAAAATAAATAAAAATTTGTATTGAACCAAGATGCCAAGTCTATAACTGCTATTTATGCTGCTGAAATGTAACCCTTCCCCAATGTGAAGCTGGGAGCTGGAAATCTGTGAGATGTAGTTTTATAAGACTATTTCATAATGGTTTTCCCAAGTTTTCTGGATTATTACTCTCTACCCCCCGTTATGTAAAAAGGAGTCGCAAAGGATGGTCACTGAATGCCATCCTCAGGTATCACAAGGCCAGACAAACTCCCTGGAGGTCCCTGCACCTCCTCACTGGGTGTGGGGCAGGCTGAGTTGGCTGCTGCAGGTTTGAAGTGCCCACTCCTGTGTGATGGGATGGATGCCTGTGTCTGTGCTGGGACATGAGCACGGAGCTGAGGCACTGCTAGGATGCAAATCCCTTGGCCAGAGGCTGGGGTGTGACTCTGGGTCAACTGTGTTCTCTGACAGGACTGAAAGGCAGCGTGTTCTGGGACTTCTGTGTCCAGTGCAGCCTCTTTTGCCACTGGGCTAAAGCCTGGTGGGGTCAGCAGCTCTGCCCTGAGCAAGAGGGTAGCACAGAGTCCATCCAAGTGTCATTTGAGATGGAATTCATGTGCATGCTGAGACTTGGGGATTTCTAGCTAAGGAAATTCTCTGTAGTGGGTTCTTCAACTTAAATAGTAAAGGTAGCAAAAGCGTTACACGTGGTGCCTGGTGATGAACTCATAGGGACACTTAACTTTTTGCCCCCTAACAGGAGTTGACGAAAGGGAGCACCTTCAATATGCAGAGCTTGTGCCTAAAGCAGGAAGGTAATGGCCAGAACAAGAACAGGTGGCAGGTCTGAGATTTGAAATTCACTGACCAGCCTTTTCCCCAGCCCTTTCCCCAAGTGCTGAGTTGTGCAGCGTTTGTCCTGGGTGCAGAGCAGCTCAATCACCCTTAGGATTCAATCACCCATGGCACTTTGTCATTTAGTGACCTCTCTTCCACCAGGCCAGGCTGAGAGTCAAGGAGCCAGACACCCTCGCTAACTGGGCATCTTTCTTAGTGTTCATGTAACCTCCTCTCTGGTTTAAACAGGAGGGAGAAAAGAGAGAGATAAACCCCCTTTTTTTGGGGGGTGGTGACAGTGTGCATCCCACAGTTATCTCATTCTTCAGAGGCAAGCTTGGCTTTCCACTACCATTATTAGTTAATTGTTTTGAAAGTGATGCATCAGCCTGTATTCTGGGTGTTAAACCCTATGGTTATTCAGGTGTTTGACTCCTCTGCAGCTGTGCTTCTTTTTTTCTTAATTAAATTGTTAATGGCAGTTTGCAAGGTGCTTATTTACAAGCTGTAGTAGAAGAGCATTCTCCATGACTCTTTCTAATGCATTGAGTTTGCTTGATTAGCAGTGACTTAATATTTGCAATCTATAAATGAAATAAATAAGCATGATGATTTTGCAATATTTTTATTAGTGACTCACAAAGTTAAGCTTTCTTAATAACTTCCTTAGACTTTCATAATAAATGGATAGTGTAGGTTATCAGAAGTTAATATTACACAGTTCTTATTGGCTTTCTTCAAAGTGCTAAAGAAGTTGGTTTGGCTGTTAAAAGGGTCTTTTTATAAAATGGGACAGTGGTTCACATATCAGACTTGCTCTAAAACTTCAGAGAGGCTTGGATATGGGATTTTAGATTTGTGTGTATTCACAGAGCATAATTTCACAAGAAAAGAGGAAAAAGAGATGGGAATACCTTGGATACTTAAGCACGTACAATGAGGAACTATAGTATAAATGACTCGGTTTAGGTACCAGTAATTTCTGAGAAAAGGAAAGAAGATTTTTCTTTTTACAGGTCAGAAAAGCTTTTGGGGACTTTCTCATCCTCAATATATAGTTATCTTTGGTGTGGGTCAGGTAGGAATGCTTATTCTTTGGGAAAAAAATAGCATAGTATAATTGGGAAAGGAATAAAAAGAATATGCAACAAAAATACCATTTCAGTTTTATCATTATTTCCCTTTTTTCCTGAGATGGGCTGAGGCTTTGCAGCTGCCGCTTGGAAACAATAACACCTGAAAAGATAAGGCTCATTCTGAATGTGTTTGTGTTGTTGTTAGGGAGCTGACTGTTTTTAACCCAGTGCCTGTAGTAAGGCACACTTTTACCCAGTCAAACCATGAAAACAAAATTGATGCTGTGTCAGCATCTTGGCTGCAAATAACGCTCAAAACAGATTACAGGACGTGCTAGGAATACAAAATCAGGTTAGAAATAATGCTTCAGCTGTGAGTTCTTTAGGCTGTGGAAATAATAGAGCATAATTTAGTAGAAGAGGAACCAGGGAGTCAGCATGCAGAGGAAAAAAAATGAAAGGAGCAAGAAAAATGAAGAGAAATGGAAATAGATGTAGGGGAAGTTTGGCAAGTCCTGTCAGTGGAAAATTCTTATGCTGACTGTATGGAGGGGCCAGAAGGGATTTAAAGAGGAGCCAGAAGTCATTCTCACATAACGAAGGCACTGACTGATCTTTGTGAGTGCTGCTCTAGAAGTCCTGAAGAGGATATGAAAATAGACATAGAATGTGGGAATGTTTGTTAGCAGCTTCCAGATGAGCCCACACTGGTGCAGGGCAGTGCTACGAAGTGTTTGCACATTCTCCCCTTTTTTTTGTGTGGTTGTAGAGCAGGGAGGCCTGCAGGCCCTCATCAAGGGAGATGTTCTTTTTCAGAAAAGGCTGGTGCTCAGTCTTACCATTACCCATAAAAACACTCAGTAATGCTAAAAAAGAACTGAAATTAACTTGGGATGTGTATTTAAATTACACTGTGCTTGGGATTTGAGGTTTTTTGAGCTATTAGATGTATTTCTTTGGTGTGACCCTCCTGAGTGCTGTGAGAGGCTGTGTGGTGAACTGAAAGCAGCTGGCTCTGTGCATAAACACATATTTACCTTTAGAGTACTTGTTGAAATGCCATAATGAAGAATGAAAGCTGAAACCATCAAGTGGAACAGAGTAACGAAAACTCAAAGTACTGCCTTGAAAAGCTGTTCCTGAAGTCTGAGTGTTTTGTGTCTTTCTTCACTGTCACATCTGAGCTTTCCTACTCTGTATTTCACCACAAACAAAACAAGTATTCCAGCATCTTTCTTCTGTTTACAGCAGGGTGGGGATATGAATTTTTAGTGATAGATTATTAACTTAATTATTAACTTCTTATTAAAACAAACATAAGCTGAACATTCTCAGGAAAGCCCGTCCCTTTCTTCATTACAGGTTTTCTATCTCAGGGACATTTAGAGCTTCTCGCTCTGCAAGTAGTGGAAGAGTGGAGACAAAAACCTGAAACCAAGATGCAAACTCAGCCTTCAAACAATGTAATCTCTCAGCAACCATTATGTTCATTTTAGAATAGCTAAAATCAGTCAGAAGCCTGGTGGGAGCACTGACATATCTGAATAGGGTTCAGCCTGTGAGGAGAGGAGTCTTGCAATCTATTAAACAACATGTTACAGTATTCAAGTCTAGGTATCACAAAGGCAGGGATTAATGTACACACATCCACACAGGAGTCTTTGATGCCTTCAAATGCTCCTCATCTTCTGAAAACCAGTCGGCAGCATCGCCTACATATTTCACAGCAGTCTTCCCACCTGGGCATTTCAGCCTGACAGTGGGAAGCCTTTTGAAATGATAGTGAGACATCTTGGTGTAGTTTGCACTCCCAAGATCTAATAGCAATGGTTTGGGGTTTGTTTACGTATCTGTAAAAACATCTACAGGCACAGAGCTGGGCATTACAAAGCTGGATGATTTAGGATCACGTGAACTTTAATGTCACAGGTAAATAATGTGGTCAAAGTCTCCAAAGTCATTTGTCTGGTAGTAATGCTCTCCAGAAATAGCTGCATAATTGAAAGAGGAATTGATACTTTTATAGGTAGTAACAAGCAAAAAGATATAACAGTATTTTTATATGAAAAAAAAAAAAATGAGTTGTGTAACTGCTCTCCAACTTTTTATCTCTTTTTTTTCCTTTCTTTTTTAAGTTTGATTAATTTTCTGGATGCAGATAATTTTGGGGTAGAAAAAAAATTTAACTCAGATTCCCTATCCAGTGTTTATCACTAGCCTGAGGAATAGTGATCTAATTCTGCTAGATTTTTATCTTTAGTGTTTAGTACAGAGTAAGAAGTAGAGGGTGTATGAACCTAAGATAAACACTAACCAAAATAACTCTGCAAAATATTGGGCTTAGTCTAACAGTTGTTCAAATGAGGGTAAAGTGAAAGATAAAGTACATTCCATTTTATCCTCATTCTATACCTGCCAATTAAAAGAAACATTCACCCCTTTTGCTGAAGCAGTGGCACAGGAAGTTTAAAGCATTCCAGCCCAATGTAATTATTATTCTTTTCTACTCTTTTCTGGGCATTAAATTTATTCAAATATGAAGGAATAAAAATACCCATTAAAATCAGTAAAATTTTCCTTACATGTAAGGCACATGTTGGTCCTTGCTATTGATCCAAATCCATCTATACAATGATTAACTGACACTTCCACTACTCTGTTTAGTTGGCACAGAGGTGGAAAAGCTTTAAATGCACATGGCAAGAGGAATCTTTCTCAATCCCTTCTCTTGCTGGCTGTGGTTCCATGGCAGAGGAGACCCTGTGGTATCTTTGCATGTAACCTCCTGATCCCATGGGTACAGTCTGTTAGCTTGGGGTTCTGGTGGGTCACTGTAGCACTGATACTCCATTACAGAAACACAAAATCACAAGCATATAATCCACACTGCTCAAGTTATGTGTAAGAATACAAAATGTAAAATATCCTGTCTTAAAGAGCACCAAAAGAGAAAAACAGGAGATATATTAGAAATAGGAAAAGAAGAAACTTCAACAAACACTGATCCTCAAAAATCCAGTATGATAGGCAGTTAAGAGGTGGTTCATTTGAGTGAACCTGTGTGCAGAGCAAGTAAATGAATTAATAATCAAGGGAAAGTCTTTAAAAAAATGTTTCAGATTATAGCTTTAAGTGAATTTGATCTCTTTTAGATGACAAAGTCTGGTCTCTAATTAGGTTTCTATTCTTACAGTGATAGATATGAAGTACTTTCTGAATCTGTTTGACCTCAGCCTGGGGAGTAAAATTATTTCCATAGTCCTTAATTTCACAGGAGTTTTGCATTTGTTGCCACAGAACTCTCACAAACAGGGAAGAAAGTTTAAATGGTTGAGAGACCTGCTTAACTCCATGCACTAGGCACAGGCTTTATTACTGCTTGTTTGCCTGTGGAGCTCTTCTCCACCCTGTGCATCTGCTTCAGTATTCATGTTCTCTCTCTGGCTTGGGCTTGGTGGTTACTCACAGGGAGCCTCTGCACTTGCATCTATCTTCTGCATTTCTTAATTTCTTTTGGAAATACTCTATTCTCTCACCTTATTAATGTTAAAACAAAAAAAAAGAAGGGGAATTTATTGCTAAAGGCAGCAGAACAGCGAACTTCTTGGTGGAGTAGTGTGTCTTCCCCTGTGAGTGAAAGCTAAATTAGTTCTGAGGTGCTTTCACTCAGTGGAAGCGTAATGAGAGGCACCAGCCACCTCTCCGTTAATAACGTGCCAGTCACACTGGGAGCGCCTCCGAGCCTGCTGGGACAGCACAACCACCAGCACAAGCAGGTAGGAGCAGAAAATAGGCTTGAGAGAAAGGAAACACAGGTGGAGATCAGGGCTCTGCTGTTCCAGGGTGTAAAGTCATTTCTGTCTGATGAGAGGGAGTGACTCAGCCTGGCTGGAAGGGCCAAGCCGCTGCCAACTTCAAAATTGCTGCTGCTGTAACATCACAGCAACAGCCCTGCTGCTGCTCAAGAGGCATTGGCAACAGCGTGGGACATGAAGGAGTTTTTCTGAATACCTGTTTGTTTTCATTACCTCTTCACTGTTAATTGTTTTATTTCCTTAATAAAGGAGCTGAACGCTGCAGCCCAGCTCCTGTGGTTCGTGTGTGATGCTGCTGTATTTGTCAAACTCCAGGTGCTGGAAGAACCTGAGCATGATCTCTGTTTTCATGAGATTCTCGTGGTATTTCTCTTTCCTTTCTGTTATGAATTCCATCTTACGCTGAACCTGTAAGGGTTAAGTTTTACATGGCAGTCAGGTAAGAACACAGATGGTTGATTCCTGCACTTTCTTTCCATCTCTCCAAATCAGACAAGCAGCTGAGGGAAAAATCTCATAGCCACAACTTCAATATGAATATTTTGGCTGGTATATGAAACTCCAAGGAGCTGTGGACATGAGAAAGGTAACCCTGAAGTTCTGTTGAACTACAGCAAAAAAACCCAGAGGAGAAAAAAGTGCATCTGTGGGTTCAGGAGCAGGAATAAACTTTGTATTCTTTTAGTCTTCTTGAAATATCTGCTGGCATTAGTTAATAGGAAGTCTTATGGCTACTTTAAAAAAGGTCTCACTCCTTTGCATGGGCAGCCAGCACTAGTTTTCTGTCCAATTTTTCTAGTTTCTGTAAGGAAAAATACTGCATTAGATCTTTGAAGGAAAGACTGTATCAGACAGTCTGTGCCATAGAAGATTACCTTTCACTTCTGTTTCTCCATGCTTCCACAGATATTTCTGAATCTGTGTCATCAACCTTCAAACTCTGTGGTTGGTACTAGGATTTTTGGATATCTAGGTTAGTTGTCCAGTGTTACATACAAAAGTTGAAAAAAAATTGGGTAAATCCAGGAGAGAACTGTTTTTCAGATTGTGGTCCAGAAACTGATATAAAACTCAGATTTTGCTCAAAATGACAGGCATCAAAATGGCTGCTACCTCCTCTGTGCCCATGCATTATTTGCTACAGGGTGTAATTTTTTTAAAGCATTCTCGGACTCTTTGAAGGTTTGAACACTTCAAACACAGGGAGCAGAGATCACAACTTAATAAAAAATCTGCACATAAGGACATAGGGGTATGACTGTGGCCTTCAAGGATCAGGTAGTGACACTTCTAATCAGCAAAACAGCATCTGGAATATAATTTGCTGAACTCATTAGACAACATCTGGTAGAGAGAGAAGAAATAGTTGTGGTTTCTAACACTTCTACATTTTCTTTCGTGGAGACTTAATCTTGGGTCAGCTTCCACAGAAATTGCAGAGACTAAGGAATGAAGTGGGTTTATTATTATAAACAGCCACAGCAGCAGATAAAATGACATTCATTAGATTCATTTGACTCCTGCTGTCTGAGGAAATAAGTACATGGTTCCCTGCACTGGTGAGTACATGCACACTTTAAAGGAGCCCTGTTGCCTGTCTGCTCAGGCAAACCCCCATGAAAGTCAATAGGGATTTGTCTTGGGTCTCTCAGTGTGTGAGAGCGCATCCCACGAATGGACAGGATGCTGATCAGCTGGTTTAGAATGTAATTCTACTTGGTTTCTATTAGAAATACTCCTAAAATCACAAGTCTAATAAAATAATACCCTCTTTTTGGATGTTTTTTATTCTGCAAAATCCTTGGCCCTGCTGTGGTCAAGAAGTTAGAGTGGTATGAAGACTCAGGCATGTAAATAGTTGATTTATGAAAGCTCTGCCCATTTTAGGCAAGTGTCCAGATGATGCCAATCTCTTTTTACTTTTGGTGCTCTCTCTGATACTTGGGGAAATATTTTCAACTGGTGCAAGTACTTGTATGTATTTTATGATTTCTGCTGCTTTATGACTAGCTTCTAGTGGCTTAAGAACACATTAGAGACATAAATTGCATATTACAGCACAGTGCCCTCAGCTGTCACCTCATAGTACTATCATCCATCTTAAGTTCACAGGAGTCTGAGGCTGGAGCTTCTCCTAGGCAGAAATTCAAAATGAGCAGAGCTAAAACTCAGCATTGTCTTCTGCTTATACATCAGAAAGTGTAAACACACACTGGTGCAGAGGTTCCTGCTGAGGACTTGAGCAGGAGATGCTGGCTGCAGTGCCTGTGCAGAGTTGGAATCTCAGTGCAAGCCTAAGGAAAACATTGCTCAGAGCACCTGGATGAAATCTCTGGCATTTTGCTTAACCTCAACCATCCGTATGACCTTCCAGGCATTTCTGCAATAGAATCTGTTCCTGCCTCTTCCTCCACCTCCCCTCTGCTGGACCGACCAAAAAAAGAAAAAAAAAAAAAAAAGAGGCACTGATGTCTTCTTCTCTTTGTGCTTTAAAACAATAGGAAGGTTTAAAGGGTGTGACAGAATTGCTCTGGGTTGGTAGATCTTTGTCTATTTTAAAATTGCCCAAACAACTATTGCAATTAACTCTTCAGTCCATGATAATGCAATAGAGATAACCATCCAAAACATCCTTTTTGCCTGATTTCCTGCTTTCATCTTCAGCAGCTGTTTGTTATGTAGATGTCATGGCTATTGTCATAGATTAGACCCTATATTCTGCCTTTACATACAGACAAATGAGATACGAAGGTTTTTTATGGCTTGATTGCATTAGTATCCAACACTGTGGACCTCCAGTTTTAAAAGCATTAATATTTGGTCCAGTAAAGTGTTTGAATTGGGAGCTCTGGCAGACCAGCCATAGCAGTTTAACCAGAATTATTCAAGATATTGCCACTGCCCACAATCTTCTCTCCACACAAAAGTGACAAGCCAGAATTGGTGGTGTCTGGTCTAGAGCTGCTCTTTTCAGCTCAGCCTACCAGAGGAGTTGGAGTTCAGATTTCTATTTATTTGATTTAGTATTTAAAGGTTATTAAGTGCAGTCTGTGAACTTCTGTGATATTTAATGTTGCTGAGAGTCTTCACAGTATATCTGTGGGAGTAACAACTGCTGCAGATTTGGGGGAAAGAGGAACTGCCTTTGGTAGTGTTGAGTTCACTGTTGGCATCAGGCTTGGCTTTAGAGCAGACCCAGAGCAAGGGCTCTAGCAAGTGGCATTGGTGGGTGGTGTGAGGGTCAAAAGGTGCAGTGCAATATTTCCTTGGTGCTGAAAAAGTAAAAGGTTTCATCAGCATATGGGAGGAATCTAGTGCACTACTAAAGGTGAGGCTGGGAGAATTCGTAAGTTCTGCAGGTGAAATTGTTCTGTATCAATAAATGTAATCATTTTGTAAGGGATTCTTCTGCCTGTCTGGCTGGTTTTGGTACTTTGATTATAGGGTGGCGAGGCAGAGAGTAAATCTGTGGAATTTTAAGTGTCTGTCTTTCTGAATTATTAATCATTTGGCACTGTCCAGCCGTACAAGCATACATAGGAAATAACACGTTCTGTTAAGAAAACCTTGGTGATGGATCAGTCTAGGAAGCATCTTGGCTATGTTTCAGATGTAAATCCTTCATTGACAGCACTGGAAGCTTCATTGGTTTAGACAATTTACAAACACTACAATTCCTTCTCCAGTCTGCCCCCATGAAGGTCTATTTAATTTTATATGGAGAAATTACTTAAGAGAAATGTCCTTGGGGCAAAGTTAGAGAAATACACAAAGCCAGAATGGAGGAACCATAAAGTATGATTGCTGTTTTGTTTTTTTTTTCTTTTCCACATTTTGCTTTATGCTGTTGTACCTTAGATACAGAGAGCAGTATAGAATCGTGTGTGTGGTGTTCAGAGTGTCAACATAAGCGTATGTAAAGTTTTTAATATTTAATGCTTTCTTCTCAACATGTGCAATATAAATATCTGTGAGTAGACAGAACAGCTAATAAAGGTGACCACAGGTTCTACTGCTGTAATCCAGTAACATGACGAGCAAGTTTTGTGATTATATGGTCAAAGGAGCAAAGTTGTGTTTCTTGTTATGTGTAAATTAGATTAATACAGGTTTTCTTAGTTATGTAGAAATTACAGACATGGGCAAAGGAAAAGCACAACAAATTACAGCATGTCTGTGTATTCATCCTTGCATTTCATCAAAGCATTTTAATGTTGATAGAGAACAACAAACAGGAAGGAACAGGAAAAGTGGGTTTAGGTTATGCTTCCAGCATGACTACCTTATGCTGTGTTTACAACACTTCAGGAAAGAACTGCAGAGTACTTGCTTTTGTGTGATCTTCGTCATTTTTCACCATGATCACCGATGAACTTTTTATGTGGGGAGTTGCTGTCGTTTCGTATGCTCTAGAAACAAGAAAAGGCCAGTCTTTTTACCTTGGTGAAAAAGGAGACTAAATGCATCAACATATTTTGACACTGAACACTTGATCAAATATAGTAAGTAGGTGCTATAGCAGAAAACTTCCAGTCATGCAGAATTATTTTGAGAGCTGAATGGATGTGTGACAGTGCCCTTATTGGAGGGTGCTGAGTTCAGTAAAAATGGAAATCTACACTTTTAACACTGTAAACCTAATATAAAGCATAAATGTGCAATGGAGGTGTTAATAGAATACAAGAAGGAAATTAAATGGTTTCATGATAAAATCTGAATGTTTGAGAGCCTAGATATCTTTTTAAAATGATGCTTTTCTCCAGGTGCAGGAGTGCCATTGTTTTGGTACAGCCTGCAACAGTGGCATGCAAATGCACACCACTCCCAGTTATTGTGCTTAGCTCAGCTTGTGGAGCTGGCAGAACACAAAATATGCTGCTATGGCACGTCGAGTGTAAAAAGTGAAGCTGTTGTTAAAGCAGAAGTTATGTTAATTTAACTCCATTAAAAGATTTAGGATGGAAAGTAGGTGTCTGCATTGGAAGGATGAAAAGACAAACAGCCAGCAAAAGGAGCCATTTGGCTATTTCTGGGAAGTTGGACACAGGCCCAAATTTTATTTATCCAGCCAGCTTTAAAGAGTAGCTGTTGAAGAAACATCTTCCAAAGGAAAGGTAAATATTTTGTGTGTGCCTTGTCCATAAAGGGTTAGCAGTGCTCACAAACCAGCTGTTCCAGCTGTGTGGGGTGGTGAGCCTGGTTAATGGTTGTTTTCCTGCACCAAGCCAACTATTACCAGCCAATATAAATCTGCTAGTTAGGCACCATCTCTGTACACCCACAGAAGACTTTCTGGAGTGCTAAAAAATTACATGGATATAGCCCTCTAAGATTATTCCCATCTCAGCATCCCAGCAGCAGTAAATTGTACAGAGAGTGAGAGAGGAGCTGTGCAGAGGTAGTGAGTGCAGAGAGCTGAGATAGGTCCTGTCAGGCCTCTTGGACTGCACAGAGCTGGGGTTATTGAATGCCCCCACCTTGGTTTAAAGCACCAGGAACTTACAGTTTCATTACTGTTCACATTAAGCTATCTTCTAACAGAAAGTTAAACTCCAGTTGAGTCTGCACACCAGCATTTTGGATAAGTATTCCCAAAATACTGTTTCTTTTGAAAGACTGTGTGAGTGTGGCTTTACCTGCCATCCTGTGTCAGCTTTCACATGGTGATGGGTGATTAGAAAGCTGATTCACCTTGATGGCTCTTCCTGCAGAACACGCTATAAGCCTCTTGCTTTGTTTGCAATCTTTCTCACTCTCGTTTACAAGGTCAGGACTGATGTTTTGGTTGTTTTCCCAGCAGTGTTCTACTGACCCATTTTGCTTTAATCCCCTGATGTCACTGAAATAAACTGAGGAGGGGGAGATTTCAGAACTCGAAACAATTTCCTCTGCTGTTGTGCTCTACAAATTAATTTGATACTATTATGTAAGCGTAATCATCTACTCTAATCACATCACAAGATTGGGAACAGACAGAAATAACAGAAGGGAACATTCTGGATAGTGAAAGGGAGTCAGTGGAATAGGCTGCTGGTCAGGACTGGAGCTGGAACACTTCTGAGATTCAGTGTTACCAGTACTCGCTCGTAGCACTTGTCTCTCTCTCTCTCTGATGAAGACATCGTAGCTGTCTGAGAGTTAGAGCCCTTTGCTCACCACAGCCTACTAATACAATTCATGAGGTTTTTGTTTTCGTCTCAGGCAGAGAGATGCAAAGTGCTCGATTTCCTAGTGGAAGATGGAAGGAAAAAAGTGCAAGCTTTCTTTGATTTTGTTCTTCATATGTTAGATAAACATTTTATGAGAATGTGAGATCTTGTGCCACCACTCTGTATCCCCACTGGCTGTCCTTTTCAGAGAGTAAACAGATTCATAACTGAGAGCAAATAGGCAGATGGGCCTATAGTCCTCTCTCCAAAACCTCTCTTTGATTAATGTCACTATCAGGAGCTTCCTGGCAGATGTTCCATTAAATCTTTTCTGAGTGGAGTTAGCTTCTTGAAATGTAACCTCCACATCTTTCATTCAGGCAGAGATCAGAGAAAAGGGAGCATTTTTCCTTGCAGATGACTTTGATATTTATAGGTTTTTCTTCTGCCAGTGATACTCTGGGTGCGGAGTTTCCTTCTTGCAGCCCATGGTAGAAGTATGCAGGATGAATTTCAGGCAGCATTTTGGAAACTCGTACAGGGAGCTCTGTGTGTACAAAGTGTGCAGGCTTGGGACCCCACTTTGGTTGTTGTCTCTTTTTGGTTTAGATGTAACAAAAGTTCATGTTGTGTAAATGCAATGCAATCTGCATTCCAGCCTGGCCTCAAAATGAGTGAACGCAGATGTTCTCTGCAGCATGCTTTGACCTCCTTAGCATAATTTCCTCTGGAAAAGTAAATGGAAGAGAGGGGATTATGAAACAGAACAACATGTTTGAAGGCCTGATGGAACCAAGCCTGAGCTGTGAGGCCTTTGCTTTCATTCCTGATATTGGTTAGTACTGTAGTACCAGCTGACACACTGAGTTTTTAGATCCTCATAAGCAAACATCACCATCCCCCCCATCCCATTTAAAATCAAGACCCTGGAAACTCACAGTTTCTCAGATGCTGAAAAGCGGAATCTGACTCTGGGATGGGTTTCCAAAGCTTTCTACTTCTGACCCCTTTGTTAAAGCCAACTGAACATCATTTACCCTGCCAGATCATTGTGGCAGAAGCTAAATAATGCTGTGAAGTCACTTAACCTTATATTCCACTTTTTGCTTCATGTGATATTTTAATTCTTTTTTTTTTTTTAATTAGGAGTGGGAGTGTGGCAGATAATGCACAGAAAAATAGAAAGCACAGGTGCTTAGAGTTGTATGAGATTTTATTGGTATTTTAAAGCTAAGCTGTTTATTAGAGTAGAAAGATTGTCTGTTGCATTAAGCAGTGTAATGTGTCATAGGGTGCATAGGTAAGGAGTTATAAATTTTATTGTCTAGGATGCTGCCCAATTTAATGCCCAAAAAAATTGTTACTGCCTAATGGTGGCCTAGTTTCTTTCGGAAATTAATTGGTGATGCAAAACCAATGTCTGTTAGGAGATTTAACCGTGAGCTGACCTTGCAAACACCTGCTATTAAGTCTGGAAGAAAAGAGCTTTCTTGGAGAGGCAGAGCATGGCAAGGAGAACACGACAGGTGATCTCCTTGCCATAGGTACACAAATGACTCAGACTTTCTTTGCATTGCAAGAAGCTGATGTTTGAGTGAGCTGTTGCAAACACACATGCCTGATGGGCAGAGGAAGAGTTTCCTTGTGACTCACGGTCTTGTCAAGCCCAAATAGGATTAGCAAACACCGGTTACCTTGTGGGAAACCTTCGGAGGAGGAGCAGGGGAGGCTGAAGGGACGCAGTGGAACTAACTTGAAAATAGAGTTGTTATGGAAAATAGACTGATCTGTTCAAAGAATATCAATTTCTGTGCAACAAGATTCTTCATTTAGCAGGTTTCCGCTATACAGTAAAGGACATTACCATTTCAAAGGCCCCAATAAGCTTCTGGCTAGCAGAACCAGCAGCATTATTTCATTACGGGCTCTTTGCTGAAATTGAGTCTTCCTGCCGTGGTTTGGACTTTACTCTGCAAAAGCATAAAAGGCTTTATTTCTGGCATGCAGTCTAACAAAGCAATTACTGTTATTTACCTCTGTTCACTCAGAGAGAACCATTTCACAGAGGCCGTGCTGCATTTGACAAAACCTAACAGAATTGTTACTGCTGCCTTTAATGATCTCCCAGGCTCTGGTTCACATCAAGGAATATGAATGGCCTTTCCAAACAAAACCTTGATATAGTGAGAGTTTTGTATTCTAAATGGACAGCCAAAGTTCTAGCACAAGATCAGTTTTTACTTTACGTGCCCCTGAAGCTATTTTATTTTCTTTGTCTGTTTTTTTTATAGGATTATTTTGCCTTTGAATGTATATCTTGCGTGTTGTGGTTTCCACCTGCACTGGGCAGTTAAGTGTTTAGCATTGCTTAGAGAGTTTAATGACCCTTAGATTAAATTAGATGGTAATTTGTAAAATGACCCTACAGAATGGAGTGTACAACCTCAAGTGTTCCCCCAGCTAAAAAGGTCTGTGGGGATGGTAATTGATTCTCCTTTTCTTTTCTCTTTTTTCATCGTAACCCTTTTTCTCAGACAAAGTTTTACTTTCAGATCTGTGTTTTGACTGACAATCAGCGAATAGTCAGGAATAAATTACCTGTGGAAAATATACCTTCTGTCAATGCAGTGTAACTAGAGAAAAAAACCCTGAAAGATGACAGCCATGCAGAGATCATGAGCTTGAATATATGACAACTAATTCCTCTGTACCCAAGGATGTGGAAATCTCATAAACTGATCAATAGAAAATGCTATAGACCTTACATGTATACCTATTTGTGAAATTATTATGAAATGGGTGCTCTAAAGCAAAACAAAGGGCATGGGGAAATGATGTTGCCCATTACAGCTGTTGCAGATATGTTCTCATGGCTAACTTTTAATAAAACACGTGGTGAGCAGAGGATGACTTGAGATTAGGCAACCCAAGAGAACACAGACTGTGAAAATGAAGAATTGCATCACAGTGGGATTTCTCTTGAGTAGCTGAGCACGTGCAGGGCCAGGTAGATCAGTCCAAGTCCTGCAGGATGATTTCGTGTGCAGTCTCTGCCACGTGAGGCTGTGTGGGAGAGAAGGGCCAAACCTTGACTTCCTGTGTTTGTGTTGGAGCTCACTGGGCAGAGGTTCTCTTCACTCTGCCTCTTGGAGGGGGCTCTGATCCCGGTAGCTTGTGTTCATTTGTCACTCACAGTAAAAGCTTTGAGAAGCAGGAATCGCTGGCCCTGGCTCAGAACCATAGTGTAGTGCAGGTGAGGAACATTGAAACATACTGCTCAGATGAAATGACTTCTCATATTATTTGGAAAAGCACAGGGCTTTTACAATTATTTTTGTCAGGAAGTTTTTGGAGGTTTTTCCCCATTTCTTTTTCCAACGAATCCCTGAGACATTTTTACTTTTTTCTATTCTCATCCATATTCGATAAGAGATTGAGAAGTTGGTGAAAAGGAAGTGCAAGACACAATTAAGAAGCCTTGGTCCCAGACTTAGCTCTAGTGGGTTTCCTGTTTGCACTGAACATTATGGGTAGGAGGATATGGAGTGTGTTTTACAAGCAGCCCAGGCAAGCTCGAGCCTCACTCCCAAATTGCTAAATATCCTCTGAGTGAGACAAGCAGCGCACCACCCAAAGCCAGAGTTTGGCAAGGCAAGTGCTCTCACTTGGGGGATTGGCAGTGCCCTGAGTACAGAAGATCGTGCGCCTTCTTTGCATTCACTTCAAAACCGGCTCTGCTGTGTGTTAGAATGAGCTCAGCCTTTTCCACTAGTGGAATTTCAGTCATTTCATAGAAGTCTTTAATCCATCCTTCAGTGTTCTTTTTTAATTACAAACATCCATGTAACCGGTCAGGGAGCAGGGCCATCCCCCTCAGTTAAATAATCAAGTTACATGGCTGTGATCTGAGAGACTGGATCCTGACTGGAATGGCAATGGTTTGCTAATTTACCTTTTTTTCTCAGAAGGTCAAACTCCTTTAAATCACAAGTGAATTCATGAAAGCCAAAGCCTATTCATAACTAGGAAAAAGGGAGAATTTGCCATAAAGATTATTCTCTATGAACAGTTCACTCAGGTCTACTTTGCATATTACAGAGTCTGTAACTAAAATTCTATTTCTCCTATCCAGAGAGATTTCAATGAGTGTCAGTTGTTTATAGGTCACAGTGATTCACTTCTGTAAATGGAGTGGCTGCAGAGCACACCTGGTGACATTAATGGCTCTCTTCCTCCAGTCCGGCTACTTAGAAGTCACTGAAAGTCAAGTCTTAAAGCAAATGAGCCAATTTCAGCAGAATCAGAAGAAAACCAGCTGCAAATGGAAGTGAATGAAAACAGTTTAGTCACCTGGAGGTAGCATGCTGGGAAAAGAGGGTGTTTATGGGAGAACAGTTCCTCTCAAGGCAACTGCATCCAAGGCTTGGAGTGCCTGTAACTTGCTTGTTACGGGCTCTGCAGATCCATCGTGTGTATTCCCCTGCTTATCCAAATGTCCTTATCTGCCTTGAGTGTCTTTTAGACAGAGCAACCTAGTTAGAGAGCAGGGTGTCAATTACTGCTAATCTCACTTTCTTTGGGATATTCACCAATTAGTATCTTTCTCTCTTCCTGCCTGTCTTTCTCCCTTGCCGATTTTCAAGTTATGTCACAGGATTGCCAGTGAAATGTAAATCTGCATAGCCTGCTCTGCCTTTCAGTGTCATTTGTGTGAGCTCAGAGCTTTTTCTAAACAGGAAAAAATGTTTCAGCTCTAGTAACCAAGCCTGCATTTTCCCAGGCCCATATTTTGAGTGCACAGTACCCAAGTCAACGTTTCTTCATTTGTGCACAGGTTGAGGGTCTTCAAAGCGATGGAGAGCCTTATCTGGGCTCTTATCTCTATTGGTGTGAGCCTGCTCAGGGAAGGGAGGAACAGAGCAGTGTCAGGAAAATGCACAAATTCTCTGAGCTTTGATACCCTTGCACTGAGCTGGGGGGGGATATCTTACGTGGTTTCTTTGGTTTTTTTGTCTCTTTGACAACTTCAGGACAACTTTGATAAACTGAAATTCTGAGAACGGTAGGTTTGTTTGCTGTGCAAAAAGTAGGTGAACTGTAGTTCAGTGGTTAAAAATCCCCACAAACCTCAAAAGTTAAATTTGATTGCAAAGCAGCTTTATGCCAGGAGTAATTCCATTGTCAGCCTGTCAGTAATCCAGGTAAAGGGCTTGCTTGGCTTTGGATAACCAATGGCAAAGCTTGGGGAGATGTAGTGTGTCTATGCTTAGGTTGCCTAACATTTTAAATGAGATTTTTTTCCCCCCTTAGAATAACACATCTATTGTTTGCAGAATGCTTTTGCAATTCAGCAGGGAGAAATTTATATAAAGAAATGTTTCATCTGTATTCTGTTCTTTTTTTTTTGAGTTAAAGTGTTAAAATTATTGCCTCCCTTTTTTGTTTTATGCTGCACAGGAGGGAGTTGGGAGCCTGCTTATTTACCAAATGAGTGAGAGAAGAATCAGGTTGTAGCTGCCATCAGCATTCAATACATGCTGAAAGCTGCAGAAAATCCAGCAGGGAGATGCTGTAGTGTCTGCAAAGATGAGTGTCCCATCGCAATAGTTCCTGTCCCTCCACGTCCCATCAGGCCTGGTTCTTGGAGAAGAACTAGAAAAGGGCTTCCATGTGGAGGAAAACAAAAATTGAACATACAGATCTCCCACCCCTGGATTCCAGGCTAACATTTATCATTGCTGAGTTGTCTTCATGCTTTATTCCTTAGCATAAATTCAGTCTGTATTTAGCTGACTGGTACTTTAAGCTGATTCCTCAGATGATTCCTGGCTCTCTGAGCTACATCATTAAACCCTTTTGCCTCAAAGGAAAAAAATACATCCTGCACACCTTTGAAAACAAATGTACCCTGGGCAGGAGGCAGCCCTATTGCTGCGTTTTTGTAGCGCCACAGGGCAGCCCAGCAGCAGAATTTCGAGAAGGTACACACCCCCAAATGCTCTTTAATCTTTAAGAACATTTCCAACACGGATTACTTTTTTCCATATCAGTCAACCCCAGTCCATGTGCTGGAACTTACTTGCACAGTGGATTCAACATGTTTCTTTTCATAAAGGGGAGCCATTTAGTTGAGCCAGCAATTATTTTACATACACACCAAAAAATGTGTGATAATCCCTTTAAGTTTTGTTTCTTATGCAAATTGGTCTTCTGACACTGTTATTTTCTAGTTATTGCAAACTGTGTTTATATTTTTTAAATTCTCTAACTGCAATCAATACCTGGTCTTTATAATGAAGGTACTTTTTGCCTGCTGTGGTTAAAAAAAAAACAAAAAGAAAGAAAAATCAATAGCAGGTAGTCCCTCTCAGTGGCAATTACCCTTTCTTGTTATATTCATAAAAGCGGTAGTTGAAAGCAGGTGAATTAATCCTTTATTTGCTTCTGTCAGTCACAGAACATGTTTCCATGTCAGGCTTCTGGCAAGACAAGAGGGCTCTGTTGAACCACAGAGGCAGAAAATTCCTTGCTATTACCGTGACTGCTGAGTGTGCAGGTGCTTAAGCAGACACCACCTTCAGGTACCCAGGGCAAAAGTGGTGATAACTGCACAACTTCTAACAAAGAAAACTTGGAATATCATTAGTTGCGTTCTGTGAAGGCGCTGCCTGGGTGGGCATAGCAGAGTGTGCTTGTTCACCGTTCTGAGCTGACCTTCATTCATAGCCTGCCCATTTCTGCCATTTCCTGATGTCTCGAGTGTTAACTGTTCGGTGTGTTCGCTCTCAGTTCTTTCCTTGAGGATGAAAAGAAGGCATTAGGAATGATGGGTCATTAATGAGGTAATTCTGTGCCTCATTTCACTGCTGGCTGTGTTGCTACCTTGTGAGATAAGCCTGCAAAAAGAAAACACACTGACTAGTGTGACAATTTCCTGTGACAAAATCACTGCAGCTGCAGTCAGTGTTTCTGAATCAGAGGAGAGGTTACATTAAATAATAATTGCTCCCTAATTCTGTAACTTCAGTTTCAGCTGCCTGGTTGTGCAGGCTGCAATAGAAGCTTACACTTGCCATTAAGTTCAGTTTTCAGGATTATCTGAGGAGTGCAACTATCAATTCAAATTATTCAGTGACTATATTAAATATTACCACACGGAAAATAATAGGAATAGGAGAATATATTGAATGCCTCAGGGCGATGTGACTTTGGTGTTATTAAATATTGATTGAGAACATGCATTTAGGTTAAGATAGGGTTTTAAAGGAACAAAAAAGGCTTGATATTTTCAGGCAGGCCTACTCATGCTTTAGGATGCTCTATTCTTACTCATTTTCCAGGGAGGTAGTATTCCTTTTTCCTGAATTCTTATGCAGATGTTTTGACTAAGATGGGAAAAAATTGTGGCATTATTTGCTCTCTGCAAACGATTACCATGCCTAGACAGCATTTCTTGATGCAGAACTAAAGTTTGGGGTTTGCCCTTTAATCAGGGTTTAATTCTTGCTTTGAAAATAATACTTTCTTTGGTTCACCAGCAGGAAATCAGTGTCAATAGCAGGGATTGCCTTTTTAGTTTTTACTGTTCTGTTTCCTCCAGAGGAGTAATATATTTTTCCAGAGAGCACATTCTGCTGACCGCACAGCACAGCCTCCAGATTTCTGTGCAGCTGATGTTTCATAAACCATGTGAGGCGAAACCCTCAGGCCCTGTCTCTCTGTAGCAAGGTGTTTTTAAAGAAATGATAAGAAAATATGCTTGCTCCCATGGCACATCCTGTGGAGGAAGCCTCAGAGACTGCCATGCTTAGATTGGCCCTGGCTTGGGAATAATGCCCTCCAAGTGTTAATTGTCTGAGGATCTAGTGACCATTAAGAACTAATTACCAAGGTGCCTTACAGATAGATATGTGAAGAATATATGAAACATGAGAGGATAACTTCATTTCATGCTACAAAAATTCAGATAGAAGTAATTTCTGCTGCTGTGTATCCTTGTTCATGCATCTGAATTGTGGAGGGGAGCACGCCTGCTTTTCTATCTGCAGAGATCATGTGTGGCTAGAATGAATCCAAAGGATCAAGGATAAAAATAAGTGATGTCTGTACAGCCCTTCCTTTGGGGGCAGACTTTAGACAGGCTGTTTCCTGGACCTTTCCACTCCTCCACATTGGGTGTAGAGTCCACTTTTTAAATATTTTCACTGCCAGATTTTCTTGTGCAATCACTGCATGTGCCGACATCTCAGGTTACTTTAGGATTTAATGTTGCTTTGTACGCAAATGAGAAGCCTTCATCCAGGGGGAGCACCTTCTCCTCAGCCTTGCTGCTTTTCTGCAGCTTGGCAAAGACTCAGGCTTCTTTCTAAGCCATTGGAAATATCACAGCAATGTGTGCCCAGTCACCCAAGAATGTAGGTGAGCCCAAGCAGGGGTCTGCTATGGAATGAAGGTATGTTGGGAATTTAGTTTGCTGGCTACAGTGATATCCCACGTTTATTAAATGAAATATGAACTACAGATGGAAGTCATCACCAAGATGTATGGCCAAGTTTGACTGCTGAAGTGGCTGCAACACACTGATGTATACTGGAGATTAATTTCACTCCTAAATAGAAGAGACTTTTGGGGAAAGAAAAGAAGTGTGCCAGCCAGCACTGTCAAAATAAAAGGAAATCAGTGTGCTAATTGGAATGACTGATGACAAAAAATTCAACTATCTAAATATTTTGTCTTATTTTTTTATAAATGAGAGTTAAACTGCTATGCAAAAAGTAGCTACAAACCCTAAAATAGCTGTTCAAGAACAACTGGCAAGAATTAGCAATCAAATCATTGTACATGTGAAAGTTATTACAGCTAAAATAAAAAAAAATTTAGATCAGGGTTAATTATAAGATGATGCAGTAGTATAATTAGTATTCTTCCTATGGAGGATTACGGGTCCTTCTAAATGCCCTTTTTGATTGCCTTCTTCCCTTTTTTAATTTCCTCCTTGTCCTTTTTGATTATCTACCCCATGACCCTCAGGGCTCCTAAATGTAATACAATTGGAATAACATTTTTGTTAGAGGTGTTTTGCTATATAGGCTATTAACCTCTTGCTTACCAAGCACTGAGAAATTCTTTTCTGTGAGAGCTCCAGGAACCATGGAGGGACTCTCTGGAATCCCTGGAGTTTTTATGTAGTGCAGCTTCTTGCCTGTCCCAAAGCAGTCTTCAAGGATATGTCAGGAACTGATCTGCATGAGAATAAGCAGAGAGAGAGGAGAACTTCCTTGGGGTGTATTTTACATCTTGGCAAGATAAGATCTAGTGGATCTTTGATATTTCCAAGGCTGCTTCAGTGGTCTGACTGTGAGCGTTAGAGTTTAATATAGAAGACTATTTTAAATTATCCTTTAATAGGATTATTATTATTATTATTATTATTATTATTATTATTATTATTATTATTATTACTACCTTTAAGAGCAATAGGCTGAGGGGGTTTTTTTGTTCATTTGTTGTTTTTGTTTTTGGTTTTTTCCCCAGAGGGTTAGCTTCTCACTTCTTTGATATCCTTAAGAGAACAGCAGGACCTAAGACTTCAGTTCATTTTGGATCCCATGAAAAACAAGGGTTATTTCCTTTTTATGTTTCCTGCAGGTGGAGTAGTAACTAATATTTTTCTGCTCAATAAACATCCCTATTTTGTATGTTTCTCTTGGGGCTGAATTTTTTTGTGGAGGTTCACTCTGTTGGGAAGGAACATTGTTTGTACCTGGACAATCAGATGTTTTTATTTTCCTGCAGTGCCTTTCAGTTAATATTGTTCAGTGTGTGCTAAAACCAATGGGTGAGGCACCTCAAAATAGAGTGCTGGTTGCTAATGAAACTAAGGACATATTCTTGCTTGTTTTCATTTAATATCCTTTACTTAAGTCCAGTGAAAAGCTATCTGTGTCTGTTTATAAATTCTTGCCCGTTTCAGGCAAGGGCTAGAGCTCTGGTACTTTGAGATATTGTTATCCTATACTCGTCTGTTCTTCCAAGCTTGAATAAACTTGTACTTCACATGTGCAAGCAGAGGGAGGTCTTGTCCCTCATCACCCTGGGATGGATCCCATGTGGGCCATCCAGATTTATGAATATCCAGGGGGCTCAGCAGTTCTCTGGCTGTCTCCTCCTGGATAACAGGGGGCCCATTCTGCTCCCTGGCACCATCTATCAGCCCAGGAGGGCAGGTGTGCTGAGGACAGGCCGTGTTCCCACTAAAGACTGAGGCAAAGAAAGCGTTAAGCACCTCTGCCTTCTCCCTGTCTGCAGTTACCAAGTTCCCTCCCTCATCCTATAAGGGACAAAGGTTGGTCTTATCCTTCCTTTTACCATTAATGTATTTGTAAAAACCTTTTTTATTATCCTGTTTAGGCAAACAGATTGGTTTAAGGGTCACCCAGGTGACATTTCAGCACAGTGATGCTGATCTGGTGGCATTAAACCGGATTCATTAGTGCTGGTTGAGGGTGAAGGAAATCAGAAAACTTCTAAGAAGAGAAAGTTTTCTGCTCTGTGTTAACTTTTGTAAATATTGGTCCAAAATTTGCTTAACCACTTCAATTTTAAAAAGTGGGACTCACACAGCTTTAGATGTGAAAACACAGACAGGTAGCAGTAAATAAAGTCTGATTGATCCATCACTGTCTGCAGTGCTGTCTTTGATTAAGCAGGTGTGAATGTTAGCGTGGAATTGAGTCTGCAGTACCTCATGGATACCTGGAAAAGAGCTTTATGATGAAAGGGTGATTGTTTTGTTTCCTGAGGTAGAATTACTGTTATGTTTCATGTTTTTCACTGTCCATGGTCTGCTTTTCATTGAAGGTAATTATCAAGCAGATACTGGGAAAGCCACGTTCATTAGACATAAATGTGAGGCCAAGAGAAGAGAAATGACAATCTGCTTAGGGAGCACCAGTTGTATTTTTGTTCAGAGGGCTGGGTGCAAGAATGTCATCGTTCCCTGTTTTATGCTTGTGTGAAGGAGCTCATATAAGCTCATCTGGAGGAGGAAAGCCAGCAACAAACTCTTTAAAAAATTCCATACAAAAGTAATTTTAGTTGAGGTATTGGTGTTGAATACTACAAAAGAAGGCAATCCTAGCCAAAGACCACAGTGTTACTCTTTCATGTGGAAAAAGATACTGATGGTGTTTTTTAAGAAGTGTTACCAGGTAAAATTAATAAATTTTGACTGAGTTTAAGTGCACCTTGCTGTGTTTGGTGATATTTGATACTTTTTTTTTTTTTTGAGGAAGAAATTTCTTCTTTTTTTTTTTTTTTTTCTTTTTTTTTTTTTTACTCTAGGACTTTCATACCAATAGAATATTTGTGTCACATAGGCAATATACATTTGCTTTAAGTCATTGGCTACCACACTTAAAACGTTCTTGGGTGCATGTACTCACTTTGAAGGATTTTAGAATGAAAAGACTGGTTTTCCAGGCTGCCAGACCTGGAAGCTTAGGCAGGAAGACTGCTGGGAAGTTTTCCAGTGCTGCATCTCTGCTGAGATCTGGGCAGTGCTGAAAAGGAGTAGCTTGGCCATGGCTCCAATAGACTCTAAACCTTTCTGTTGGCACGTCCCAGATAGAGAGAGCTGAGCTAGAGAGTTCTGGAGCACTCTTCTTGTACAGCCCAACTTCAGTTTCATCCCTCCTCCTCTCCTCTCTCTGGTCTGTCTCAGAATGGAGTGGTACTTGTGGTTGGTTTGTATTATGCTTGTGAAACTGAAAGAAGGAAAAGGAGCAGACAGCACATCGTTCCTGGAATACGCTGGCAGCGTGCTCTCGAGAGGAAACGGCTCTGTGTGCACAGCTCACAGCTTGCCTGCTGGGGACCAGCGTGCCCTGCCTTGCTCTGCTGGGTTCTCTGCTTGATCCCAAAAGGAATGATTGCCATTTCTATCTTTCCTGCTTATAAAAAACACCTTCAGCCAAAGATCACGGAAAGGGAAGTGAGGAAACAAAAGACTGTTTAAATTCTGTGGTTTTAGGGAAGCAGGAGATATTTCCATCGTTTTAAAACTTTCTTCTTTTTATTCTGTGTTAACCAGAATAAACAATGTTTCACTTTCCCCCAAGGTTGTGAAACAATAGAGGCTCTCTTGGTCTCAGATACTGCAGGTTGTTGTGCAAATCTGCCAGCATTAAAGGCTACATCTGCACTGCCATGGGTTTGAGTTTGCCACGTGTATTACATCCCAATGCCTGCAAAAGGGGTGAGGGTGGGAGCCTATATTCCAGCCAGTATTCTGTGGCTTGGTTTTTGGTTTAGAAAGTGAGGTAACTTGAACAGGAGTGTTTGGATGTGTGGGTGATGGAGGGGCTAACTTGAAAACTCATCTGTAAGAAACCCACCCAAAGCTCTGCCAAGGCGTTTCTGCATGCTGTGCCTGCCTGTCTGCACTGTGCTCAAGGCCTGAGATCCTCTGTGCCAGCCAATGTCTTGCCAGCCTCTAATTCAGTAAGAAATTGGCCTTTTGCTGGTCTCTGAAAAGTTGCTTGTGAACAAAATGGTTTAAACATTTTTTCTTTTTTAGAGTTTTGGGGTTTGGTTTAGTTTTGTAGTTCCGTGATTTTGGTTTTCGTTTGGTTTGTGGGGTTTTCTGTGTTCGTTGGTGGGGTTTTTTTCCAGTTGAATCATTTAAGCTCCCATGTTCTAGATGTGAAAGAGTTGAGAAAATGCAGTGGTGATTGCCTGGATTCCTTAAAATCTGTGCTTTTAATTTCTTTTCTAGTAAGCTGGTATAACTCAAATGGTTTTTTGTGCTTTCTAGTTTGTTGTTAAATAAGCAATTTGTAGTAGAGCTTAATAAGGCTTGAGGAGCATTGTGAGGGAACGCATGCATGGTTGTTCATCTTCTAAGATGTACATCAAAAGAACAATCAGTATTTTGTATAAAACAGATTCTTGTCTTTTCAGTAGCCTGTGAAGAAGACATGAAGTGAAGTCACAGGGTTTCCTTGTGACCTGTGCTGTCCCCACCTGTTTTCCAGGGGTTGTGCAGCAGAGGAGTTACAGCTTGGGAGGGAGGTGAGGATCAAGGTCCTCCAAGGCCTCAGTCAGCTGCTTGTTGTGCATCTAAAGGAAGGAATTAATGTTTGCCAGGAGAGAAAATGAATGGCAGCCTTTGGCAGGGCCACTGCAGTGTGTGCTTTGGAAGAGAGAAAAGCCTTTCTCAGGGTCAGGGGGTATTTCCTGTTCTTGGTACCTGTCCGTGTGGTTCAGTCTCAAATTTGAAAGACAGTTTGATTCCAGCATGCTTTGCTTGACCAGCACAGGCAGATAATGCTTCTGATACCTGCCCTGTTTGCAACATTATCAAAGTAGTAAAGCTCAATCACTGTGTTGGTCACCTATGATATAGTCAGGAGTCAGAAAATTTTAATTTGACATAAAATGGGGGAAAGATGGTACACAAGACAATTTTCTCCAAATTGAAACTTGCAGAAGATAAGGAACACTGCTTAACATAGAAACCACAAAAGCTGGGAAATTACAAATTACAGTTATTAGTCATTCTTTACTGGCAAGAGGAGGCAATAAAAAACCCCAAATGTTCAAATATGGTGTGGCAAATAAAGTGACTTTTCTTAATCGAGGAGGCAGCAGTGGTAGGATCTGTTCATCTCGAAAATATTGTGTGTGATGAGCAGACACCGGTGGACTGCCCTTTTGAGAAGGTTTTGGCATGCACAAAATTCTTTTGCTCATTTGATAATAACTTGTTACTAAAACTGTAGAGTTGGTCTCCTTCTCCACATTTTCTCTGGCTACACTCTGGGTATGAGAAATGTTCTGTCTTTCTCACTTTCAAAAATTTCAGCCCTTTGTTATGGCGACTCTTTTACCCATGAGAAAAACTGGGACAAACCTTGAGGTCTGCCCAATTTTTCAGAAGATGTGACAATTTAGCCAGAAGATTTGCTTACACTCTGCATACAATGAGGAATAGTATCCCCTTGAATGAGGTTAAGTTATGTCGTGTTTAAACAATCAGAATACATTATTAAAAACTTGGAGAAGTAGAGTGATGTCTGTTCAGTGCAGGAAAGCATTCCAGACAGAAAGGAAGGTAGGAGGCTGGGCTAGATGAATCCCTTAACAAGCTGGTTTTTCAGAGATTTTTCTGTGGACCAAAGAATATGGAAGCTGTGTTTAAAAATTTAAAGCCTTGTTATGTTCCAGTTCTGTGGAGCAGCAGAAGGAAGAAGCATTTTACAGTGCTATAATTCCCTATCCAGCAGCTCTTTCAATTAAGATGTTTATGACAGCTGTTTGTACTTGATGGAATGCACAAAGACTTGGTCATTAATTATTGCTGTTTTCCCCCAGTTATTATTTGTGTTCAGTGGGTCAGATGGGTTATGATCCTGCTGTTGTCAGTGCAGTAAATGCACTTTAACTTCCCCAAGAAAACCCCCATCCAAACCCTTTCCCCCTCCCTGTTTCTCTTTCCAGAGGCTGAGAATTTCGTAGGGGAAATATTCAACAGCAGTGAGTTATGGAGCTTTTTTTTCCCTAATGCAGTCATTTAACAACTTCAAGCTGGCAGTGATCCCATCCACCTTAATCCTCTTCACACTTTGTGAGCAGTCAGCCGAGAGCAAGAGAGCACTAGGACTTAATAGACTGCAGTGTTTGAACTATGGCATTTGTGTTCAGCTTCCAGAACTGGCCCTAAGTGCCTAGTAAACCCTACAGCTTTGCTCTCATTAATTAGAGACTCCCTTGCACTGATTTGTGGAAAACATTGGCCAACATGTTCTTTCAGCTCAGTAAATATTTATACAACTCGTGTATGATTTTTAGTAATGAATGCAGCTCATTTTCAGGGCGTCCAAAGGAGGCTCTTTCCAAATATTAACAAATTCCTGGTTTGACCCACGCTGAACATGGCAATTCAGGTTACGAAAAGTTAAATATAAAAGTTAAATATACATCTGGTTTTGAAGGGGTTTTTTTCTGAATTCCACTTTGCCATGGCATCCCTTTTCATTATATTTGCCAGAAGTTTGAGGGGAAAATGGAAAAAAACCCCACAAATAAACCAATGCTGGATAGCAATTACTAATTTAAACCAACTGGCCACTGCTGTCATTGTGTATCTGTCAGCTGAATGTTGTGCCATGATGCTGCTAGCTAGAAACCTATCAGGATATATTTATATGAGTTTTCTGGGATGTATTAGCACCTTTCAAACTTGACTGTGTTTGTCCTCACCAATGGAATCCCTGTGAGGCAACGTTACTCCTGTAATGCAGATGGAGAGCAGAAATTGAGTGCCTGGCTCATGGGCACATCCAAATCCTTGCCTTGGATGCACTGACCAAATTGTGTGGGAAAATACCAATCCAGCTATTCATAAATATGGACTGAGCTGCATAGGGGAATGCACAAATGAAAGTGAGCACTGGAACATCAAATTCCTTTTTGGAAGTATCACCGGAGCCACTTGGAGAATTGATGCAATGTTCTTCATTAGTTGTTAGTGGATTGATGCTCTCAAAGTTCTCCCAACTTACTTTTCGGGGTTTTTTCGGTTGTCTCTCCTGTGTCCTTCTCTTACCTTTTGTTTCAAGTGTTTCAATGCCTGGTTGCATCTGTGCAGTGCTACTGATGTAACCAGGTAATGTGTTATTTTTATGTGAAGTGTCTTAGGCAGGAGTTTCTCTAAGCTTCTCATTCTTCAATGTACGCAATTTGGAGATATAAGAAAACAAAAATACCTGAACTCTTAAAATATTGGTGGAACACTCAGTGCACATTTTCCTGGGGATACTTGGATTAGCATAAATATTTGGATGCAAGAGAATGCTAGACTAAGTCTTTCCAGTTTACTGCACTGCGGTGAGATAAACCTGTAGTAATATTTCTTCAAAAATAATTTCTAAGGTAGCAAAGCCTCGTACTTAAGACTGTAGAACACAAGAGCCACTTGGAGACATCCCATCACTGTTTAATGCATATCTTGATATAACTATAGTGAGAATGAGTAATTAATTTCTTTTTAGTGTAGCTCATCATTTCTGTTTGTTTTTTTTTTAAATCAGTTTATTTCATGTATTAACTGGTAGAGGTGTTTACCCAGAGTGTAAAGTCTGTATTATCTCCAAAGTGAGCATGATAAATGCTGCTGTTGGCCTTAGGGCACGTGCCAAATGCCACAGTTCTGAGCCAGCAGGTCAGGGTGTGCTGTGCTCCATCCCACACTGGCCATGTTGCAGTTAGAGAATGAGGCTTTGGCATGTGTAGTGTGTGGTGGCCCCACAGAATCTCAGAATCCCTCAGCGGTGAGGTCCTTTTTGAAAACATTGAAACCCCCCCCACAGCTGTTTCATGAGTTGGTGCCAAATCTGCCAGCAGCCAGGTGTACAAGAAGGGGAAAGCTGGAATTGTTGTGGGAAGGATGCACAGCAGTGGTGACTTCAGTCTTCCCAGGAACAGATAATAGGAAGTGAATCTTCAACTATTACCCAGCAGTTGATGTACAGAGGTATCATTCACACTTCTTTTCTGCAGGTCATAGGAACTCCAGGCACCTTGAAGAGGTACCCAAACTTCAACTAAGTTGCACTTCCTTTTTTTATGGCCCAGCTGCAGCAGCTCTGGGTTAGTTGAGGCACATGAACATGAGTGATTTCCATGCTGTGGTGTTCAGATCCAGCCTGGAATTGGCAGTGCCCACCCACCCAGCTGATGACCCAGCTGAGAGCTGCCAGGGAACCCTTCTGGCTGTGGACTGGCAGCACTTGCCTTGATCTCCAGCTAGGGATCACATTTCAGCCAGTACAGCTTTTGTGTTTCTAAATTTTAATATTCTAAAATAGGTAGTTGCTAAACTTTCTGTGTTCTCCAAACCCCCCAGTAAGGATAATTATTGGTATGTTCGGATTTTTAAATTTTTAAATTTTTAAATTACATGCTTCCTATATTTTGTCTTTTTAAGAATTAGATGAACAGCTTTGTTGAAATTGCCTACTGTTTGGTAGTATGTTAGATTAGCTCTGTTTTAGTGCAGGAAATGCAAGAAATCTGAAGCAGATGTCATTTTCTCACTGACCGTGTACCAGCTGCATTCAGGGCTTTTGTTGACTGCAGTTGGATCCTTCAGAGAGACCAACACTTCACTGCTTAAAATGTAGGAAGTCATTTAAGCCTTGAAATGTTTGGATGAGGGTTTTCTTTAAATCAGTGAGACAGCTTGTGCGTTAGAAGTCAGTTTTCTTGACGAATGAGCCTGAAGAGCTCTTGCCCCACCTTCAGATCTCGTTCATGCTGCTGTGAGAGCGGTGGCAGGGGAAGCATTTGCCTTGCTGCAGCTTGTTGGATTAAAGAGAACCCTTTGGTAGCAAATGTTGTCACTGCAGCAACTTTTGCAAGCACTAAATTTACTTACGAGAAGTTCTTTTTTAATTGCCCCAGGACAACACTTTGCATGTCATGCTTTTGCCTGGAGAAAGTTTTTATATGGAAATACTTTTTTTTTTTTTTCCCCCTAAGATGGTATAGAGGATGTCTAGAGTTTGTCAAGCCAATTGATCCTCCAGGGAATGTGCTGACTTTCAGTATGTATGGAGGATTTTTAAAGCAGCTGAGCAAAATCCCTTCTCAGATAAGACGCTTTCTATTTTGTCAGTTAAGAGCATCTTCAAATCGAAATAGCTCAAACATAATCAAATCTCCCTTGCTCAATCCCTTGCCTTCTCTTCCCAACCCCCTACACAAGCCATCCCCAAAAGGATAATCCTGGCAGTGATGTCATTAGAATGAATTTACAGACCAGTGCTCGATTTTCTTGTCTTGAGCTTCAGTTGCTAATACTGGTAAATTTGAGCTGTGTATGTAAAGCAGTAAGGTTACGCCTTTTTCCCCACCCTTGTTTAATTTCCCTGGAGCCCTGAGAATAAATAATGTGGATTATTGGGATATTTTAATGCTTTTTTTTTTTTTTTTTTTTTTTTTTTTTTTTTTTTTTTTTTTTTTTTTTTTTTTTTGTTGGTTGGTTGGTACGCAGCTTCTTATTGCATCCAAACATTTGTAAAAGCTCTTGCTGTATTCCTGAGGGAAACCTTGTCTTCAGGGAACAGAAGGTTTAAGGAAAGAATTTTGCTGGCTAAATGTGGTTAGAGATAGTTACAGTTTCTGGTAGGTGTTGTGAACGGTGATATGAAGTACAGAATAGACTAAAAATAATCTATTTTAACAAAATTGCCCTGTTTTCTCAAAATAAAATATTTTCATCGTGACTTTCCCCAGTGATTTTGAGCCCTACAGAATATTTTGTAAGCCTTAAAAAGTACAAATTGATAAAATTGATCCAAACATACCAAGAACCAGGATCCATCTTAAAAACTGGTAAGGCAAAGAGGAAGAAAGAGGCTGAATCAACCTGTGTGTTGGTAGGAGACTGTAATGGGAACGATAGAACGATGGGAATTTGTGCACTGGTGGCACAGTCACTTGCTGGCAAAGCTGGAGTGTGAGTGCAGCCCCTCAGGCCCCGGTGCAGCCTGCTGCAGCCCCTCAGGCCCCAGTGCATGCTGCTGCAGCCCCTCAGGCCCCCGTGCATGCTGCTGCAGCCCCTCAGGCCCCAGTGCATGCTGCTGCAGCTGCAGCCTGGCAGGCTCAGCCCTGCTGTGCCACTCAGGGCACCACGCCAACACCAGGGCTCCTTCCCACCCCTGTGTGTGAGGAGAGAGGTGCAGGACACCCACAGCTCCACTGAGGTCAGGGCACAGAGGGGGGAAAAAAGGCTGAAGTCAGTCTGAAACATGTGCTGGAAGCAGAATTTTTGCTTGGGGCTTTTATCTAAAATTAACTTTCTTTTCTCAGTGCCACGTTGATGTGCGTATCGAAAGTGGTAAATACTTGTTGGAGGTGCTCTGCTGTCCTTTGAGTGTAATGTATAAAAGCCAAGAAACCTTTCAGATCTGAAAGAACAAACAGAGAAGAGTGACTCGGGCAGGTCATGTGAAAGTTGGTAGGCAGCGGGGCTGCCTCGCAAATCCCATCGCACAGATCCACGGGTGAAGCCTGGCTGCAGTCGGAAATTGCAATCCTGTAGCGCTGGAACACAGAGTCAACAAACAGGGACACATTTCCCTGTTAGCAGAGCTGCCAGCACACAGGAGTAACAGGTGTTGAGTCCTCAGTTCCAGGTGATGGTAGCTGGGCTGTGATCACTGGGTTTGTGTACAGCACGTGTCTCTGTGCAGCCTTTTAGGACACTTCTTAACATAATGTGACCTTTTCTTCCCTCCTCTATCCACAGCAGGCATTTTCCTGCTTCTGGGTTGAGCTTCATAGAAAAGCTTCATTTCCTCTTGGAAGATTTTTCCTGTTTAATGGGAAGGTGCTCCCAGGTCCAGGATCCTGGGAAACATAACCATTAACTGTGCCATACAATTACAGACATAGCAGAGCCCTGATGTAAATGAAAAGTACATCAGGGTGGGATTTGTGCTCTCTAATCCTGTAGTTACAGTAAACAAAACTTTACCATACAGTAATAAAAAGGGCTTTTCTGCTGTGAAGTAACTATGTCATTTTGGGGGCACTGATTTGGCTTATCTTCTTAGGATCTTCTTGAGATGGTAAATACCCCTTTTTGGTATGTGTTGTAAAAAGAAAATCCACTCCATTCTAACTTGGTTTGTGGCTTGATTCAGTGTAATCTATCTCATAGGCATTTTTATTACAAAAATTCTCAAACATACTTCAGATCAAGGGAACATTAACACCTTATTCTGTTTCTTAGACCATATATTATGAGCTGCATTTGAACTCTGCAGCACAACCATCTGTGTAAAGGAATTAAGCTTTCGCAGTAGCCCCTGAGTACAGGGACATGTTTTGGCTGTCCTGTGCATCACCAGCCATGACAGCAGTGTAGTGAGCACTACAAAACTGTCAGCACCCTAAACACACAAAAGCAAACCCAGTGATACTCTTTAAAAAGAATTAGAAAAGAAAACCCCTGAAAAGTGAGTGTCCATCCACTGTCAGCACCCTAAACACACAAAAGCAAACCCAGTGATACTCTTTAAAAATAATTAGAAAAGAAAACCCCTGAAAAGTGAGTGTCCATCCAAACTCAGTGTCTCTATGCTAAATAAATGTAGTTAGGTGACAAGAAAATGCCACTAATTCTGTTTATATTTGCACCAAATATGAGGCAACTGGCCCCTTCTTTAGAAAAAATGCATGGTGTTACAGACTTTTCATTTGAGATTTGTTTCCATTTATTAATTCTGATTTCTTTAAACAGACTCCCCCAATGGGGGCTACACATTTTTTCTGTACATGACCATTTAAAATCAGGAAAGAATAGGCTGCTCTTTGATAGACATGGAGGAAGGTCAAAATTTTCCTTTTTATAACTGGCACTGAAAGTGGAAGGTGAGTGAAACTTAGCGATTCTCATTACTTCTGTTGTGCCATAGTATTAAATAACTGTTAAAAAGGAGCAACAAGTGCAGCATTCACAAGTAGCTAAGAGGGAATTAGAAATTTGTCAAACTCCTGTCAAGAAATGTAGTTCACATCAGGAGCAACCAGTTTATTAATTTTGCTGGAGTCGACAGACTTTTCTCCAGAGTGTTCTCCACTTTCCTGAAATAAGTTTAGTGATTTAAACTCAACTCTCCAGGGATCTTGGCTCTGAAGGAGTCTGAAATGTTGAAGAGCTACTTGTGCTATATTCAAGTCTCGAATTTTGCATGAGCTTCTAGCACAAATCCTTCTCTCTCCCTGTTTTCCCCTCATTCATCGCAGCTGTTGAAGACAACATAATAGAATCTTACTTCTTTTCCTCAGGAGAGCAAAGCAATGAGAAGTTGAGACTCGACCTCAGTATATTTTGATATTAAAAAAGAGAGAAAGTTACTGTGATAGGAGACAGCCTCAGAAGAATACTGAAATGTACAAGTGCTTTGCAGCTAAAGTATTTGGTTGGGATTGATAAAGTAATGTGTGAGGAATCAATTTTTCTAGATCAAAAACATTAACTTGTAAATACTGTGCAGAAAAGCAGAGCATAGAAATTTTACTCCTTATTAAAAATATTGATGACCTTTCAGATAAAATTTAAATAGTTATAGTAGGAACCTGATACCCAAAACTGGCTTCATTTGATGCACAATGAGCCAGTTTTATCCAAGATGTTAAATAGATAAAAGTCATTGTGGTGAACAAAGGAATTTAGCCAGCCTAATGCACTTTGATTTTGAAAGGGGTTGCGGGGAGGAATAACCACCGTATGAGACAGCTGTCATTTTAAATCCTGTAGAAATCTACAAAACAACACTGAATCCTCTCTAGTCAGTGTGGGATTATCTATTTTACACTACAGGATGAGTTGAAGAACATTCAGTAAACATTTATTTTCTGTGTATTTATTGTGAGATCTTAGCACATAAGTAATACTGTGACCTTACAACAGGAGATACTTCTAAAACAGAGGCCAGAATTTAATTTCTACAATATATGTGGGTTGCAGTATGAGATGCACATTAAAATTCTGGTCCTCAGACACGTTAGATTGATTATTTTGTGGTATCTCAGTCATCTTGGTGAAGTCATGAACTGATTGTGAAAGATGGAGTGAGAAAATTCTTGCTTGGGGAGTTTTTAAATTAAAATTGCTGCTACAAGCCAGGCAGCCCAGTTTATAAATACATGACTTGTAGTTACGTAACTACTTAGCTTCTGTTTCTTGGTCTGTAAACTGCAGATAGGGTTTGCTTTTTGAGGATATATAAGCACTCACTTGATGATGGAAGTACTGCAAAAAAGCCAACCCAGTAACACCAGGGGAAACACCCATGGAAGAGTTGTCTGCTTTTTGGTGTGGGATGAATCTTAGTAATTTGGGATTTGCCTGAGTGTCATTGTTGGGGGTTTGTTTGTTTGTTTGTAGGTTTTTTTGAGTGAATTCCTCACATCTTTGCAAACATTACATCTCTATCTATAGTCAGTCACAAGAGTGACTTGGCAAAGTGCAATTGCCCAGGCTGACTGTCAGAGAAGGAATTGACCAAAACCAAAAAAAAAACTGGTGGCTTGCAAGCATCTCACCTTGTGTGATATTCCTGCTTGTTCTCAAAAGTTAACCTGGACTTTATTGTGGCTATATTTGGCTCGGAGATGTCCCAGAGCAACGTGGATGTCAGAGCAAATGGGGTTGATAAATCACTTGATGGTGTCCTTCACCCTTCCTCCAGCTCAGCAGAGGAGCCCTCTCAGGGCTGTACCGGGGGGATTGTGCTGCTCAGAATGCCATCTCTCAGGTAAACACACAGCCAATACATATATAGTGAGTTCCAATTCCTTTGTAACTTCCCTGCATCCTTTCTCATCCCAATTTTATAACCTGGCCAGCCTCTCTCCACTGCCGTCAGCATTGTACATCAGAAATGCTCATGGATCTCTTTGTCATTAAAATGATCATCACAGGGCTGACCAAGCAGTATTTGTAGTGGAACAGCAGGAACCGCTAAAAGTTGTTGGCCTGTGGTACACAAAAAAACTTAGTAGCAAGGTGCTCTTCTCATTGGGGTTGGCAATTTTGTGACACAAATAATATTTGTCCATTGGCTTCCCTCTGAAGCTGAAGAGATGGTTTGACATGGGTTAAGAACATCTTTAATCCATAGTACTGTGTTTGCATGAGGACTTGCATTTGTCAGACATCACCTGCCATACCCCATCACCACTGGCTTCAAGGGGCACAAACAAATAGCATTTTTGGCCATACAAAAGTATTTCTCTGCTTTGAATACAAGGATAAATTGTAGGTGGTTCTCTCTTTTTACTGATGACTGTACAAATGTAACGTTTCACAGAAGAATGTTAGCAGAATTGTTATCTATAGTTTTTAATAAGGCATATTTTGCTTATTTTTAAGAACTGATCTTGAACACATTTTTTTAGTGGTTATTCCTGAGAATCAAGCAGTTAAGACTGATGTTTGAACAGGTAGTGAGTTTTTGAATTTTTGAACTGACAGCAGCCATGATGATTTCTTTATTTAAAGAGAAGAAAACCCCTTTGACTAAGATCAAAAAGGGAGAAAACACTTGGATGTAACTCGCCAGCAGGTCACCTTGCACCCTCTCTACTGACAGATTGCTTTCTGTGCCAGCATTGGCAGAGTTTTATGATCATATCCTTCTTATGTACAGCTCATGAACAGGTTTTCTTCTGATCAAACATTTCATTGGTTGTCTCCAAAGGGTCAGTGAGAGCATAGAAGATGAATGGATACATTAAAACCAACAGATTTTACTGGAAGATATGATAGGGTAGAATAATAAGAAAAATAATCTCCAATTTATCTGGAAGCGTGTTCTAAACAGAAACCCGTTTTTTCCCTTGCCTGGTGTAAGAATGTCCATCAGTTAATTTTAAATCGTAATGCAATGTATTGAGCTTTGCAATGTTCTTAAATAATGAATTAGTATCGCACAAATTGTAAGTAAAAAGGACAGCAGCCGTTTGATTTTGTTCCATTTTGGTTTTGTTTGTGTACTGAAGGAGTTTTGGCAGTCTGTGTGAAGATGTTCACGTGGCAGTACCTGAAGGCACAGAATTGGGGCATTGAGGCTTCCCTTATCTCCCATCTAGAGGGACTGCCTCGAGGTGAGGGTTGGTGTAATGGGGACTGCTGCAGCCTTGTGGTTGTTATCTCAGCTGGGATCGCAGGTCCTGGGCCTCTCTCTGAGAATTTCAGTTCTGCTCGAAGGACACTTTGATTTCATGCACGGTTGGCCTGGGGTAACGTACAGGAAGGGAGCCCCCACCCTTTGTTTTATTTGTAGTTTGACAATTTTCTGGATTTTATGGAAATACCCTCAACTCATGGAGGCCAGGCTCATGCTTTTAAATGTGAGCTTGTCAGTAGTCTTGAACAAAGCAGCCTGAAAGGCTTTGATAAGAGCAACGTTTAAGTGAAATGTTGCTTTGAAATTACTTGAAAAGTGTCCTTGAGTGAGGTGTCTGATAGCGGAGGTCTGGGAGAGCAGACAAAAAGTAATTTTATGCTTCACAATGGAGGAGAAAAGTCCCGTCCTTGCCTGTCCAGTGGTGTGCACTGTGGGCACTCCAGCACACACATGGAACACACGTGTGCCAAACCTGCTGCTGCCTGGCTCCTGCTAATGTCTGCAAGCAGGGAGTTTGCAGAAATGGTGCTGCTTGTGTCATGTCCACAGCTGCTGGGGAGTTTGGACTGGCCAGGCTCACACTGAGGTAGGGCTGCAGTCAGTGGGTTGAGTGGCCAGCAGTGAGGGCTGGCTCTGGGGGACATGGCTCAGGGACAAACCTGGCAGTGGTAGGGTAGGCCATTGGGTGGACTCTGGTCTTGGAGGTCTTTCCCAGCCTAAATGATTTGATGATTGATTCCCCTCAGGAGACTGCACACACTGCAGAGCTTGCTCATATAGCTGCTGCCAGTTAAACAAATTGTTCCTCTTAGTGTGCTGATAGGACAGAGCCTTCAGCTGAAGGGGACTCTGTTCTTTGAATGTCACAGAAGGGAGAAAGTGTGGTGCCTGCAGTGGCGTCAGCCATGCTCCTGCCAAGGCTCTTCTGTCACTGATAAACTCTGAAACAGGGGCTTGCAGCAAGGCTCAAACAAAGGTACAATACTCAGAAAGTCCGTGACTGTTTTTAGGAAATGTTGGGTTTCCTTACACCCTGTTTGTCCGTCCCAAAGACTGGAGGGGCTTGCTTGGATTTGTGCAACTTTGTTCATTGGCCTGGATTCTGTCCATGTAACTGCGCTGCTCTGCAAGGCTGTTTTGAAATCCTTGTGATTCACTCAGTCAGTTGTGCAACAAGTAACATTAAAAAAAAGCTGATTTGTGGTCTTCCTATAAAGGCTCCTGCTGGAAACAGTCTTACATACAGTTCTGAACTATCTCTGATTTTTAATGTGTGGAGTACACTGTAAATGTGGGATGGATATTACATCTCCTCTCTGGTGACTTTTGTCATGTAAGAAGATTACGGCTAATTAATGCAGGTTCTTTATTATTTGTTCCTAATGTAGGGAAAAAATATGTTAAGGCTCAGAGGGACTCTTAGTGAGGTTGTGCAAGAAGGAAGAAATGGTTAAAGTTCATCATCTTTACAATTAGGAGCAGTTTTGTATCAGAAAATCAGTTTGGAGTCTGTTAAGAATTCTTTATTTGGGAAAAGTCTAGAAAGGGCAGGGAATTCTTTTCACTGTCAGTTGTACAGGTGACAACTCAGGACAGTGGGGATTTCTCTCTTACGAATACTCTGTAGCTTGGAAAGAAGTCACATGTATTCACATTTCCACGGGTACTGCTCTCAGTTTAAAGGTAGGGGAGGCTGTCAGCTGCTGAAAAATTAAATCCTAAAATGCCTAGATGATGCAGGAAGTCACCCTCAGAAGTAGGAAGCCAGTCTTAATTCCAAGGGCTAAAAAAATCATCTACCTCAGTAAAATAATGTCAAAACATTTTTAAAACATCCTAGGATATTTTAAATCTGTTTATTTCAAATACTTTATATCTGTATTTGAGTAAAAGTAAAAAAATTGCGTTCTGGAAAATTTTCTGTTGCTAGTTCAGATATAACCATATGATTCAAGCAGTAAATGTAATTAGTATATAAATATGACCATGGGACTAAAGCAACCCCTTAAAAATATAGCTGTGAATAATTTGTTGATAGAACTTAGGTACAAGGAACAGCTGTGAATCTTAGGATAGAAAGGTTGGGGTGTTTTTCAGTACTGAAGCACTTAGGTCAACATTGATTCCTATGGCTCTGTTACATACCTATGGACTTGAGAATGTGATTGATCTAGACTTGCTGAAAAAACCTAAAACTTGGTTTCACAGGGTAAGATCTTTCCTTTTCAATAGAAGATGTGAAAAAGTCTGAGAAAATCTGGAATGTTTAAAAACTTATGTCATATTTTAAGTAGAGGGGGTTTTTTAAAAGAGGCGTTTGGTTTGGTTTTATTTTGGTGGGGTGGTGTCATAATTTTGGAAAGCTTCCTTGTTCCTACATGCCTAGTGGCTCTTGTCCTTGATCCATGCTACCCTAGAATCTAATTTTAATTTTTTCTTGAGTGAACCATAAGCAGCAGAGTCTAGTTTTGAAACAAATTAGTGAAATTACTTGGAGTACTTTCAGTAGTGTGTGCTGATCATCATTAACACCTCTTCTGTCCTAGACAAGGACACAGTTTTGCTACATGATTTTCTTTCAGTTAAATTCACTAAAGTTGTGTATTTATATATGTGTTGTTTCACCTTGGTCAGTGTAAGCAATAACCCCCAAGGATCACAAAATTCCTTCAAGCCAGAGCTCCATACAGACTGAAATAGAAATCACTATTAAAGTTTCTGAGAGAAAGAACTCCTTTCTGAATACACCTAAATCTATTATTCTGCCTTGGTAGGTTCTCTGCAAGTGCCCCAGTGTTACATATAATCTTCTGCCATAATTGCCAGCTTTGTGTGGTGACAGTAAAGAAGAATTGGAGTGACAGGATGAAACACAGTGGGATCCAAGCTTGTAATATGTTTTCTTTCTGATTTTGCACAATATGTCAGGCAGGAGGCTTAGAGTTTAAAATTTTAAGGTTTGAGGGGTTTTTTTTTTCCCATGGGATTTCCAATGTGTCCTACAATGCCTAAGTCCCAAAACATGCTAAGGACATAATACTGGCTTGAGGGAAGGGTAGGAGAAAGTTAAAAAAACCCCAAAACATACATTGATACACACACCCACATGAGCTGAGCATCTTACAGCCAGAGCATCTACAGCATGTGCTGTCATCAGAGCAGTGTTAATCAATCACCTGGTTTGGACACAAAAACAGAACAAAGGGAGGCACAGGGGTGCTTGACAGAATCCTGAGATTGGTTGTGAGCTCTGCCAGTGGTGACTGTGTTTGTCCGTACAGACTTCTGAGGGAGAGTTTTCTTGGAGGTTTAAGGAAGTTGCAATCAAGAATATTCTTCTTTGATATTTTGCAGAGTAATGTATTCTGCCAGACAAAGGCCTTTTTCCTTATCTTTCTGTACATCAAAGTGTGTTTTCCCCTTGAAATGTGGGAAGCTGACAACTGTACAACAGCAGCGGGGATCTGGGTTCACAGCGTAAGCAGTGTTTCATTATGCTGCTTTATTTGGATGGGCAACTGTGAGAAATAGCTTATGATGTATAAAATATCTGAGTCTCCTTTTGTACTTGCAGACATTGTTATCTCTATTTGAAGTTGGCTACTGAAGGTCAGTCAGGCTAACTGCTTGCAAAAGAATATCCTGTCTCTGTTGGTAGATACTCTTTTCAAAGTTCAGTGCATCCAGCAAGCTATTTTTGTAAATACCACCCATCATGGCAAATTACATACTGTTAGTGGGAGGGGGACAGGGAATGGTGGAGAAGTTCTTTTCATTTCAAAAGAAATCGATTGTTGTTGTAAAGAGCGTTGCATAGCCATGATGAAAAGTCTAAGAAGTTAATTTGTTTAAGATTTAGTGTTGATCAGGAATGTCAAATTGCGCTGCAGAAGTGATACATTCTATGATAACTGTAATACTGAAACTTTCACTCACTGATAACCATGGCAGTGATATACTGTGGTATTTTCATGACATTTCCTTTGCTTTACTTTGAAGTCTAGTTGGTTAAGTCAGGAAGTCTTTCTCTATTAGCAACACTGAAGTTACAGTGATGTTTCTTCCTCTCTTTATGTTTTTTATGTTTGTTGTTCAGTGAGAATGGAATGCTGGCAGTGTAGGAGAGTGCCAATACTGGCAAGCAGTCACTTACTTCTCCAGCCTATCACATTTTGAAATGAAACCCATTTAAAAATTGAATTTTATATTAAGCAACATTTTTAAAGGTATCAGTAGGTTCTTTGTGCTCTACTTATTAAAAATAAACCTGTGTCTTTCAATGGTGTGTTGGGTTTAGGTTTTATTGTATGCTGTCTACTCAAATCAACATAAGCTGATGGTCCTGCCCCAGAAATATTTAGAAAGAAGAGCAATCCTTGGTGATTGTGCCTGATCTTGTGAAGAAAATTACTGCTGTACGTTGGACTTGCAGAATTAGTTTCTCAAGAGAGCCTGTTGATTTTAAGAGCACTGAGGCATTGACTGCACAGGAGGGGCATTCACATGTAGTGGAATGTAGCACTGGCCCAGAGAGAGACAGAGATCTTGTAACTCCCCCTTTTTGCATTAAGTGGTTTTCTGATTTTTTTTTCCCACAATACACTCATTTCTAGGTTATTACTGCCTGCCTTGAATGTTCTGGAGAGCAGTCATTGGCTTCCTGTAGTGCAACGTAACCTGATCACAGTGTTGCAACTTCAATGTTTATATTTAAATCACCAGGTATAATGTCTCTAATTTAAGTAACTTTTTGGATAGGCTGGTACCTTTTTTTTGCTCAGTTTTTCTAGTTGCTTAGAGTTACCTGTGTGAAAAGGAAGGCTACTTAAAACTTCATCATTTATTTTACATTGGTGAAGATTACTGATTAATTTAAAATTAATCCTGTTGAACTCACTGGCAACATTTATCCTTGTTCCACCAGATTGCAGCTACTTTAAAGCCACAGCTCAAAGCAAAATACTTTTTTTTTTTAATGCAACCACCAGTGGAATGATGAAGATGATGCAAAAATATCTACCTCTAAGCTGTTGCTTTAAAAGGTTATCTAAAAATATCTGCATAAACCAGCTGAAAGGTTTTACCAGATGATAATCGGTAATTATTATGGAAACATCTGATTTGGAAAAACCCACGACACATCTCACATTAAAAAAAAAAAAAAAAAAAAGAAAGAAAGTAGAAAAATGTAAGCACTAATATTTCCATCAGTGCAGTGTTTCATGTATCAGGGAAAGTGGGCCCTCAGTCAGCGAATACAGCTAAGTCTGTTTTGTGCTGTGGCAAATCCCATTGTGAAGAGGCTGTGAGTAATCAGAAGTGACAGCATAAGCACTTTCTGTTCAAAGTGATTTTACAGAAAGCATTATTTTCTGAGAAAAGTACACATATGGCTCCCATAATGCTGAAAGAGCACTGCTGTATCCATTTATTAGCACTAGTGTTGGGAGAGGAAGTTTTGCAAATGGTGTTGAGATTTAAGACCTTTTCCTCTGCATTTCCATTCCATAAAACATCCTTAAAATCGTAGGAATCAGACAGATTGGCAAGGGCAAGGCAAGAGTGTCTGCCAAGGGGGTGCTGGGGCAGTTTGTGAAGGTGAGGATGCCGTCAGGAGCTGTACCTGCTGCTCAGGGGTCACTCAAGAAGTCAAACAGCAGCAAAAATGCTCTTCCTTGTTGGCAGAGCCAATGGGCCAAGAGCAGCTGTGATTTCCAGTTCAAAGGGTGAGACAGACCCTTGGACAAACCTAAAGAGAGGTGTTTGCACTCACACCAAAAACTGCATGGATACCATTAATGCTTTTTGGTGTAGGTGCTTCAGATCTCTCTGCTCCTTCTCAGTCAGGCCCTCTTCTTGCCCTAAGCTGTTGTTCCTATAGCAGTGCTCACCTGCTTGTCACACCCTCCTGTCCTGTCCTGTCCTGTCCTGTCCCCTGTCTGAGCAAGCCAATAGTGGTTGGGCTGGAATGAAAACCCCAGAAGTTTTGCTCTTACAAATTACGATTTCGAGGATGAATTTATGTACTGTAGTAGATACTTATATTTAAAGGGATTTGTTTTTGTTATGCTTGGGGGGGGGGGTTTGGTTGTTGTTTTTATTGCTTATGTTGGCTCTGCAGTCCGTGGCTATAACCCCAATTCCTTGTGTGAGGTATGTGCATGTTTAGCCTTTCAATTTAAGTTAATACACATACATAATGAAGTTCTAGTATTCCAATTTCTGAAAATTGCTTACCAGTGTCTCGTATTTACAAAACTGCCCAAAGGAACCACTCAGAAGTTCAATTTCCAAAGCCTGAAGCCTCTTAGCTTTTCTTTTCAGAGAAAACAAAGGTCCCAGTGCTCACACTTGTAGAGCTTGGTAGTGCAAAACCAAAATGCCAATACCAACATAAGTGCAATTCAAAAAAAAAAGTTATTGTGACAATTGTGTCAAACTTCATAGCACTAGGGTTTTATGTACCTATCAAAACCACAAATAATTTGAAAACTGTTTGCTTTGGAAGTTAGCTTTGTGTTTGCAAATAAGGTGTCTACATTTTTCTGAGTTATTGTTATTTACTGCCTCTCTTAGATGCTCCACAACCAAGAAGCCTGAAATAAAATTCTATTTCTTTCCATAGTAATTTCTTTTGGAAGAGGTGGTTGAAGGAGTTGGAGGGTAGCAAAAGGAGATGCAGGTCTCTCTCTCTTTCATGAATATTAAGCCAGACAATCCCAATTCCAAAATTTTATTACAGGCCTCGATCACAAATGAAATGTTTCAAATACTTGTACTGCTTCCAGTAGCCTCTTTCTCATCATCTCTTAAAATTACCCCCAAGGAGAGTGAGGCTTAAATGCTGATGGGTCTGAGCAAGTCACCAGTTATCTGCTAAAGTGGAGACAATATTGTTTGTATTCAAGCATGAATTCCAATGACATTTAACAGAGTTAATTTTATCTTTATTTGGTATTATGAATTTTGCCTCATTCTGTTCACTCTGTTGCTTTCTTTGAAATGCCTCTCAAATTTCACTGGCACTGGACCATGGTTGGTGATTGCTGCCACATGCCTGTCTAGCATGAAAACATCTTTATTACTTCAGAAAGTCTATCTTTAACAGCTTGGAGATTTTTGCATCTGGCTTGGAATTACAGCAAGCAATAGTCATATTGAGAGAGCTGTTTGGTTGGTTTTAATGAGCATAAGCTACAGCTTGCCATCAAGGAACTGCTTAAACTTAGTAACACAGCAAATGATTTGTGCTGCTCAAATCCCTTCTGTCTGGGTGGTTTGGTGGGCACTGGGTAATGGGAGCGTGGCCATGGAAAATCAAGGGGGCTTCCACAGCATTGCTAATATCTTCTTTTTGTATCAGCTCCAGTTTTGAACCAGCAGTGTGGAGATACGCATTGCATGTTGAAATATTTACTGGGGAGGTATGAGGAGAGAATATACCATTAAAATCTTCACACAGAGGGGAGATCCTTCCACCTTTAACGTACAAATCATGGCAATTTTCATTCCTCTTTTAGAGTGGCTGCTGTGTGTCTGATGAAATAGATTAATGATGAATTAGATGTCAGAAGAATTTACTCAGTGGTTGCTTTGCTAACACTGGTGTCGTTTCTTCCCTACAGGTATTTCCGTAACAAAGAAGACTCATACATGTGAGTAATATCTTTTGATTTGGCTTCTCTCACAAATGGAATTCCTGTTAGGCCGTGCTGGGGTGCACAGACTAATTGGGGTTAGTTTGGCCTGAGAAAGCTCCATTTTAAAAATTCTGGTGTTTTTTCTGCCTTAGGGGTTTCAGTCCTTGCCCAAAGTGTTGTTGGAATGTACAATGTGTGTGTGTATATGTAGTACTGACATATCTGCCAAGTCAGAGGGCAGAAAAAGAAAGTTGTGAGGAAAGGCAGGATCCCTTACTGTACTGTATCTACCTTACAACTGGCTGATATTTAACATATCCAGAAAATACAGGTGAGGAGAATGGTTATTTTTATGTCTGTTATATATGCAGTATGATTCAAATCAAAATAATTTAATTGTACATCTTCTGTCCCTTCCTATGCACTAATCTATGAGATATATCATTCTCTGCTTGTGCTTAAGGAACTCAGTGAAAAGAGGAGGTTCTTGTTTTGCTCTCAACCATGTAAGCAAGCAGCCCCCATAAGTGGTGACCTTGGAGATGGCTGTGGATGTGTGCATTTACTTACATATAAATTTATTCCAAATCCTCTTCAAAGACATCATTTCTGGGGATCAACTCTTATCTACCCTGCAGGGAGCTTGAAGCACAATTCTGAGAAAATTTGTAGCTGAAGGAGTACGTTGAGATTCTCCAGATACTGTGGAGGTTTGGAAACCTGATAATGCAAGAATTGTACTTGCCCAGGACCTGAAACAGGAGTAGGCTAAAGCTGAGGCTATTACTCTCATGAAAACCCTCTTACGAAAAAAGTGCTAGGCTACTCAAAATGTACAAATATATATGCATTTTTATGCATTTTGAAGTATTTACACCACAGCTTCTAGGGAGTCATAAAGTGTCTTACATGGCTTTCATTCTTATTTCATTCCTGGTTTGATAATACTCACAGAGTGAAAAATCTGACTTGAGATGATGAATTCTCACTGTGTAGAGTTAAAAAAGCAGATCTGAGAATTTCAAATGAGAAGCTGATTAGTGTGAGTTTTGAAACAAATTTTAAATATCTCAAACTTTTAGAACATGATGGTTCTCCTTTGCTTAGGTGGGCTTTTGCTGCTTACTGCATTCTGAGGGCTACACCCTCTTTGGCAGAATGATGGTTTTGTTGAATTTAATGGGAGCGACGAGGCAGGCAGCTGAGAGCAGAATGTGACCCTGGTAGTTTTGGTGAATATTTGAGCTGGTGCTGACTGGGACTGACAGCACAGGGCACTGAAGTGCTCCATGTGTCCCCAGGCCAGGCAGTGCCCAGGGGTCAGCCCTGGCATGAGCCGCCCCTCTGTTGAGGTGCTGGGTGTTTGTGCCAGCTCACTGCTGGGCTCTCTGGTGTAGAGGTGCATGGGGGTTTGTAACACCCCCCTGGAGATCAGCCACAACCACCCTGGGGTTTGTACAGCAGTGCCATGAGCTGAGCCACAGCTCCAGCATTGGGAATTTTGTAGGGAAGATGAAGTAGTGACCGCAGACCTTTCCTGTTTTCCTAAAGAGCACAGGGGACAGGCTCCTCAGCCACGCCAGGCTGGTGCAATATTGTCACTTTGTATCTCAGCTGAAGCTCTTTCAGGCCTGTGATGAAAAAAAGATGTTTTTTCTCAACTGTGAGAGATGATTAGTACTGCTCACCATCCAAGGCCTTTCATCTAGTTCAAACAAAAATTAGGGTTCCAGTGTCTTTCATGTTGAGAACTCTGAGCTTTTCTAAGAGAACTGTCAAAGAGTAGTTCCTCGATTTGTTAATCAGTTGTCATGCAATTGCTGAAGCATGAACAGAAAAGTTGCCTGAATAATGGGAAGATAAGCTTGCCCATTAAGAAGGGATTAAAATAGAAGGAGCAATAGGCTGTAATTGGCATGATGAAAATGTAAGCTACGTTTGCTAGCAAATATGTATGAGGTTTCATTCTGTTTTGCTTGAAGTTGTTTTAGAATTCATTCCTGTAATGACAAATTCTCATAGAGTAGCAATGGATGTAAATTGTGCATCTTTGGCATTTCAGCATCACACACAAGAAGCTTTTTTTCCCCCTTGTTGCCTAGAATTAGGTTTTTTAAATTGAATAGAAAAAGTAGCCAATAAAATTCACAGTTTTGGAATGAGTTAGAAAAAAAAATAATATAAACACCTAAATAGAAGACTTACAAAGTCTGACTTGTTAAGAGCTACAAATGACAGAGAAAGAGTTTGTGCACCAAGATATGATCTAGAATTTGCCTATCACTTTGTATCAGTATAAATAATTTATCCAAATGAGGTTATAGAGAGTAAGATTCTTGCAAAGAAATTTCAAACACCATTCTTGCAAACACTTTGTGTGGTGTATACACATTGCCTGAGTTTTAGAAATATGGATGAAATGATTTTACTCCAAATTTATGGTGTGTAGCATATGAGAGTGTTGACTGACTGTAAACTACCACTTATTTCTAATGACCTTTGATTTAATTATAGAGAAAGAAGTGGAGTGGAGAAGATGAGTAAAAAGAGGAAAGAAATTAGTGGAGGAAAAAAAAATTAACATGATGCCAGAAAGTTTGATCCATGATGCATTTCAAACATCAGATGAATCCTTTTCAGACTTCACCCTAACAGCTGTTTTAATTGTGCAGGTTTTGAAATTGTTGGGGGTCTGGTTACATCTTATCCCCTTCTTGACATTAGTCTGTGACAAAAGTCAGCTGAAACTGAACTCCTGTGCTCATGGCAGGTGCTCAGGCAGTTCTGAATCTAACAATAACTTAATATTTGTACATGTGCAATATAGCAGTGCTGAAGAAATGCAGGTCTTTCATAATTTAACTATCTAAGACCTGAGAGATTCTTATCCTTTTTGAGGCAACTAATTTTATCCAAGTATTCTACTTCATTGGTGCTTCTCCACATTTTTTCATTATCACAGTTTAAAGGTTGCAAAATCTGATACTTTGAAAGAGGGAGTGCAATAGCCTTCCAAGGAGCACTGAGGGAATAAATGTTATCCACCCCAAAATGCCCTTCTTTGCTCAGTTCAAGTTTAAGATTAAACGGGCTTTTGAAGAAAAAATTCATGCCTTCTGTCTGTTTGTAGAATTATTCCCTTGAGCTCACATGGCTATTTGTCAGGTTAACCATCACTTTAGATAAGCTGTAGTCTGTCAGATGGTAGAGGACAAGTCCTGTCTCATCTTCCATACAAAGTGGGACTTCGGGTCTTTCAGTCCTTTCCTGACTTGACAAAGACGTGATTGACATTTAGATTCTTTTCTGATCATTTGACTGGCAGTAATATTTGTAAAACAACCCTCTTCCTGCCATGTCTCATGCTCTGAATAGAAAAAGACTCCAAGTGAATTGTAACTTTGCACAACTTCACCCTTTTTGCAAATTCAGAAGGGCATCATTGTATCAGTGACGATAAAAATCTGAAATTCTGGGAAACAGAAGGCTACAAAGGACCTGGCATTTAATACTGGGCTTTGGGCTGTCCTTAAGTGTGGAGTATTTTGTTCCTGGCATTTTAAATCTAAATCTGGCCACAGTTCATGTAATTAGTTTCATGGCCTCTACCAGACCACTTGTGACTCAGAGCTATCACACAAATCAATCACCTTCTTTTCCTTCAGATCCCCGTTTTATTTGGGCACTGACTTTCTTAAATGAGTTTGAACTTGACTGCCTCTCAAAGTAAGGAGTTTCCTGCAGATGCACCCCAAGGCCAGCATTGTACTGAATCCAGAATGGATGGATGGTGGAACCTTCTTTCTCTCACTCTTTGAGTTGTGAAGAGCCACAGTGAGCAGCTTTGAAGGAGTTTGATTGCATAGCTGGAGTTCCTATCTGCACTGATGGCCAGATACATTCAGTCATTTGCTTACCAGGCACTTGTAAGATAGTAAAAATGCAGAGATTTTACAAGCCTTCCTCACAGTTTCCTGTCCAGAGCTCCTTTGGAATGTTGTTCCACAGCAGACAAAAGCCAGGAGCCCTGGCTCTGAGTGACACACACTTGTCAGAGCAGAGGTGGGGACGTGCAGGGGTGCTCTTACCTGGCCTGCATTAACCAGGTGCTGCTTTGAACTAGGGGCTGCTCACTGGGTTCAGCTTTCTACAGCTAGTGCACCCACAGTTCACTGTCACCCCAGGGTGGATCAGAGCTGATCCAGGAATGAAAACTGCTTCATTCATTTAGACTAAATTGTCACCATTTGGAGAGAAAGAACATGTTTCTTCTTGTGATTTATCAAGATATTTAAATTAGAGTAATTTTTCTTAAACAATTAAGTCAGTAAGCACCTCTGTATGAATTCCTTAATTTTGGGTGAACTGTTCCTTACTTAAACTGAAATTATCCCTTCAGTTAATTTCTGGCGGATAAGTAACATTTCCAAAGGTGGGTGTTGATTTTAATGACGTGAGCTCCTGCTGGAAAATTAAGTGGAAACTGTGTGCTTTTAATTTTTAGCACTAAATAAAACCATTTGCACGAAGAAATGGCAACTTGGTTGGCAAAGGGTAGAAGTAAACGCATCCCTTCCACTATCTGAAATCCCAACCCCTTTCCTCATTCCCACATGAAGCTCTGGGGCTGTTCCTGCACTCACCTGGCTGCAGGTTTTGCTCTTGGGGTGTCTCTTGCCTCAGTGTTCTTTGATAAGCACACAGGAACTCTGGACTAAGGGGGCAATTCATGTTTCAAGGTTACACTGTAGATGGGAAGTTTTGACTGTACCACAGGGAGGTCAGCTTGACTGCCCAGTGTGTGACAAGAGCTGCAGTGACAGAGTTTAGGTGTCCCCACAGCTGCCCATGGTCCTGACGAGCCCCTGAGCCTTTGCCTGGACCTTGGAGTGCTGTGCCTGCATTGCTGCTGCAGCACAGTGAGCCAAAAAAAAAGGGGAATTTCTTGTTCATGGAGTCAAAGGCATGCTGTTAACACTGTCCTGGGCAGAGATCCACTCCTGCATCGTGGAATGGATCCACAGATCCAAATTCCTTCCTGTCTTTGACTCTAAGCAGTTGCTAAGAAGAGCACACTGCTTGTTAAAAATGATGAGGCAGATTTGGGGCAGAAGAAAGCTCTTCAGCTTCTCAGATATCCAACTACTCTAGAACTGCTTTTCACCAAAGTTCCACAGGCATATATTAATGTTTGCAGCTTAATGGAACCCAAGACCCACATTTCTCTTCTCTGATTTTACTTTCCAGGTGGTATTTACTGCCACTGCTAAAGATTTCTCAACTTTTGCTAATTATTTTGTTTAATTGCATTAAGGGGAAAGCCACTGTGATTTTTTTTTCCTGATCTGATTTATAATTACTTATCTACTGTGCATTGTACTGTCCACTTCACCTCATGTGTTTCATGTGCAGACTCAAGTAAGTAAAGGATACTTTTCCTTCACAAAACAGGAGCCTTCAGAAAACTGATGGTTAACAGGATCTGCTGTTAGCACCAAGGCCTAAAGAGAACAGGTGAAAACTAAACCCTGTCCCCTGAGGCCAATAAAATAGCTGTTTGGTCCCCTGTGTGTAACCTCCTAATAACTTTACTGGGCAGCCTTAAGATCCCTTGGGGGCTTCTCTGCAAGAGCATTCCCTCTCTTTGTTCAGATTGCTTATTAAAAATGATTTTATAATGAAGTTGCCTCAAATAGCTGCTACTTTCCTGCTTGTCCTTGAAGCACTGTTTGCCCTGATGAAGAATCTGAAGACAGCTATCTAGGGCTGTTCTCTCGTTCAAAACTTTTACTGAACTACTGCTATACTTCTTTTGAATTTTTCTTTTTCTCTTTTTTCCTTTTTTTTTCCTTTTTTTTTTTTTTAACTTCCCTGCTGTGAGCCGAAGGAAGCCTCTTCATCAGCAGCTCAGCTTTGTGCCTTTAATTCCCCTTTGAGGCCATCCCTGTGGAAAGTTTGGTTTGCTTCCCACACAAAGCACTGTGTCAGTGACTTGTTTGTTGCCTTCTTTTTGTGTGGCCAAATTATTGAGTACAGGGGCAAAGATGAAGGCATTGTCAAATAATGAGGAGAGGAGGGAATATTTTTAAAGTCAGGAAGTGTTTCTGGCTGGCTTGGGAGAAAGAGTACCCAGAATGGCAATGGGTAAGGATGTGTGACATCCATGACATGGCTGTAGGTGAAATCTGTGGATGATCTGGTTCTTCCTGGCCGTTCTGCACCAGTGAAGTATTTTTTTCTGTAGAAGTTCCAACATTTCTGAGAGAGACCAGCCCCTTTACCCATGTGGAAACAGCCATGGGTAAAGTGTCAAAAGAATTTTTATTAATGTATGTTTTGTATCCTGACAGAAGAACAGGTCAGAGCTGAGACAAACCTGCTGCTTCTAATCTCTGATCTTCTCTCAGCTGCCCAAAAGCTTGGCATGTGCCTGGGCCCCAAGCCTTTGGCACACTTGGAAGGAACATTTCATTTTCTCTAAGGCTGATAGAACAGGCAATTACATGCACTGCCCTGCGAGTCCCATGGGGAACTCTGTCTATTAGCTGCACTTGAAGATAATATCAGGTCTCTTCTCTGGTTCTGTCCTGAGTATATGGAGCACCTTCTGTCTATTTGGGGGTTTGGGCTGTAACCATTATTTATGGTCTTACTTTACTGTGAGTTTTCTGGTGGGTTTTTGGTGCCTTTAATAATGAAGTAGCATGCAAACTAGAGCAAGGGAAAAGCTGCAAATGAGCTGAAAAGTAATTTTAACAAATGAAGACTGATAAGTATTTGCAAAATGTTAGTAAGCCAGTATGAAAATTTATGTGTGTGTTGGATTATAGATCAGATACTTCTAAATTGCAAATCAATATCTTCCAGTTCTGCTCACCCTTCATTTCTTTTTCCGGTACTCCTGTGGAAGCAGACAAGATGGGCAGAGACATTCTCTCTAATGTTTAAAAAATATTTGGAGGCCCATGTTTTAAGGAATGATTAAGTGTTAGGAGAGCATTAAGGGATTTCTGACATTAGAGATCTAAATTCTGTTAGTGTGGTTGATGGATATTAGAAGACTGTGGATGTGACTCAAAAATAAATTTGAACTGTTTGTGGATGCAGGCAGTAAATACATTGGGAATGTCTGTAGTTTCTCTTATACCCAAGTCTTGCTTTATAATTTCATAGAAGTTGCTCTTGCATGTTTTGTAGCCTTCTTTTTTCTGTCTGTTCATTCCTAAGGCCGTTCATCTGATGTAGGGGATGTGAATGAAGCCATGAACACCTCCTGTGGTGCAATGTACTTTGACGGGGAAAGTGTAGGACGGCTCTGAATCCTACTGCAGCAGCTTCAGCAAACCCTGTTGGCTGAAAGGAGCTTCCATCAGCCCTCTCAGCATTGCCTGCTTTTTAATTGTTTTTAAAACCTCCTGTCTTTAGAACTCTTGCAGCTGTTACATGAAGTTAATGTTTGCAGCTTGATAAGAAGAGCTGTCCACGATTTTGTGTTCATTGGTTACAGAAGAGAACTGTGTTATGAGCTGAATCTAAGCTTAAAAACATCTGATATTCTTCACGTTCTGAGACTTTAATCCAACTCTGAGAGCAGGAGTTGTTGTTCTTTGCACAGTCATTAAGTTTTTTGGGTTTTTTTTTCAGTTTTTGAGTGTCTTGGGCACAAGAAAACTGACAGATGAGACTTCTCCAAATCTACTTTTGTATTTTTGCGTATTTTTCAATGCAAACAATGTGAAAGCAAATAAGAAATGTTACCGCTTATGACTTTCTTCTTTAATATATGGGTTGCATATTTTGGCTCTGAATAGTTTAAGTCTAGCCAGCCCTAACTATGCTTACAGGGAAATACTTTTGACTACATCCTTTGCAACAGCTCCCTAAAAAATCATTTACTTTCTAAACAAGACTTGTGCAAGACTCATTTGGTTTGATTTGAACAGTTTCTTGAAGTCACCTCAATCTTTATAGAAAGGTGAATCTTTGTGAATGGATTGCCACCAAATACAGCCAAGTGTTGGGATTAAATTAGTCTTAAAAAATAGGATTAAAACATTATCTTCATACCGTTTGTCCAAGCATCAAAAGTCCAAGTGCATTTTTTTCCTATGGATGTATTGCTGCTACCTTTTTTCATGCTTTGAGAAGAATCTGTGGAGTTTTCTGCTTATATTCATTTCACTTCATGACATTGTTTATAACACAATACTGCATTTTTTGTAGTAAAGCTGAATTCTAATGATTCTAAAGCAAGCTCAGTCATAGGGACTTCTCCAAGGTTGGTATCTGAACCAAAAAAAGCACATTTTATTATCTGAATTTTGAAACCAGGGACTGATTCCATCATTCCTAATAGACTCATTTATTTGACAGTGCATTGCTAAACTTGAGCACTTGCCATCCTGACACAACTATTGAACCTGAAAAGGGCTCTTTAATGTATGTTGATAGCTGAGCTTAATAAGGACTGTGAAAATATTGGAAGTTTTGCAGCCTTTCTCTCAGCACATCAACCTAGAATTATTTAAATGTTGACCCAGCTGGGAGCAGAGTCTGATGCACGCAGTAACTAAGGCAGCTCCTCATGGCAGATCAGGTAATCATTTCAGCTCCTAATGAGGAGCTTGTTCTTCAAGTTATGACCAAATGATGATGATATTTGTAAAGCTCCTAATCTAAATATTGTTTTGCTGGTCAGGTTTTTCTCCCTATCAGTCTCCTAACATGATGGAGTACAAAGGACAGAAAGTTTCAAAGGGCAATGTGGGTCCTTTGCAGCTGAAAAGGAACAGAAACAGATTAACCCAAAATCAAATAGAATCCTTAGGGAATCTGGGATATAGACTCCTTAAAATTCAACTTTTCGACTTTTTTCCTTTTGTTTTCAGAACACTTGAATAGTTTTGAGCTATATTGCCAAAATGCTATGTCTTTGTGTATATTGCTTAACTGGGCAGAGTGGGAGAGCAAGGAGGGAGAACTTTCAGACAGCATTTCAGAAATCTTGCCAGATATGAGTTACATTTCAGAGTACAGGTGATTTTTGAGGTTTACATGGATCAAACCATAGTGACAGATACTTGGTTTGAGTTTGGGTTCTTAAATGTCAGCTGCTTTTGTAATTTGCATGAAGGTTGGGAAGATGTTCATCTGCTTACCCAAACTATGCCCACACACAAATCCCTTCTGCAAAATGCTTCATTAAACTGAAAGACTCAGAAAAAATGGTGTTAGTTTGGTATAGAGGAATAGTTAAATGTTCTCTTGTGTCTTAGTAGTTGTGTTCCAGTTGAAAACATGAGGCAAAAATACAGTGCATTCACAAATGAGACAAAATGAGCCCATTTTTCTGTAATGCAAAAATTACTTACTTTGAATTACCTGTACATTCACTACAAAGGAATAGTTAAAATATGTGTGCTTTGGCATATGCTGATGTGCTGATTAATGCACATTGAAATGAGTGTCAGAGTATTGAAATAACCCTTTTTCTAAATATGTTTTATGCAGGGGAGGAGAGAGAGAGACTATGTCATTAACAAAATTACATCCTGGGGTGTGAATACCTTTGAATTGAGTGTAAATATCCATTGCTACTTTATCTCTTGCTTTTAAAACACGGTAATGGAACTTTGATTTGGTCTTTAACCCCACTGCAGTCACTTTGCCTTAAATTACTTTATTGTCTGGGTTTGGATTCAAAGTTCACTTGATCAAAAAGGAATAGACCTCACCTAAAGAGAAGTTACTGTTTTAAGGGATTGCATTTGGGACTTTGGGAAGTTTCCTTTCATAACCTTACTGCCATTAATGGTTAGATTCTCAAATTAAACTAGAACTGAACCTTCAACGAGTTATTGTAAAAAACATAAGAGGTGAATTAAATAGGAAGCCTTGACCAAGAGCATGATGACTTGGCTGGAAAAACTAAGACTTGTGAGGCGTTTTTGTTATCTGGCTTATCTTCCCCTGTGTGTATGAGAGGTTTTTGTTTAAAGCGAGCACAAGCTATCAGTTGTGAGGTGCAGCACTGTCACTTGCTGTACAACAGGCTAGGCACACCCTCAAAGCAAAGCAATTTCCTCTCTCTCTTCTTTTTTTTTTCTTTTTTTGAGGTGTTTACCACCAACTTCAAAAGCCAGTTCGTAAGAGTGGTGGTGTTCTTGCAGTTTTTTTGGAAATTCAAACAAGCCTTTATTTAATCTCTGTGCAACAGAGGTAGGGAAACCTCTGGTTTCAGAAAGCCACTACATGACCAAAGGCATTTAGTGATTTCCTCTTAGATAAAGCCATCAGTTGATAACCATCCTTCTCATCGATGTTTGTCTGAAGAACTGTTTCGTTATCTTTGTTATGTTACCTAACTGATATGGAGGTGTGATACTTGCTGGCTGTGAAGGCAACTTTACAGATAAGGCAAGTTTCCTGTTTAAAGTCTTCACATTTCTTTCACACTGACTCTTTTTTCCCTTTCCCTGCCTATATTGGTGGCTTAGCCCAGGGTTGTGGTCCTTGAAGTAAAGGTGGAAGCAAAGAGGTCATTCAAAAAGATGATTTTGCATGCTGTTTGAGGACATAAGAGTACTAAAGGCAGGCTGAAAGTAATTTCCGTGTTAAACAGAGCTTTAGGTATTTCAAAACATATTTCACTGAAGGTCTCAATTTTTCCCTGCAGTTTTCAGAAGGGAGATAAGAAAAGCCCTTGTTAACTCAGAGCAGGGTGAGTTGTCCTTCATGTGGGATGGTGGTGGCATGACTTTAAGAGCTGACCTAGAAATGAGGCAGTTCAGGTACTTCAACCTTAAATTTCCACGTCCTGTCAACAGGACTTCACCACCTCACTGTCAGCTGTTTTGAGGGTACATCTTAGCACGAAATCCTGTCTTTAGAAGCAGTAATGTAAATTTCTCTGGAACATTTTGTCTTTGAGAAGCCAACGATGTTGACACCAAAAAATCCCTGTTCTAAGAGGGAACCTTTTAAAAGAGAGAGACAGAGAACCTTAACCTGCAAACAAGTAATTTGGGCAGTTATTATTATTATTATTATTATTATTATTCTTTGTGAAACGAATAGCTGGTAACCCCTATTTACAAAAGAAATTCTCTTTACTCTGGGTTCATTTGCTGCTTTTCACTGGTATTGGAGGGGAGGTTGTATGACAGCATTGCTGGGAACCCAGCTCCTGCTATATAAATAAACTCTTTGCTCACTCCAGATTAAATCAGCAGCTGAACTTGGGGTCCAGCCTAGCAAGTGGTGTTGTGTTCTAGGAAGGTTTACATGTAACTGCTAATTTCCTTTTCTCAAGATCCTGAAATCACAAAGCTGAGCATTTCAGTGTGATACAGGATCTTTTACTGTATGTTCTCCATAAGCAGAAAAGACTCTGCATATCTGTTGTGGGTGTAGGTTGTCCAGTAAATCCTATTTTTTCTGTTGTGTCAGATTTGGCTTGCCTGTTCCTAATGGCTTCATGGCACTGGCACAGCAGCCTCCATGATGCTTCTCTCCAAATCAGACTTGGTAGTGCTCATTTTGTCAACCAAAAGCTCTATTCAGGAGGTAAGAAGAGAAACAGAAGCTTCAGCTGAAGTAGGGGGTCAAACTGTGATTAAAGGAAAGACCATAGGAGCTGAATGATGACAGTTTTCATATTTGATCCATTAAATCTCTGAAATTTCTGCTTGCTTCCAGTGAGATTGTAACACATCACACCTCTACTTCCATGCATCAAGATAAGCATGCCCAGATTATAAAATTAGAATATGAATTTTTAGCCTCTTTCAAAAGAGCATTTCTAGGTTAGTCCAAGAATCTCTGCGCAACAGCAGCTACCAGCTGAAATCTGACACTGTCTATGCTCTGAACTTATCACATTCATAAAAAACAACCTTTTTCTTTTTACTAAAACCTTCACTTCTTTAATTGTTGCACTCTTCATTTTCCTCACAAAACTTTTCCCCTCAAAGACATGATCAAAGACAGGTGCAGTGACATTTTAAAAATGGGAAAGTTGTGCATCTTTTGGAACCAGCAGAAAAGCTGCCCTTGGCTTTAGAGCCAGCAGAGCCACTTCAGAGCCACTTTGTTCACTGTCAAGTGCTGTAGCTTCTCCTTTATTCTCACAGTGCTACAGCATACTATATTTAGTTGTTTTTCACTCTATTATAAAAGTATTAATTCTGATAAGGAAAGAAACCAGGATCTTATCAGACTATTTGCCAGTAAAGCTGGGGTAATAGAGCTCTCCCAAACTGCCCTCTCTGTGTGTTAGTTCTCTTTACTTTGTGTTATTAAATGCAGCACTTTTGGTACTTTAAAATGAATTTCAAAACAGTATCTTTATTCCTAATTTTAAAACAAGTGACAATAATTCCATGAGCTGTTCTATTTAACACTTCGTTGATTATTTATTATAAATGCGAATCCTAAGCTACTTGATTTTTAGTGCATTTTTGTCAGATGATTTTTTAATTTAATTTTTTGTGCTTGGTGCTGAGAGAACTACTTTTCATTTCGTCTCTAACCATGTGTTTTCATGGAAACAAACCATCTAGAACACATTGTATTTCTATGAAAACACAAGCTTATTAAATGTCAGACAGTTTATGTTTTCCTGGCAGTCATCTTGAAATTGGCACATTCACTGTGTCAGTGTTCTATGATGTAAGTTTAAAACTGTCACATTGTCAGTGTTCAGACATTAAAAGGTCTGAAGTCTCACACGTGGGGGAGGAGGAATTAGGCTCTTGTCAATGAGCAGGTGGTGATAATTTAGGCACGTTTGTTTGAGGTTTGTATTAAGTTAATAGAAACTCTCTAGTCTGAGTATCCTCAAATATTTAAGCTGATAAAGAGGTGGCGTCAATGTTGAAGTCAGAGTCATTTGTGCTTACTAAGGGCTGACTATAAATATCAGGGTTGCTGGTGGAGCTTGAAGTGTCTTTGCACATTTAACTTTCTCACTCAGCTCATGCATCGCAGAAACAGCTTTAAAAAGCAGCGAGGCTGGGAGGAGCTGCACTCCTGGCTGGCCATACCCTGTGCCTCCGGAGCTGCTGCATCCTTCGGGCTGTGCAGCCAGGGCTTGGGCACTGCTTACCCAGTTTGCAGTTAGAACTCGCATTGTAACAGGCTGAAAACTCCCTTTGAGAGCAAGGCTGGCTCCTGGAAGAGAGAGGAGCCTCCCGGGTGGGTTTATAGCCCAGCCCCGTGGCAGTGAGGAAGGGCGTGCTGGATGAGCCGTGGTTGATCAGGGAGTGATCCTGTTTTATGGACACTGCACTCACATCCGGGCTGTCACTGCTCTGTGCCAGCTGAGGGTGGGCATCAGGCTCTTAAATAAAAGATGAAGGAAGCATTTGATGCATCTGGAACAAAATGCACAGGTTACAGCGGAGAGAATTTTATCTTCACTAAGGAAATACTGGTACAAGAAAATCCCTTTTAGCTCTCCAGCCCCCATCATCCTAACACTTCAAACAATACCCACAGCACTAGCACCCCACTAAGCTTGACACTTCCAATATATATGGATTAACAGGCAGTAAAAATAATTTTGCATTTATCATGCTGTGCTGTATTTTATAGAATAAACTGCTGTTGATTTTGTGGTTGAATTCAATATGACTCTACTCAGAAAGAGCTCACATGCAAAAATCTTCAGGATTAATTTATGAGTTTAGTTGCATACATTATCCTATCACATTATGCAAATAATTAGGAAGAAAATAGCTATTTTAGCTTATTTATTATCTCTATAGGGAAAATGTACACATTTTACATGCATGTTTCAACTATATTTCATCTTCTTGTGATTGTGAAAAAGCCTTTAATATATTTCTTTACCATGAATTTTCAATTTCACAGTGGAATTAGCTAAACTGTTTGTTTTGCACTCTGATGGATGGGATTTAAATCCAGTTTTTCACATCACACAGGAAACACCTTTCAATATTCTTTTGACTCTGTTCCACGCACCAAAACCACAGACAATTTCTCATTGTTGGATATTGACTTTAAAGTAGTAAAGATGCTCTAAGCTCCTTCCTCGGAGGTTTCCTAACAGCTTTCAAAGTCCCTCTGGGGTCTACACTTGCACCTGTGTGGAGTCTGAGCAGGAGCTGGGAGCAAGCCCCGTTCCTGGTCAGCCCTTGGTGGTTGGGTGAGGAGTGTGGCTGAGATCTGTGAGGAGTTCTTGGTTCTTCTCTCCTCAGCACCGGGCTCTGCCCAGGCTCACCTGTGAGTCCCTCCCAGCAGCTCTGCCTGTGGCTGAATGCAGACATCACCTGGTGACAAGCTCAATGACTCGTGAAATCCCGGCCCCTGGGGCACGTGCTGGTTATTTATTGTTACACATACCGAGCACAGAGGGAATTTATCACTTTCCGATTGCCCTGACTGAAATGGGTGTTGCATTACCTGAAAGAGGCAGTGGATGTTTACAGAGATTTACGTAAGAGCCATTTTTCATTTCACCTTGCTGATGGACACAGTGGATTTGTGAGCCTGGATATATTCTGCTGTAATTGCCAGGATTTTTTTTTTTTTTTTAATGTTGACCTACGTGTGTAAGTGTCAGAGATCTTGTACTGTATATCAGAATACATCAGGTGTGTTGGTATGAGGCTGTCATCTAATTTTAAAGGAAGGATGAAACTATTTGAATGGTGCTGAGCCATGATGTCATAAACTTTGTACTGCCTAGCCTCTGTATTTGTACTGTGATTTTTTTTTCTCAATATAGTAGCAGAATAATTTTCTGATTTTTCCCCAGAAAAGCTTTTCTCTCTGTGTTATCTCTTATGCTAACAGTGTTACTAAAGGAAATTATGATTTCTTAGCCTCACCCATGAACCAGAGGGAGATTGACTGGAGATGTATCAATATCTGTTTTTATTAATGTTGATACACTCTGTGCAGACTTCTCTGTGCATGTTTACAACTTACTGGTATCTGAACTTGGGATAAAGTGTAAAGAGTCCAGAACCCTAAAGCCATGTCTGCTTTGCCAAGTCGTGCAGATGAAGGGGAATGGATCTAACACTGCACAGCACTTGTCGCAGAGGGTCTGACATCCACATTGTTTGGGGTTGGTCTGTTGGTGGGCTGTGGAGTCCATCGGGTGTGGTGGCTGGAAGCCTCTTGCAGTGCGTTCCACATTGCCTGGGAGGTCATCTTGCAGTCCAGTTTCCTCAGAAAGGGATCCTGTCCCTGTGCCCTTGGGCCACTGGTGCAAACCACAGCAAGGGAAGTGATGGGGACAACAGAGCACCTCCTGATCCTGGTGGGAATGCTCTGGGAGACACACACTCAGATGAAAGGGCAGTTTGTGTATGGGACAGAAAGTCTCCCAGCCAAAGTGGTGTTTGCTGTAGCAGCTCTGCTAACCCACCTTTGGCAGGTGTCCTTGCTTGCCTCCAGCCTCTCTGTTCCCTGGGAATGGTCCCCGTGGCTGCTGCCCCTCACACCATGGGAACACAGGGCTCTGCTGCTCCAGAGCCCCCCTGTGTGCACAGATGCATTGTCAAGGGAGGAGCTTTGGGAAAGGACGAGGTGTTCATTCCTTACACTGTAAAATGTCTGCTGAAGGTTAATCATATTGTACTTGTAGCAATGCCTCTGCTCAGAATTAACTGGAGAACGCTCTTTATATTGTCCTTCAGTTTGTAAGGGCAAGTCAGATTGATCTGTGTTTTCATTCCTATTTCTGTGGTGTAGCATATCCAGTGTAAGAACTTGAAGTTCATTCCACTATTTAGAGAAGTCCTGAAATTCAGTATCAGTAGTAGTAGTAGTAGTAATTGTTATAAATTATTATATAAATTACCACATACAGAGAAAACATTTAGTAAGGTGAAAGGGAGAATTGGTGTCCCCTGCACATCATAAAAGGGATCAGTGAAATGCAACTTTTAATGCTCTTCTCCATTGTTCATGTATGGATTCAGGCCCAAAAGCTACACTGCTCAGTTTGGAATTTATTGCTTCCAATGCTCAAAGCAATGGAGATATACAGAGAAAAGAAGAAAACAAGGAGGTGCACCATAAAGAAAAGCTTTCCACACAGAACCCAATTCTTTTGCAGGTGTACACGTGTGACCTTTTTCTTGTCATTATCTGTGCACACAGAGCCTCTGATTCAGAAATTGTTTTGGCAGTGTAATGTGCTGCAGTAAAGCTTTTGCTGCCTTGGCTTACTCACTCAAAATTAGCCCTAGTAAATACTAACTTGGTGTGATCTGTACAGTGCTGACAATGTGTTGCTTGGCTGAGTAACTTGTAAAAAAGACTGCAGTGATTAGCTCCTACAAGTTCACATTTTCTTTCATATTTGAATATATGGATTGTCATTTGCTGCCAGGCTCTGTGTAAGTGTGTCAGTAGTTCCTCACATTGCCTTTTGGGTCCCCTGAACTGCTCAGCAATCTCTGGTGCGTCCATCCATTTGCATGTCTATGGTGAGCTAAATCCCCATGTTCCTGCCCATCCTTTTTTATAGTGTCACACAGGAATGGGGCTGCAGAATCTCCTCACATTCTGCGATGACGTGTTTTCCTCTGAGTCACTGTTTCTGTTCTGCGTCAGCACTGCTTCATTCTCTAATGTCAGTCAACTTTGTTTCTTCACCCCAACAGCATTTAATAGTAGTAGGGAGTATTTATTTATGTTTAGGTCATCATACCTTTGGTGTTCCTTTGGAAAGTTTAAACATTGCTGCCCTTTTTGGTCATTACATCCTTAGTTCTGTTTGTGGGCAGTGAAAAGTGTGTCCTTTTCCTTCTTTATTTTCAGTGGAAACAGGAAGCCCAAGCAGAGAATGCCTCTTCTCTTTTTCCCCCCTCAGAATTCCAATATATTTATCTATCTTTCATCTTTCTCTGTGCTCTTTTGCAGACATATTGTTATTGAGGTGAATGAGAGGAGTCATGGCCAATGACTGTATTATGGCTCATGTGTCAATGTGGTTTTCTTTCTTTACATTTTCATTTTTAATGTTACATTTCTTTTTTGTTTGAAAGGAATATATTTTAAAGAATTTGAAAATTTTTTAAAAAACCCTTACACTGGAAATATGATGATTTGGCTGGGAAGGCACAAACAATGGTGCTTGGTGCACCTGGGAATTTTGATTTTCTGTCCTTCACTTAGACAAGCTGGTACTGAGAGACCTTTAATTTACGTTGCTAATATAGAGAAATAGCCGCAAGAACTTCACTGTAATATCCTTTTAAACAGTATTTTTCATCCACCTCTAATGAAAGGTGTCTGTGTTATGTTGCTGCCCGTTCATCATTCCTTGGACACCTGCTGTCTCAGTTATTTCTTAAATCAGAGTTAACCTTCTAATATAATCCTGCTCTCCTTTCTTCCTTGCTCTAAAGCTATTATTCCATCAACTAAGCAGTCCAACATGAGTCCAGGAACCTGTGAGCACGGGATGTAGGATTTAACATCTATCACCTGTGTGCGCTGTTCCTTGGAGCAGTGGATTTTCCCCACATCTTTATGAAGAGAGAAGCAAAGCATCCAACTCATCTGAACTATTCATTATGTGCTCAGGGGTTTGCTTTATGTTTTCCCTCCCTGGCTTAGGACTGCACATTGTTCTCTAATTCATTCTGTAGTCAAGAATGGAACAATTAGCCACAAACTCTCAAGCTCTGGCAGATGATTAATCAAAAAAAAAAAATTAACTTTGGCTGATAATGCCTGTGTGTGAATTATGAGCTGGCTGGAAGCCAGGGAATATTCCTATTGTCCCCTCTACAGTCAGCCCATCCTTCCTGACTCGAGTGCACCACAAGTAGTAACATTTTTCATCTTAGAGAATTTTAACCATTCTTGAGCTTTTGAACTCCTTAGTGCAGTGTTTGTGAATCTCTCTTAGCCAGCTACCATGTAATCCTCAGGGAAAAAACAAATCTAATTCCTTTGTATTTCAGTATAATTTGGCAGTCGAAGGGGGAGGTGGTCAAGTTTAAAGCATTTAGGTAAATAGCCACATCGCAAAATCTCACTGTTATAACTACAAAGGTTTTAATTAAAAAATGTCAGCCACAAAAAAATTCCTGTGTAGGCTCTGCCAGTGATTGCAAATCAGGTTCCATCTGTGCTTTGGTATTGACACACAGCCAAGTTCCTGTGAAGGGAGTATTTATGTTACTTTTGGTACTGTTTTTTGTACTGTTTCCCTAGCCCCCTGTACCTTCCCTGTGCCCAGCTGGCAGGCTGAGTAATAACACTTGGGCAATGGGCTGATTTTGGCTGCAGAGGATTAGTGATTCCAAAAGCACTTGAGTGACAGTCACAATTAGCTGCTGCAAATGTATTTATTTCTGGGGAAAGGAATCTCGGCTTTGCTTCCTAAACACAGCCTGGTTTGCTTACTAATAAGTCTTATGAACCACTCCTCTGAGCTTGGATTTGTCAGCTCAGACCTCTGGAAGTCTTTCTGGATGACAGTGCAAATCTGTAGTTCTGCTTGGAAACAAGTGTCATTTCCACAGGGAGCCTAGGCAGAATGTTTTTCCCCCCTGAAAAACACTGTGATGAAACCCATGCTGCATAAAAGCTGGTTTTGCTTTGAGGAGGAGGATTAGTGTGTCTGCTTTTCATAAGTACTTATCTGTACTGGCACACGTAAGGAATTGTTTTTCATCCATCAGCAAAAGGATTTCTAGAAAAGTGCTCCACTCCCAGTATGGGGGTGAAAAACAGAGGCAGTACAGAAAAGCAAGAGCCTAGGACTGCCCTGTGTGCTTTTCAACACTTTATTGGGTAATTGCTGATTCCAATATTGTACTTTTCAAATTCAATGTTAAAAAAAAAAAGATTAAAAATTGCCATTATAGGCAAACGGAAAAATATGCAAGACATGGAGTGAATCTCTGGGGCACTAATAGTTAAAGGTTGTTGCCAAGACTTTACACAGTACTCTGAAACTTTCATTAATATTTTATTTCATTCCTGATCAGCACATGGAGTTTGGCCCATTTCAGGACTGATTTGGTGGGCTTCCAGCTCAGGAACCACAGCTTAGTGGAGTACTGATTGTGAAGAAGTTCATGTAGGATCCAATTAGTGTTTAAATTTACTTTCTTTCTCATACTTCACATTAAGAGTTCCAAGGATTAATTTACAGGATTCAGTAGTGAGTACCAGGAAAAAAAAAAAAAAAAGGCAAAGCAGTCAAATTAAGTATAAATGAAAAAGTATTTTGTAGTAACTTGATGAGTCTTGGCATAAGCTTGGCTGCTCTTATTTCTAGCTAAGCTAAGCTAACTGATGATGAGCTTTACCAAGTAGGAAGGGAAAAAACAAAGGTTCAGAAATCAGTGTCTCAAGAGGGTCATAGCTGTCAGTAAGAACCAGTCTGTCCTTTGGGAGTGTGTTGGCTGTGTAAGTTGTGTGAAAAATGACAAATGCCAAATTTTGAGCAGAATTTGTCCATCTGCACAATCATACCGAGGGTTGCTCTCGGTACTGCCAGAGGCAAGCTCTGCACAGATTTTGGTAGCTCAGAATCTGAACCAGGCAGAGAAGCTCTCTCATCCCCAGAAGGAGAACCAAGACACAAAAGTGAAGGGATGCAAATCCTTTCCCAATTCCCAGCTGTGGTGCTGTGAGAATGTGCCCCACACCCTTTTGGCAAAATCAGCCTGATCAGCCCTGCTCAGCACTTGTGGCTGCTTTGGGTTTTTCCTGTTGTAGTTTGGGGGCTGCCTCAGGAGCTGTGCTCCCAGCAGCAGGGAGGGCTGTGTGCTGCTGCTCTGAGGCTCAGCACTGATCCCTGGCTGCTGCTCGGGCACATCTGTCCGAGGGGCACGGCAGCTTTTCCTCCTGCACAGGCAAGCCACAGGCCAGGGGAAGGTTCAGCTGCTGCTGGAAGCAATCTCCTCTTTCCTCAAACTCCTGGTCCCAGTAACCCCAGTTCCAGCTACATCTTCCCCTGTCCTGTGAGAGTCCTTTATGCTGGGTATCCTTCCCCTCAGAGACAACTTTTCAATTGTTTCACAGACCCACTGGGTCCTACTTGTTTCCCAAGTATGCTTCTTATTTTTCTTTTTAGCTGCTGGCAACATCTGCAAATAGGGAAACTTTTGGCACTGTCAGCTAATTGAAATTTCTGTGGGACAAAGTAGCCCCTGCTGACACATCAGTTTAACTGCTTTCCTTTCTATTAGCAACTTTTTGGTGTGTAGATACCCAGGCTGTAAGAAATGTACTGCTTTTAAATAGAGCTTTAATTCACACTGTTTTAGGAGGGAACAAGTAATGTTGCTTGATGATGCTGCTTAACGTTCTTTTTGTGTTAATGCTAACAATTTCCAGTCAGAAAATGTTTTTCTACTGTATTGCTCACACTTACTACAAAACTTAATCAAATACTTCATAAATGTGATCCTTTCCCCTCTGTCCATCCTCCTGTCATGAAATCCAGGCTTGTCCTTACTCCTAGCTGCTTCATCAAACATAAAAAACTACTTTGGAAAGCCTCTCTTCCCTTCCTTCCTCAACAGAAAGCCTTTCACATTATTGTTTATACAGAAGAATATAGTTATATTTATTACTAGGAAAAATATTTTCCAAGCAGAAGGCCAGGCCCTGCCATTGCCAAAAGAAGTTCTTTGGTATTTTGGAAGGAGTCTTGAGAGAAGGTAAGACTATGGGTTGTGATGGAGGAAAAAAAATCAAGTATCTGAAACATTCCCTGCTGCAAAGGAGACCTTTGGGATGTTATTCAAAACTTTCTGGATTGGGATTGCCCCTGGTAGGCTGCAGTGGACCATTGTGATTCACCACTGCATTCTGTAATCACTCGAGGAACGCTGCAGTAAAGTATGACAATGGCAGGAAAGAGTGTATTACAATAAAATATGACTGTGGCAGGAAAGAGTGTATTACAATAAACAACCAGCACAGGTAACAGCAGCAGAGCACAAGCTTGGTGTGTTCAGAGGAAGAATCCTTCAGTGGCCCTCAGTCACTGGTGAACTGTGCTAGCACAGCCGTGCTGCTGCTTCAAACCACAGTACCTGGAGCTGTGAGAACGTGTGCTGGAGTTTTACTGAGACAGATGTGCAAACTGAATCACCACTGATGCCTGAATTGACCTCAATAAAGAGCACACAGAGTGGCCACAGGTATATCTGTGTGGAAAGGAGAACTGACAGTACAGAGCCTCTGAAATCTGAGAGTGTCTCATCAAAATCTGCCTTGGTAATGCAAAATTTTTAGACTAAAAATAAAATATATCTCTTTAAATCCAGGCTGTCTTTATGCAACCCCAAGTGACAAAATAGGCCTGATTGTTTTTTCATTTCTATTTTTTTTTTAAAACCTCCAGCAGTCACCTTTAAGAATCTGACCCTTATTCTTTGTGCTAGGGAGATAATTACTCATTCTCAATTGCTATCCCTAGGACCAGTTAATGAATGCTACATAATGAACAGAAGTAGGGCAACTGGATGAGAACAATGCACAGGTGGGTAAGAAGACTTCATTTGGTGAGAAGATAATGGACATGAGAACTTGTGGTTTGTCTAAATACCACCCTTGCCTCCTCTTCAGATGGCTCCTGCATTGTTACTGCTCTTCCTCAGTCAGTCTTTCCACTTGTTAAGTGACAAGAGGAAGGTGGTTACAAAGGGAAGAGAGGTTTCCTCAGCAGAGATTCAGGCACAAGAGGATCCTCTCTCTCTCTCTCTCTCTCTCTCTCTCTCTCTCTCTCTCTCTCTCTCTCTCTCTCTCAGGCTCGCCCTAAACACATTTACTTTCTTATGTGCTATCCTGCACCTTTCCAGAAGAGACTCATTCTGCAGGCAGAATAATCACTGCTCTGCAGTGCCTGGTTTTATTATCTGTCTGCAAGATTTGGCCCTTTCTTCCTTAACAAAACTGTCCCAAATCTAACTTTTGGAGGAGAAGACAGGATTGATTCTTGATACATCGATTTATGATAGTACTGAGAGAAAAAGCAACTGTCCTGGCCCTACCACTGCGGGTCTTGCCATCTGTACTGCACAGCTGCACTTTGATACAAGTTTTCCTGTGGATCTCAGGACTATGAGTCTCTCCCGAGGGAGCTGAATGGCCCAAACACACTCACAGAAGGTAACTCTGCTGTCCAGCTGAGGAGGAGCAGTGTATAATGCACAGAAGCATTTCCTTTTGCTGACAGCCTCTCCAGAGCTGTGGTTTGAGTCTCAGTGCATCAGTGTTCTGAAGGCAGCCCTAGCTCATGATGGGGCTGGCACTCTGTGAAGTCAGCAGCACAGGTAAATGACTCAGTGACAGGAATATTGAACACAGAGCCAGGCAATTCCTTCTTTCTGCTCTGGGTTTTGTTAACCTGACACACACAGGAAGGAAATGGGGTCTGAAGGTCTCTGACTTGTTAACCAAAGTATTAATTGCTTAGAAATTGCTAAATTTCATTTACTAATGTGGTTTCTGATATTCCAAACATGACTTGGCTTTTTACAGTGTCCTGTTTGCACTGGAACCAAAATTAGTTGAGATAGAATTTATCTGAGCGTGTCTTCCAGAGACTGTTTTTAAAATTTCACCTAAACCTGTCAAAGGCATGTTTAATACTCAAAATGGCAGAAACCATAGCCAGAACAGCTTCCAGCTAGATATGTGGTAGGAACATTATGCACACCATTTGCTAATACAGGCACGTACAGGCCAGCAATAGTTCCAGAATCTCTGCCAGAAAGCTAATGAGAACATAGTTGGCCATAAACTTTCCTCTGACCTGGGCAAGGGCAATATCTAATTCCAGTTGTCTCATGTCCACTAGCTGCAAAATGGAGGTACCAAAGCAACAGTGCCAGAATAAATTAGGATTTCTTGAGGGTTTGCAAAGAGGGGCTGAGACATGATAATTGAAGGGACCTGCCACGGGCTGTATTTGCATGGGTGTGTGTGTGTTTTTCTTGAGCAAATAGGCTGGTTGTGCGTGCCAAGAGCTCGCCACATGTGTGATGGGCTGATGAGGAAGCACTCTGTACGTTCCATTCAGAGCATGTTTGAAGGAGAAAAACTGAATGCAGGTGCTATCTCTTCTGTAATAGTCCAGGGAAATGGGGAGAAACAGGGACCCTGTCAAAGGCTGCACTCCACACTGCTCATCCCAAACTTGAAGCCTTTTTTTCTTGCACAGCACCCTTTGGAACAGAAGTTAACTTTGTCTCTCTAAAGGTCTGGGAAAAGCATGCATATCTCCTGGTGCTCTCCTGGCTTATGCTCTCTCAGGCTGTGTCCCATGAAGACAGAGAGCCAAATCAAGAGGTGTTACTCAAGAACTCCCTGAATGGGGAAAACTTTCCTCTCTTGCTTTTAAACTCTAACCCCCTTCCTCCCCATGCCCTCTGCTGACAGATTTTAAGATAAACTTTAAAACCTTTGTTTCATCTCCACCCAATCTCCAGCAGCAGTCAGCACTGCCAGATTCAATGTTGCAGGGCACAGAAGTACTTGGTGAAAATCCAAGTGCAGCCTGCAGTGATGATGGGCTATGAAAGGCTCCTTTACAGTCAGCCTGGTCTCCTGTGGGGTGTTTTATCCAGGCTGCTCCAAGCCAGAGTGTCACAGCATCTTGGACTGTTCTCTTCATGTTCCAGCTGAAACCTTGCTGATAAACGAGCTAGATGTGCTATTTGTATTCCATGGATCAGCATCTTTGGAGCTTGCTTGAATATTCCTACACGATACTGGCTTTTAGGGTCTGCATGATGTTGGATGATTAGAGGCTATAAGCCTTGGATTTATAGGAATTGTTATTGTGTTCTTGTCCTCCACTGGTGTTTGATTTAGATTCAGAAAAGTCATTCCCAGAAGGAATGTAACTAGATTTTTCTCCCAGATTTTTAATTTAATTGGTGATTGTTTACATGAGAATCCTTGCCAAAGTGAGATGATTTGGCAATCCTCTGGAATGTAAAGGTTAAGTATATCGATTTAATCTTTTCCCAAAGGAGCTGTTCTTTTTGTGCAAAAGCATCATTGCTTTTGTTCTTGTGTCTGAAACTTTGTTTACATGGCTTTAATTGAATTTGGTCTATATTGTACAGCAAGTGGGACATGGCAGTTTCATATAGTTCTTTCTTCCTGGAATGTAGATTTTTTGCACTCTTGGTTAGTCAATAAATCCTGACATTCCCTAAGCAGTAATTCTTCAGAGCTTTCAATGCCATAAATACTGAAAATAGGGAAAATCTGTCCTCCATTATACACTCAGTTAATAGGAGTTATTTGTAGTGGTGGCAGGATCTTAAACCCTTGTCTTAATGTGATCAATACCATCCTTAGCTTACAAATAAGCAAAATAAATATTTGAATTGTTAGCTTACAAACAATGTCCATAAACCATATTTATTTTAACATTAGGCACAAGCTTCTGACAGCCTCAGCTTTTGAATTGTACATTCCTGAAGGAAAGTGAATAGAAAGCCAGAATTGCAAACTTTGTTTCAGAAATCACATGTGTAATTTATTTCTCACTTAATGCAAAAAAGTTGGTTGGATTTTGGATCTGTAATTTATGAGTAAGCAGTTTGTTGCTGCTCTGGAGTTGAACAGCAATGGGAGCACCTTGGCTGGAGTGTTCTTTCATCTGCTGTGGCGTGGGTGGGCCCTGATCAGAGCAGCAGGTCTGGATGGATCACTGAGCTGCAGAACAGCCTGCTAAGGAGCTGAATGTCACAGCTCCTCTGAGCTGTGTGCTGACCCTGCCAGCAGCTGGAGCAAAGCAAACCCCAAAGAGACCATTTGATGATTGCAACTGAAACTGCTGCTGTGCATCTAGCCATTTCTTTTTCTGGTCACATCTATTGAGGTTGGTTTTCCACTTCCTTTAAATTCATCAACAGTTTTCCTCAGCAATCCTTTCTGTGATCCAGGTCCAGACAAAGTGATTCATTTCATAGAGCAGAAGCATGCCAGCTGTATTCCAGTAATTTATCTCCCTTGGGTGCATTCTGCTGGTCTGAGTTGGAAAGAAGGTGATAATGAAGCAGGTGTCCATCCCTGGGCTTCTGATCGTTCTCCTGCAGAATCAGATTTCAGTCTGATGGTTCAGAGACAAAGTAATTCCTACTGTAATTCCTACTGTAAAGTGTGATTTGGATGGAGATAAATCGGGAGCGAATGTCATCCTTGTAAACTTAAATTAAAAATACCTCTGCTTCTCCTAGCAAAACCTTCTTTCTGACATGCCTCCCCAACCAGGGACTCAGTGTTAACAAATGAAGCTTCTCTGTAGATATTTCTCATTCCTTCTTACCATGTCAAAGTTGGCAATAGACTTCCTGATATTTTTGTTTTTCTTTTCCCTCGTTCCTGCAGGACTCAGTCTTAACTCAAGAATTTCTTTTGATCCATTCAGACCTTTAGGAAATTAATTTCAAATACTTGATGTTCCAAATACTTTTTGACGCTTAAGGGTATATTGCTGGACATACTGTCAATAGCTTAAAAAGCCAAGAGCCAGCAGCTGCAGGAATTTATGCCCATTATGGAAAATCCAGCGTGCTTTCCTTGGTATGGCAATACCAAAAGTCTGCTGGCATACCCGCCTAAAGTACTTATAACCATATAAAGGGAATGCCTTTTAGGAATTGGATAAAAACACAGACATAATATTTTCCATCAATTAGACGTCGAGAAGTCCCAGACATACAATGCTGCAAGTGAAATTAGATGCCTTGGGAAACCTATTCCAAATGGAAATCTAATATGTGGGATCCTGACTCAGTCACCACTCCCTCAGTTTTTTACCCTCCCAAAAATATATTTGGATATGCTAGTAAGGTAAATATAGTAACATTACACCCAGTAAATATGCACAGATTGGATCATGCGAGCTGCACTAAATGCAGCCATAGACAAACCACAAACTTGCCTATAGGTATTTTAAAAACCTGCCAAAAATGCACATTTGCCCAGTTTCCTATGTTATGCAGATGTGCAGTGCTACTATTTGTGGAATCCTTTCAGCAAACTGTGTATTATTTATAAATGGAAAATGAGGGAGTTTATGGTGAGCCTTCTGTCATAGTTGTTTGGCACATGGGAATTATAAATAGGACTGGGTAATCACTGATGTGCTGTGCATTTGGCACTGTGGTCATTTGTGACCCAAAGAGAAACCACAGGAGATAAATTTATGAAGGTCCCTAGCAGCTTTTTGTGTGTTGAAATATATTTTCTGTTTCACTCTCTGCTTAAGCTACAAGCTGAATGGAGTATTTTGTTGTACGTAATTTTTTAACTGCTCCCACAGCATGGCTCTTTTCAAAACAGTTTGCCCTGAAGTGTTTGGGGCAGTTCTCTGCTAGAGGAGTGAAACCAGCACATCATTTTCAGTGCCACTGGCAAAGGTGTTTGAGAGCCCTCCTGCAGGATGTCCCGGTGGAGAACTCAACACCCAGAGCTGTAGGGATGTGCTGTTGCTCTTTGGGTGTAATCTGAAATAAATGCAATGAAGGCTTCTGCAAATCATATCAAGAGGAAGTGTTCCCTGAACTCCATGGAAAACTGGCAGGCCTGGTCTGCAGAAACACCAGGAACAACACAGCACCTGAAGGTACAGTCTGCTTCCTCCCAGCCTAGTGAAGGTGGAAAAGAGCTGCTGATGTTACTGCTGGAGCCAATATTCTCTTTGGCAACTCCAAGTGCAACATTTTTGTTTCCTTTCACATCTAATTCATTTAATTTGCAAGTAGTTGTGGATATTTTTTAAAACTTTTTAAACACAATCTGTGATCTAGTTACATCCAGTTCTGCCTCTTCTTTGACTTTTTTCAGTGATAACTGCTTTCCTCATTTGAATTTAGTTGGCAGCTCTATTGATTGATGTTCCTGATAGAATCGAATCCAGCTGTCTTCACTTACAGAGTATTGTGATGCAGGACAAACACTTCAGTCTGTGTCATCCATGTAAACAGTCTGTGTTTCTAAAGCTGCATAAATTCATCCAGAAAATGACAATCCATGCTTGGTTTTTGCTCCGCTTACAATGTGGACAGAAGATGGCTCTGGGTTTTTTGCCTAAATCATTGCAATAATCTAGCAAGGAGATATGCCAGGCAATACTTCAGTGAAGTATACATCAAGATTGCCAAATAAACAGCTTTAGAGGCGTATGTATATCATCATTGTGGGAAATGTTTCTACTGGTATATTAGATAATAGCTGCGATTTGAAAAAAGAACATGCAGTCCTGTTCCTCTCCACTCCTTGTGCACCCTTTGGGTGTGGGCATGTAACATTGAAATGTGTAGCTCATCACATTTTCAGTTCACCTGGTTAAAAAGAAGCTGCAAAGCAGCATAGATTTTCTTTTGCTTTCCATCTAGATCTGATGTACAAACCCAGTAGATTGTTTTTCTTAAGTGGGCTTTTTTTTTATCCTCCTCCTTCTTCATAAAATGCATATTTTGACACTGTATTTATGGGTAGTGCACCTTTGTGACCTTGTAACTACCAAGCCTTTTGCATGAAGCTGTTTTTGCAGATGCAGAGAACAAAAGAAATTACCACCTTCCAGGTGTGCACATGAAAGCACATTTCAGGTGTATAAAGAGTTGTTAGCTGAGGAGCAGAGTGCTTACTCAGTGAGAGCCCATTTATCCATGTTCTGATGGGTTTTATTAATTACTAGTACATGGCAGTTTAATCTGTAAGTTTGGGGCTCCCAGAGGTGAAAGGCTCTTGCTTTGTGATCATTTCCTGGGCCTGCACCGGGTCTGTACCACTTCACAGCAGAGTTTCTATTTTGTGCCTCCATCCAGCTATTCCTGGTGCAGCTGATTTCTTTCTGTAACGTTGTTGCCAGCACTTCTCTATAGGGAGGTCGGCTAGGCAAATGACCACAGAGCTTACAATTCCCTATGATGAGTGAAAAAAACCACTCTAAATGGCTCAGTCTTTTGAAAAAAAACCCTGTAATGAAATATTCTCAAGCCAGGGAAATGCATATAGAGGAGGAGTGCAACACCTTGCTCTTTATCACTAAAACCTGCAAGCTTCAACATTGCTTTTGTTGAACAGGGCTTCTTTATCTTCCTATCCAATCACCCCCTACCACCAGGCTTTAAAATTCTTTTTTCTCTGGTCAGAAAGCTGGTTCAGATGCCATACCTGTGGTTTCCCTTGTATTCTGGATCTTTTCATACGACTTGGTTTCCATAGTAAATGCTTCTCAAAAAACGTGTGGTTCAATAAAAGTACTCTGCAGTTCTTCATGTTATAAAGGAGTGCTCTCATTAGCTCTCTGTTGAATAACTCTTACAACCTCAGATCTGTTTGAATTCTACTCCAAATGTTCCATTACAGGCCATCTGACACCTCATGAAACACATAAGCTCCATTGCTAGGTTTCTGATCTTAAGTCTTAGTCCTCAAATTATTTTATCATACTTACATTTGAACAAAATATGCTGAGACAGCAAATGAGGATCCATATTTAGCCATGTAGAAACCAGGAGAAAGGATTGGTTGGTATTTACTGTTCAAAAAATTAATACTTTCCAAACTTCCTAGAGTGATGTGATGGGAAGCTTTTGTATTTTCTGTGTTGCCTTTTAATCTTGTTTTGTCCAGACACCACCACCACATTTGTTATGAGAATTAGAGAGGGAAGATGGTGCACCAGTAATTCAGGGAGCCCTTTGTTCCTGTCTGCCAAACCTGAACACAAACCATGACGCTGCCAGCACAGGGTCGGTTCCATAGATATGGAGAAATGCTCCCATAACCCAGGAATTCCAGTTTAGAAACAGTAACTCAGCGAGAGACCCCATGAAATCAGGCAGTGACAGCCCTGCCCCTCATTTCTGCAGGTGCCTTTGGAGCAGGGATCCTGAGCATCACTTCCCTGCAAGCCCCAGCTGCAAGTGCAGCTCTGGGAGGGATGCAGCTGACATGCAGCCCCATGCAGGAGTGCTGTGCACACAGCATGGAGAACTGCACATCCTGCAGCACAGCCTAATGCCACTGGGGAAACCACAGCACAGAGCTCCCACTCATCCCCTTTGGCAAAACTCAGCATCACCAGAAAGGAATAACCATATTCATGCTAATATTGATTTGTCCTGGTGATAAGGGAAAAAGAATAACCTGGAAGTAAACTAATGATATCCTTGAAAAAGGCAAGATACTGCTTTCAGATGGGACCTAGTTGTGTTTGGCTTGTGTTTTTATAACAGCACAGTGAGCACCAAGATACTGCAGTGTTGTGTATCCTAATCCTCACTCCTGTAGACCCTCTGTACTCCAGCAGTTCTTATCATGCTGCCTTTGCCAATCCTTGCCCATTGATTACTTTATCTTCATCAGCTGGGAGAATAATTAGGCCTATTTCTAGGGAGATTTTTCCCCTGACTTAGCAGAGTGAGAAGCATACAGAAATGCTGCTATTCATGCTACCAGTGTCTTTGAAGTTGGTTTTTATGTTTTTCTGGATTTTGGATCACATCAGTAATGTGTCACATCTCCAGCAACAAGCATATGAAATATGGCAGAACATGGCTTCACAATGTTGGATGATTGTATCCTACTCAGCACATGAAAAAATTACCAAGAAACTACCATAGTATTGGTAGGAACAACTAATGCCAAGCTGGTGCTTCCTTAACTTGTCCTATTTTCATGAGAAAACAAAAGTGCAAAGCACCTCAGTGGCTGGGTGGGAAATAACTTGAATCAGCAGTGCAAGTAGTGAAAACATGTATTTGAGCCTTTAAAGGAGAAATATCTGTGACAGTATATAATGATATGGTTGTGTGATCATCAGTGCTCACAAAGTAGTGGTGATGCACCTCTGAAGTTACAGGTTTTGGTATAGCAGGATAAAAAATATTCTGACTTTCTCGTGATGGAGACAGCACCTTTTTCACTTAGGAAAAGGGCAGACCTGTCTATGATCACTATGCTGGCTGCAATCCCCATGAACCCCAACTGCCTCTTCTTTCATACAGACCATTGATCCTGCATGGATTTTTGGAGGCAGATATGAGAATTAGGTCTTATGTCAAGGAAACTGCATTGGGTTTGTTTTGTTTTGATGTTTGTTTGTTTGGTTTTTTGGTTCGTTGAGGTTTTTTGGTCTCCTTTGTTTTTTTCTTAAATAGGGCTTTCTAATTTTTTCCTTTCAATTTCATAATATAAAAATTCAGTGTATTTTTTCTTTCCTAGTGCTGTTAAATGTTTTTCAGGCTTAATTTAAACATAATGATTGCCTGAATACATTTGTTTTCTAATTTGGTTGACAAAACCAATGAAGCATTTATATTGCAATGCCTTGGCACGTTTTCAGTTTGGGATCACTAGACAGCTAAAGAGGAAGGGCTAAAGTCTGTGGAGGTGAAAATAATGCACTTAATTCCTCTTATGAAACTGCACATATTGCTCTTTGCAGAGTACCAGCCCTGCATGGAAAAGTCTAACATGGAATAAATGCTTTTGTGTAGCTTTGAATGCTGTGTGGCCACACCAGCATTTATACAGATGAAGCAAAGAAGACAAGATCGGGAAGAAAGAAGTAAAATGTCCCAAGCTTTGGCATGGTGTATTTTCCCTGTCCCAGGTCACTGCAATCTGAAAGCCTCCTGTGGGTTGGGAGGGTCCATGGCCCCCTCAGGGTGCTCCCAGCTGATCCTGCCTTCTGAACACAGTGGCCTGGAGTCCTGAGGAAAGGCAGGCACTGAGTCCCCAGGAGTGGTGCCTCCTCCCTTCTCCCTCTGCTCTCCTCAGGAGTCTCTAGGGACAGTGCTTTGTGTCATTTCTCTGCTTTTCAGAGGGGACTCCGAGACCTTGACTGTGAATGCACAAAGATATTGAGGATCAGGAATTACCTCAGCTTTTCCTTCCTTGTGTTGGAGAAAAATTCCCAGTTCCAGAATCAAATACAGTTACTTTCACTGAATAGGGTGGGCCTGCCAGCAGGGTTTGGTGACCCTTGCTATGGGATCTGCAGCATATTGTGGGATGTTGGCAGACCCACCACAGGCACCTATCTATGAAGGCAGCTGCCTGCACTTGCTGCTTGTGTCTCTTCTGTCCTGGGCATTCCTGAGCACTCCTTGACTTGGATTCAGAGCTTTCAGGTTCTGTTAGCACCAGCTCCCATTTGCTGCTTGTCCCTGATTCCCTCCTGTACTGAGTGGAAATGCAGCAGATGCAGCACAGATTCTGAGGAGAGTCAAGATGCTGTCACAGGGAATACTGTATTTTCTCATTCCCTCCAAACAAAGGCTCAGAAAGAGTTGTCTAGTGGTTCATGTTGTTCAGAAGCATCCTAAAGGAAAATGTAATCCCTAAGTAATTGCTTCTATCTTGGATTTTTTACCATATGCCTCTCCTCTATGATTTTTTAAAATTATTAAGCAGAGGAAAAATGAAGATGACTTCTGGGTCACAATAGCATAAAGTCCTCTCAATTTTTCACATTGTGGTAGTTTGCCATACCTTATCTATTTCACATTGGTAGTTCTCCTCCTGATATCAATTTCTGTTCATTTTGTATCATATCTTCAGCAGTGCTTCAGAAGCTTCCTCCCTCTCCATTTTGGTGCAGATCTCATCAATATCTCTGAATTTCAGTTCTTTTTCACCTCCTTTTGAGGTGTTCTTCTGTTAGAGGTGGTCCAGCCTCCACTAATCTCTAATTTGTTTAAAAAACGGTGCCATCCCTTCATTGAGCACATTGTGCCCAGGGGATCCTTTCCACCCCTCATCTGCCTTGTCCTCAGCCATGGGCAGGCTGGCACTTGGACCAGTGAACTGGAGAGGTGCTTCTGCAGCTGGAATTCTGGTGAATAAGAGAAACTTAACATACCTTGATCTTGTACACCTTTTTTTTTTTTTGGTCTTTCACATATTTTGTGAATTGTTAATTTTCTTCCTACTTCTGTAAGTAGTTATTTTCTTGAGTTTTTCATTCTTTGCCAGGTACTTCATTTCATACTGTTTCATACTTCTCAGTTTCACTTGGCAACTCCTCATCTGCTGCAAATATTGCAGAACACCTGGTTCTTTTGTATGGAGAACAATGCCCCAACATACTGGATGTAGGCTGTTCATCTCAGGGGTGTGAGAGTGGCTCCATGGATTTTAGCAGGACAGCTCAGATGGGTGCAGCAGGCTGTACCTTACCTGCAGTTATCATTCAGCTTCTTGTGGCTTGTGTAATTGCAGTAGTTGGTTGAACAAATGTCAAGTGTAACAGCTCTGATGATGGACTTCAACTGAAAATGCAGATGGATTTTAGTAGTTCATGCTAGAAAGCAGACAAGTTACTCTTAAAATAGCAAAAGCACTGATTTATAGAAACAGACCCCCAAAAAGTCAGTAAAGACTTTTCTGACTTTCAGAAGTCAGTTTAAACCCCCCAAAATGTTTTGTCCTTTAGCTAAAAATGAATAGAATCATTAAAAGCAATGTTGAATTACTAGATGCTTAAAAACCTAAACAATCCAGTATTGAAATTCAAGTGTCTCTGCTCATTGTAGCTTGTAGAGTACATGCTTGCAGTACAGGGGCTTTGGAGTGAGGAAGATTGTGTTTGAAGAGCAGGGGTGTATGTCTTTGAACCTGACCAGAGGAGTGTGCTGAAGAACAGCTGCCCTGTGCTGGAGGTAACCACCCCAGCCTCCAGCAGCCTTAAAGTAAAGATTAACAGCTCTTAAATTAGCCTTGATTCTATTAGAAATGTCCCTCATATTTCATGCTCTGCAAAGGGATATGGGGAGATTATATCATAATGTTTCCCTGTTCTTTGACAAGCCTTGCAGTAGCCCTGTCAAGGATCCTTTAAAATGGAATTGAAATAATCAGGAATGATGTGCCTATGTGAAAAATGCTTGGCACTTTCTTTTCTGTAAGACGTGTGTATGGTAATAAGGCTTAAATTATGAGTTTAAAATGATTCTTATCAAGCAAGTGCTGGTAGCTCAGATCAAATTACTAAAACAGAAAATGAGAAGGTTTCTAAATCCTTCCCCTGCTTTGCTTTCCAAACAGGATAAAAAAACTACTGTCATGAGTTAAATTAATACAAATGCAGATTATAAACCCCAATTTTAGATGAAGCAATAGATGATTCTCTATAGGTGTTCTGCTCTATGTGCTCTGCTTTGTAATCAAATTTATCAGCTTAGAATACTGCACTCCCCTTTCCAAAGGGAAAGATGGTTCTGTGCAGGTGTTCTCTGAACTTGGTGATTATTAGCAAAACAGTGCTCTCAAATAATTACCTTCCTTTGTAAGTGACTCATCTTATTATTTTGCTTCTATTAAAGTCTAGTATCCTTCAACAGTGTCACATTATCATGTCTAATAATCAGAATTATGCAAAGGAATGATCTATACAGATTTCATGCCCAGGAACTGTATCATTGTTTATTTATCACTCTAAGTAGGTATGCTGTGTTTTGTTCATTTGAAGCACAGTAGTTGAAGATGTATTGACTTTTGAAAAATATATCATTAAAGTTTATGTTTTCTTTAAAGTTGAAGTCTTAAAAGCCATAATCAGCTGCCATTTATTTTTTTACTAATGAAATCAGAAGTAATGAATTTTCTTTGATAATTTCAAGAATGTAATGGTGCTGTGGAGGAAGATATCAAGAATGAAGGCTGCTGAAGTGGCTTTAAAGTTTGAAGAAGTGAGAAATGAGAGAAATTAGCAATGATCTACTAGTACATGATCAGAGAGTATGTTGGACTCGTCAATGTTTGTGTCCTGGAGCAGAACAATCTTTATTAATCTGAGGAGGGACTGGAGGAAATGCTAAAGCACAGTATTTACCCCCACTCTGTTAAGCACTGTGCTGGAAAAGAGGGGGTCAGACAGGCTTAAAAGCCATTATAACTGTGGCTTGAAGAGTTAATTCTGGAGAGAGTCCCAACATGGAATTTTAATTGTCCTAGAAAGCATGTCTGGTTCTAAGCTTCTATTATGACACAGAAAATGTACAAGATCTTAATTTTTTTGCTATAATAGCACAAATACTCCGTAGTGCAAAGCTGTATAAATAATGTATATGCTCACAGGAGCAGGAAATGTGCTGCTGATCAGACTATGTCAACTTAGATGAATCCTGTCCTGGAAGCTGTACTTGAAATGTGAGCAATAAAGCCACTATTGACATGTGGCACTACCAACCGAAACATCAATAGTTATAAAATGAGTATTTCATAACACAGAACCATCACTTGGTTTGCTTGACTGGCCAAATGCTTCTACTTTCCATAAAAGAAAAATAATTTCCGTATTAGTTCTGTGAGTGCCCAGCACAGCTTATCTGTCCCATTAATGCTCACATTCTTAATCACATCGTTGAAAATGGGCAAAATTTGCTTGCTGGTCTCATATAGCATAAGAAGGAGCTTTGGCTGTCACTGGGCATGACATGGAGCCATTTAAATGTTGGCATATTCACAGCTGCTCTTGGGTGACTTTTGCTCAGTCTGGGAGTGGGTGCAGCACAAATTCTGTGTGTGGAACATCCTCATCCCGTATGTGAGACTGCTGCAATTGTTCTCTGGCAGCTCAGCTTAGACATCATTTCCAGAGTTTATGGGCAGAAGGCTCAGCTTTGGCTGGCTGTAGACTTACATTTCTCTGGTTATTCTTAAGAGTAGCTGAAGCATTCAGTTTGTTCAACAGATGAGAGCATTGTCATTAACAGCAAGGAAATAAAGAGGTTGAAGTGCTGTGAATGCCCATGGCACATGGAGTGCTGGGATATGCCCACATCATCTTGATTGTTGAACTGTTCATCAGAAAAAGGCCAGAAAACTCCAGGGTTCCTTCTTGGTGCTGCGTCTGGCCAGATACATTTGTGAGGAATGTTCTGAGCAGGAAATCAGTCTTCCTTCATCTCATGCTCTGCTCACTGCTGCCATTTCTCCTGCCTTGGCTATCCCTGGTGATGCAAAAGAGGGCAGAAAGGGAAGCCCAGGCATTTAAAAAATGGGAAAAACCTGTTACTTATGCCTGGTATATAACTGGCTTATGATCTAAAGTCAGTAGTCAGGTCAGTCATAGATTTGCTGGGGGTAGCAAATGCTGCAGGCTGGTCTCGGGCATCCCTGTGAGCATTGCAATCCTTCTGTGAATGGCTGTATGCACCAAAGTGTGGGAAATGGACCTAACACTTCATGAAACCCAGTTGTTACCCCTAAAATTGAATAAAAACACTATAGACCAAAGGCTTCTTAGAGAAGAGAGAACTTTTCTAACACTGCTAAGGTATTTTTCAGAAAGGGACCAAAGCTCTTGGAGGGTTCTGTCTGCTCTCAGTGTCCAGCTGACAGGATGTCTGCATGCAGGCGTCTGCTCTCATCTGGCACCAGCAGGATGCTCAGGAGGTGACTGAGCAGCTTTGCCCACTCTGTCCCTGAGCTACAGAAGCCTACAAGGAGATAAGGAGCAAAAGGACTTCTGAAGATTCTAAAATACACTGAAGATGTTCCACTACAACCAGCATGAGTCTCTCTCGGTTGATTTACAGGAAAAGGTGTTTCTTTGGAGAGCCTGTTTATTCTGAAAAATTATTATATGGCAAGGATCCTTAAACAAGGGTCTAATAATTACTTCTTTGAGGATAATTAGTATCTTGCTGTTCTTTGTGCTGCTGCCAATCAACAGTTGGTTTATACACTGTCTATTGACTTTTCCCCACCTAAAGGGATATACAGAACAATACATAGCTGCAGTTTTTGGCAAGCAACACTGGCCAAATACTCTGGTAAGATTATGCATGAAAAAGAGAGCTCTAACAGCTTTTAAACAATTCCTGCTTTTTGGCAACCTTATTGTCAGGATGTTGCAGGAAGATTTGATCCTTCGAAACTGTACAAATGAGAATCTCTGAGATCAAACAGGGATTCTGCAGTGGCAGGGTGATCAGTAATCCAATACCAATCCCTTCATAATGCCCCCTTAGGTGCAGACAAAAAGGGGAGGCTACCAAGTTCAGTTTGATCTACTTCTTGATGATTTTGTATTCTTTCCATGGCCCCACTTGCAGTTGGTGGCAGATGATAAATTGGTGACAATCTCATCTTTCTAATCACTTTATTTCCAAAGTGCACTGCTGTTACCTTAGATTCTGAAAAGCAGCAAATATGATAGCCTTTCAATGGATTTCAAGGTGAGAGGAGGCTGGGTTGAAATGCAGTTGATTAGGTCTTTAAAATCTTTTGCTACCAACAGCATGCCTAGCTGATAATAATGACTTTGGACTTAACTTTCATCCAGATGAACCCCAAAACATTTTGTCAACTCATACTCCATGTCACCAGGTGCAGAACGGCAGCAGCTGTTTGGCAAAGCACAGCAAGCAGTTCAACAGTTGGGGATAGCAATGGACTTAATTGGGAGTTGTGGAGCAGTCTCTAAAATGACTTGATTAAGACGTATAGCTGTAGGCCCACACGGCACAAAAGCACACCTCCTCTGCAGGAACTGAGGCAGGGATTCTGTCTGAAGCAAAATGGAGTGACTGCAGGGTCAGCATAGTAGCAGTTTTAAATAGATGAAAAGAGGCAACTTAATGAGGACAACCTCAGTTAGATTCATCTTCGACAGTGTGCTACTTGGAGGGCTAGAAATAAATGAAGACTAAAATACCACTAAATCTAGAGGGGGATATGTGGTAGGGAGCAATCATTTTCTTTTGGGAGGTGTTGCATATATCAGTTGGAAGCCACTTAAAAATTGATTGCCAACAGGGTGGACAGAATTGTGAATTGTGTTTTTAAATATTATCTAGAGCTGCAGCTTCCCTACACTTGGTTTTGGGTGTATTTGGTAAACAAGGATGTTGTGATCGCTGCAGCTGCATGGTTCTTTATTGTTGAGTAAGAAGCCAAAAGGGCAAAAGCAGAGTGTTCTAAGGCTTGGAATTTGTTGTATGCTTTAAACTCTGGTTTAAAAACTCCGGTTTAAACATCTAGACCTGCAACACTAATATGAGCTGGGAGCTGAATGCTTCACCTGATAGTAGGACATGTGATTGCCTGCAACTGGAGAAAGGCTTTGCTTTCAGTATCACCTGCTTCGTCCCATTTACCAGCAGCTGTTGTCACCATCTCTGGGCACAGTTAAACTCCTCAGAGGAGCTCTTTAAATATTGAAAAGAAATTTTCAACATTTTCTATAGGTGTTTGAAGTCCTGAGAAGTACTTGAGCATTTCTAAATGTTACTGCTGCTTATTTGAATCAATATAAGATTTCCTAAACATTTTAAAGAACTTATTTTGAGGCAAGCCTATGAAGATGACAGAAAATTAAAAATATGCATGATTATGTGGATTTATACTGCCAGTCTAAGCTCATTTTTTAAGTGAAAACATATGTGTAAAACTAGCTCTAGGTAATTTTTTAAAAAGTGAAGAAGCTGTCTTTGCTATAGCTGAAAATGTGGAGGCTCTGGATGATTTATTGAAGTGTTCTTGTATCGCATTTCCTTCCCAGTAAGTAGGTTTTCATCTCCATGGGAGAATGCAGCATGCAGCCCTTGCCCTGTAAGAGGTTTGCATGCACTTGTGTTTGTAGCAGTGATAGAGCAGTGGGTAAATGCTGTACCTCAGAGTGGTTTGACAGCTTCAGCTTCATAACAACCCTGTGTGGCTAAACCTCCTTCAGACAGCGGGTTATTACATGACACATTTCCTTTAAGAATGCTTTTTTCCTCAGTGCTAGGTAAGGCAGAAGGGTGGTGGCTGTGCCCCATATTTATTATTCAAATCTTAAATTTTAGTGATAAGGAGGTCTCAAAATTATTCCTAAATTAAGCCTAACCGTGCAGCTTTACTTAGGTAAGAATGCAAAACATGACCCAACAGTCTGCAGAAATGCTCCCCACTCACATTTCAAGTCAGAACAGCATAAACATCTTCGTTTAATTAGTTGCATTTAAACTCCTTCTGTTTGGGGATGTCCTTGAACAAATAGTTAGGAGTAGTTGTTGGTTCATCTTGGAGGCTGAATTTATTACTTTGCTCAGTAGGTTCAAAAAGAGGTGGAGGAGGAGAGCTTCTCAGTGTTTTCTGTCCTGTGCTTAGAATACTCAATTAATACTGTCTGTCACATTAGCAGTGCCAACAGCTACCGTAGGTGTTTCCCCTTTCTTTGTTAGCAATTTAACTCTTCTCTGTTTTGCAGCAGGGTTGAAAAGATTTCTAGAAACAGTTGTTTCCCTCAGATTAAAGGTTGCAGAGGCTTGTGGTTAGGCTGCCAAGCTGAACACCTTTTATATCAGTACAACACAGAACAATAGCTGATAAGGCTCCCCAGTCTGTTCCCATCCCTAAAGCAGCAATCTAACGTTTGTGGTTCTGGATGTTTGGGTGTGCTCAGGCTGTCCACAGTGGCTCAGAGGATGAGCACGTGCTGTGGGCAGGGTCTGTTTGCGGGCCACTGCTCACTCTGAACCATTATTGAATACATTTGGCATCTTCAGGAGGTCTTTGAATGCAGAAATCAAGGCAAGCATTGAGCATACCCTGAGGTGTAATTTCTCACTCCTGTGAAAAGTTTGAAGTCTTACGGTGTTCCATGGTGTTCATGTATCAAAAGCTTAAGGAACAAGCAGGCTAGACAACGAGCTTCTGGAAAGTGGGAAGCATTCCTATCAGTCAAAGGAAACCCTGCTGCACAAACAGGGAGAGCAATTGCCTGTCAAGTGTACTGTAATACTCAGCTCAGTGTTCTTTGACTGGCACATTGTGTTGTCACTGATACCGTGTCTGAACTCCAGGGAGACTTTCACTATTGCAGTAGGTTGGTAAATGGGGAAGGAAATGGATTTTGGATGGAATTTTTATAATGAGATCAATCTGAGACAGAAAACCCAAGAATGGATGTGAATGGATGTGTTTACATATTCAAAAGTCAGCAGATGGCTTTAGATGGGATATTGATAACAAATAATAAACTATTTTAGGTATGCTCTTCTCACTTAAAATGTCTCATGACAAATCATCTATAATTTTATGAAGCAGCCTTTATAAGGCATTTGTAAGAATGTAAATCTGTGTCATCTGCTTATTATTGAAGCCGTTTAGCACATCAGATGTCATTCCAGATTACCAGTTGCATTTCAGCTGGACTGGAAACAAATCCAGATCGGTAATAATGTAATGCTGTGTACCTTAAGGTTAAATGTCTGACAAGACCACTAGTGCTAATGGACTGTGACATTTTTCAGGCCATCGGTCTGACATTACTTGCTGTGTCAGAGTAAAATGTTTACAAAGATCTAACTCCACGTTACAATACGTTAAGACATCATTCTTTTCTCTCGTGCCTGCTCCAAGCTTTCTGGTGCGTCTGAATTCCACAGCTGGCCCGTGTGTAAAAGCAGCATCTTCCAGGCTCTGGATTTGATTCAGCCCAGAATGCCCTGTAAGGTTTCTGTTCAGCACATTGCAGCCTTACAGCTTGTGCTGCAGATAAAACTCCATGAGCACAAACTCACCAGAGACCAGGTCTGCCACTGTAAATTTTCTGAGCAGTATCTCACTATACGTGCGCTATTGGTAGGAATGGCTTAATGTAAGGATGGCAAATACAGATGAAAAATTTTATGACAAAGGTAACTGCTAAATTTACACTGCTGCAGCAGATTAGCACTTGGAATTTTTAATGTTTTAATGGATTTTTGTTTAAATAAGGAAAATTTAAATCAGTATTTTGCATTAATGGGGCTTGAATGACTAGACTGATAAAGGGTAAGTACACTTGGATCAAATCATGCTTAAATAATATCATACTGTGTTAAGAACTCATTAAAGAAATAGGTAAGAATTAGCCATTAAGGGCCATTTAATAGTAGATTGTTTCACTGTCCTCATCTCATAAAGGCTTTCTAAATATAGGGCTTTGTTTCAAATATTAAGATGTTTCCTCTGGCTTCTGTTTGTAATTATTTTCCCTTATTTTCATTAAATAGTTATACTTCTGATTCAATTAGATTAAATGAATTAGATTCTGTCCCTTCTTAAACAGCTTGTAATGCATAAATTTTTTGGTGTGGTTTTATATGTCGTGACAGATTATTCCAGTGGCTAAGACAGGAATTGGAAAAAATACTGGTTTTATTAATGCAATTTTCAGCGAAGTGGATGGGTTTTTAATAGGTTGGATTATTTTTGTGTCTGTATGTGTGTTCAGTCATGCGCTATCCCTCCTGTAGTGTGGATGTGTGTATATCCATGAATGCAAAACTTCATCTCACAAACTGACAGTACAGTGACATCTGATGCTATAGAATAGATGAAAACTCCAGCAGTGGTATCAGGCTGCAGACGTTCCAAGTAAATCCTAAGAAAGCACGAACCCATCACCAGACAGATTTAAAATGTAAATGCTGCTCTGCTTCATCAAGTCAACGACTATTAAGTGCAGAGCGTCGTGCCAAGATGTAGCGGCAATAGGGTGATATTTTACTTTAAACAACACTTCGGGGAGGGGGGCTGTGGGGGAACAAACGCGCGCTGGGGCTGCGGGCCGGGACCTGAGGGACGGGAGCTGCTCTGGAGCACTGCGGGAGCGCTGCTGCCGCCACCGCCGCGCTCTGCCCGCCCCGGCAGCGGGGCCGCCCCGCAGAGCCCCGGGCCCGCAGCACCTGCCGGGCCGGGCCGGGCTGAGCTGTGCAGAGCCGGGCCGGGCGGAGCAGCCCCGGGGCGGCGGGGGCGGTGCTGCGGGCCGGGCGCGCCCCGTGACCGCCCCTCGGCGCCGGCAGGGGAGGGGAGGGGACGGGCCGAGCGGGGTAAACAAGGCGGGGGGCCGGGGCTGGCTCCGTGTCAGCGGGTCACATGGAGCCTCATATGGGCCGGGGGATGGCGGCGCGCCGCGGCTCTCCGCTGGCAGGCGGCGGCTGCTGCTGAGGCAGCGGCGGTGCTTCACGCCGAGGGCCCTGCCCGCCTCCCCTCCCCGCCTCCTGCCCGCCGCGCTCCGCTCCGCTCCTCTCCCCGCCGTTCGCCGCTGACAAATGATGTGCGTTGTGCTCGCCGCGATGAAAGGTAGGCGCGTCCGCGGGCCAGCCCGGCCCGGGCGGGGAGCGGGGCCGGCCGGAGTCGCGGCGCTCTCCGCGCCGGGGCCCGTGTTCGGAGTCCGGCCCCGCTCCCTGCCCGGCCGGGGCTGCGGGAGGCTGTCGGCAGCGCTCGGGGGAACGAGCGGCTCGGTGCCGGCGGAGCCGCCGCACTTCACAGCGGCGCCTGCAAGTTAGAGGGGCAGAGCCGGAGCGCCAGCGCGGCGCTGGGCAGGCTGAGGCTGCGGTGCCGCGGCTGGAGCCGCTCGGAGCGCAGACGAGGGATGTTCTTGGGCTTTCTGCAAACCCGTGAAGAAAACGCGTTCTTTAAAATCTGACTCTAGCAAAGAGGAAAGGACGTGCAGCATCCTCTGGGTAGCTGATGGGGCCAAAATGCCATTTTCAGACGGCTGCTTATGTTTCAAAGGTTTTGGAATAAAAGGAAAGACCAGAGTTGCTTAGTGGTTTATTTTTTCTAAACCTGGAGTTTTCTCGCGGATTCGAGTCCTTAATGAGGGGCAGTGGCAGACTGAGGACAGTCAAACGAAGTTTTTGGTGAGATATCAAAAGTTTAGAGGTACGTTTGTAGTCTGCCCTGTTTTGTAATAAAATTAGGCTCACAGTAGAGCTTTGCCTTGCAGTATTTTAGAAGTCGTAGGTTTGGAGGTTTTTTAAATATAGAAAAAAATGTAGACCGAATAACCATCGTACTTATATGCAATATTCTTTCACTGTAATCTAAAGACTCTTAAGTGTTTGCATTTGAATTTAATGGCCCCACTAAAATACTAAAACTGTGCTGTTTAAAATGTTTGAAATTAATTTTAGGCAAAATTTCTCTTTAAAAAATTTAATTACTTGGAAAAAGAATATTGAGTCTTGCTTCAGTTAGGGACTGTTTCCTTTTTTTTCTGCTTTGCAAGGCACTAGGTAATGCACACCAGTAGCAGCACAGTGTTTAAGAACGGCAATTTTCAATTATTCGGCTTCCTTTCTTTTTGGAGAGAAGCCTATGTGAATAAAAAGAAAAGCACTATATTCATTAATCATTAGCTATGCTGAATGTATTTGGCAAGAAAATATAATTGGGTTGATTCAAATACTTGAATCTGTAGCAAAGGGAAGTGCATTTTTAAAGTGCAAACTACATGGGTATTTTAGCAGTCGTTTAGAATTCTACATATTCTGATAACAGTTTTTCAGCATATCCCTTATAAGCCTGTTAGAACCATGAAATTAAATAAACAAAATTTATTTTAAAGGTAGAAAAGTACACAAAAAAAATGGAGGGTGTGATTATGTTGTATACTTCTGGACAGAGATTTAAGGTGTGTTGTAAAAGAGCAGACAGATGATTTACAGCAATTCAACTTTGAAATATATTTTTTATTCTCTTGAGAGTTTCATTTAAACCAATTTCCACACTGATGTAAAATCTTGGCTGAGCCCACCTTTTGGATTTTAAAGTGTAATTTGTAGTGGCTTTATTATGGAAATGAATGGTCTTTGTACTTTTTACAGGCTACTTCTGTAGTACATTTAATTAATGTTTCATAATATTTAGTTTTCTAGTGCATTGAAAAACTTCCTTGGTTTCTTATCCTTTCTCTAATTTGCCGGACAGGGTTCAGCTGAAGGAAATACGTTGTCATTTGTCTTAAAAGAGCCTCAGACTGCTATGAAATAATAGATCCACAGGCCAATATTATGATTTGAGAGAAGTAGACCAACAGAATAGGGAATGCAGTTTGTTTAAGCTTGAAAGTACAAGGGAAAAATGCCCAATCTGTGGGTGAATTGAGTATCCTGCTTGTTCTTTATTTTGTGCTCACATCTTCTGATCTTTTTTACAGTTCTGAAGTTAAAGTGCAAAAAATTATGGTCTTCAGGACAATATGGGATTTTCATATTAGGTTTGATTTTCTATTTTAGGTGAAAAGGGGGAGTATTAATGCCTTTCCTATTCTGTTTAGATAGCCAAAACTGATACCATGCGAAGTTAATTTGTGAGTTGTTTTATTTTGCTTGCAACCCGGTGTTCTGGCAAACATGTTGCCTTTAATCCTGACAAGTCCTGAGCCTGTGTGCAGGTTTGGGTGGGTGAGGACTGGTCAGGTGTCACACATCAGGAGCTGCACTCATACATTAACAGAGCAACCCAGGGAAGAGCCTGGGCATGTCTCTGAGACCGGCTGAGTGTGAGGAAATGAAACCTTCTCATTTCAGGCAGAGCAGAAAGAGGATTTTTTTCCAACTGATTTCTAAGAAAACAGGCAGAGATGAAGCATCAAAGTTGTTAATGACTGCATAAGTATTTTCTAGATTGATGGGCGTTTAGAAATTATTTATCAAGTGCTGTGAGTCTGTAGAGTGTCCAGGAAGCCTTGCATTTTTAGTTTGTAACAGGGGCAAGTCAGCTAGCCAGCTGACACTGTTTCAGGGAGACAGCAACTTTACGTGCTCACCGGTGAAGTTTGCGAAGTAATCCGATCGTTCTGCCGGCGTAGTCACCGGTACGGATCTTCCAGAGAGAGTCTTCCCTGGCAGGAGCATCAGGGGTGACTTCAAGGAGAATGGTGCTAAGTGCTGAATTGATGAGCAGATACACTGCGCTGGAGTAGGAACAGGGATTCATTTGTCAGGCCAGTACAGAAGCAGAGGTGAGCCCAGCACTGAGGGAGATCGTGTCCTGGGTGTGGGATTGTCCCGTGTTCTGGTATCTGCTTTGTACACGAGTGTGTCAGTCAGGCCCTGTGCTGCTGAGAGCTCAGGGACTTGTACTGCACTGTCATCAGGCCTGGACAGAAGGGTTCAGCCCACTGATGAGTTATAAAGTATGGACAGAACCTGGCATTATCTTTCTTGTGGATGTTCCTAAATAGAGATTGGTGGGAAGGCTGATGTAAACCTTCTAAGGTGTTTCAACCCAGGTGTATTTACTGCTAGGGTGGCATTTGAGGTACTAATCCCGACTCCTGCTGTGTGACCATAAAGTTCAGTCTGCTGCTGTTTTATGAAAGATGGACCAGATGAGAAGAATCTGTTCTAGGCTGTAAGGGTAACTGTTTTGCTTTGGGGCTCTGTGCTTGAATCATTGGATTCAATCTTTTCTACTGACAGCGTTTCCAAATGAAAACTCAATCATTAAAAATACTTGTCGAAGAAAACAGACCGGCACTGGTTTCCTTATTAGCGCAGAGGATTTTTGGAATCTGCTGCATTTTTCCCGAGAACCTGGAGTGCAGCTGGGCAGAAGGCAGCGTTTCCCTTGCTGCTGCTGTCCCAGTGCCCCGAGTGCTTTCCTTGCAGCGACCCCCACGCTGCTCCGGGCCAGACAGGGATTCACGCACTGCTGCTCCATGCGGGTGAGCTTTTCCCAGTCTGTCAAGCCTGACCTTTTGACGTGTTTTTTGTCATGTATCCTGGCACCAGCCTCCCAGCACGTTGGTAATTACTCAGTGTTTTTCACCACTGAACAAATGCTTATGGAAAAATATCTTGCCAAAGGGTTTTTTTTTTTTTTAAAAAAAGGTAGCTTTGCAAATTGAACTGTGTTTAAATTTACCTTCACTGTAGCACTATTGAAAGTTAAATCTAATTTAGCAAATGCTCCCTTACAGAACTTCTGTTGACTAAATATTAACAGAATCTGGCCTTTGGAATTGCTAGCTGACAGGCTGTTTTCTTGCTGCTTTAATTTCATATGGCTGATCTGAATGACTTGCTTGTACCTAAGACATTTGTTGCATTACATTCACAGGATAAGATTGGTTTGAGGTTTATTGCTGAAATGTACTTTTCAGACTCTTTGAAAGACTCTCGAGATTTAAAAGTAAAAGAGGAAATCTGTCTTTATGTCTCGCTCTGTGAAAATCAAAGGCAGTTGCCTGCTCTGTACAAGTCTCAGTTGGGGGACACTCCTTTCAAGTAAGGAGATTCTGTCCTGTTTAAGTCAGCAGAAACTGTGGGTGCTGAACATCTCACTAGATCAGACTCTTTAAACTAATGTACAGCTCTTGCCTTGCTAAGATGGTGAGCCTGTTCCCCCTGGTTTGGAATGCAGTCTTAAAAATGATTCTTCCAGGATAATTCTGAATAACTGGGGCAAAACTCAAGCGGACTACATACACAACTCAAGGATTTCTGTACCCTTTGTTTATGAAACCAAATGAATGTGTGAGGGGATGAGGTTGTAGAGGAGGGTATAGGGGAGGCTGGTGTTGGGGGTGTGGGCTCTGCACAGGTATGAATTGTCCTCATGCTTTATTCAGTGAGCTGGTGTGGGGTGTCAGGGGGAGATGGCAGCTGCTTCACTCGGTGCATGGCCTGCAGCTCTGCAGCCTGGCTCTGCACTGGGGAGCTGAATGTTTGTATTGGCCTTTAGTTTGGGGAGTAGTGTCTAGAGACCTTAGTGAAGAACTGAGTCCTCTTTATATCAAGTACTTCCCCACTGTGTGTGAAAAAGACTCATTTCTTTACTCATTCCCCATTATAGAGAACCTAGCATGTTTGGAGGGTTTTTTTCTAGGATGATGTAGCACTCAATTTTAACCTTAAGGGGTTTTAAATCTTCCTTCTTGCTTCTCTTGCCTACAGTGCAGTGTAAAAATGATCACTACTGTGTAGTAATTACTATCAGGGTTGTTAGTGTTTCATCTTGACTACACAGCAGAGTTCTAAATAGGTATATTTTATTCTAAACTATATGTACTAAATCAAAATTGGTAAATCTTTCTGTCTTTCCGGAGTAGATACATTGCAATTCTCTATCTAGTATTGGAGGAAGTTGAGATGCAGCATGTTCTTTTTTTTTCCTTTCCATTCCCAGGAGATAAGTTTTTGTAGTGTGCAAAATAACTACATATGACAAGAATGTTATTACAGTCAGACTTGATACATTTTAGAATGTTTTTCTGTTGTTTTTTTTATTCACAATGAAAGGAAAAAGTATTCACCTTTCTTGTATTTATCTGTGAGCTGTAATTTGCAATTACAGCTGATAACTCCTGAGATCAAGCAAGCAGTAGTTCTCTCCTTTTGTGGTTTGTCTTTTCCTTGAGGACTGATATCTAAGGGATATGCACATAACTAATAGTACAGAAACTGTCTCCTTCCTTTTTGAAGATCAGGCTTTTTTCTCCTTTTTGCAATAAACATTAGAAGGGGAGGGGAGCATTCTGTCCTCCAAGAATAACTAAGTTATGCGAAAAAAGGTGACTCTACAATGCAGACTTCTGCTTGTTGGATGAAAAGAAAAAGGCACTGACGGGAAAGGTGAAGCAGAAAACCTTTTTAGGGGGTCTGGGAGAGGGACTTTCTCCTTGTGCTTCATCCTGTAACCTGTGTGTGCTGAACAAAGTCTTCAGCTTGCCCAGGTTTTTTGGTGGTTTGTTTTGTTTTTTTTTGTTTTGTTTTTTCTTCACTTCACTTGCTAGAGGCATTTAGGCTGAGAAGTTCTGCAAAATACAGGTTGGCAAGCTGGGTGCAGTTTCAGGCTGTTTCCCGGTTGCCTGCACCTTCTGTTGAGAACACGAGGCAGTGATTCAGGGTGGCAGTGACTCACGGGGTGCCGTGCTCTTCCTCTCTCTGGACTGGGGTGAGCTGCAGCGGGGAGCTGCCTGGCAGCCCTGGAGAGCTCTGTGTGCTGGAGAAAACCCCTTGAGGTCCCACCACTCTGCTCTGAGCTTCTCTGCCTGCACAGGTTACCACTGATTCCCACTTTCCTGAAAAATGTAATTAAATGAGCGTTTGCTTCGCTTTTCCTTTTCAGTGCCGGGGGAAGGTGAAGCAGGCATGTTGACAGGAGCAAATGGATGTGCAGGGAAATCTGAGTCCGGTGCCGTGTCAGCTGGGACTTCTCTCTCAGGTTCTCCCAGCACTCAGCGGTGCCTGTGTGCTGCCACTCAGGAGCATGGAGCTGCTCTGCCCGTGCTGGTGCAGTGTCTGTGATGGGTGATGCTCTTCACACTCTGTGGCTGGAGCTCAATGTGACCCTCTGACACGGAAAGCTCTCACAAGCGCACATTTCCCTTCAAAGAATTGTGGGAGTTTTCCAGCACTGTTGGGGTCAGGTGTAGCCCTGTTCTGGCTGCTGTTAGTGAGTGGAGCTGGGGCACTCCATCTCAGTGGGGACTGGCAGGGTCAGCAGCTGCCCTCGCACCTGTGGCCCTGCTCCACCACACCTAAGCAGCCAACTTGAGATTTCAGTGCGTTTTTTGTTTTCTTTCCTGTATTATGGTGAGTGGTGCAGGACCCATCACTTGTGGCTGTCCTGTTTGTGTGATTCCAGCCTTTGGGCCTTTTGTCATGCTGCATATGTAGCCATCTAGGCTAAAATCAATGTGGAGAGAGGTATAATCATCCCAGCTTTCATTTTAAGAGCATTTATCTCAAAGCTTAATTAAAGCTGCTTGCATGTAAATAAGTCTAACCTCTTCACTTCTGAACAATGCAAATAGAATAGTCAGCATACTTATAGGGTATCAGCCATGTAATTATTGTGTACTGTTTGTGTTCTTTGAAATACTCTGCTGTTTCTTGCCACTGAATCCTGGGACAAAGTGCTTCATAAAACAACTGCATGAGTCTTTATATACTTTAGAAGTTGATCATTGTCAAACAAAGGGGTGGAAAAGTGACATTAAATCTCTACATAGACAGATACACTGTGACAAAGGGTTTGTCTGTCAGAGTGTTCCTTCAAACTGAAGGGACCACAAGCTGGAGTTTTGACTGGTTGATGGAGAAGCAGGGCTTTGTGTTCCTGCATGGCAGCCTTGCTTTTCACCGGCTCTAAGTGGTGCTGGTCAGAGGCAGCAGAGCAGCAGGCTTGGCCCTCCTGCCACATCTGCTATGTGCAGGGTACTTTATCTGCACTCTCAGCCAAAAAAGAGAAAAGGTCATGTCACCATTTGCACATGCTGTCTTCTACAGTGTACTATTTGGTGTTCTAGAAGTCCTGAAGTCTTTGCTATTCTTGCTGTAATTTTGTTAACAGCATGAAATGGGGAGCGATGCATTATGGCAATAGCTTCTCCTTCCAGCTCTGCAGATACTGAGAGCTCATGCATTTCATTGGCTCAGCAATTTTCTCCCTTCATCCAAGTATCATTTGCTTTTTAATGCCTTGTACAATTTACATGATCCAATTAGAAATCAAGTTCCCATTTTGTGTGGCACTTAATTCTCACCTCTTGTGAGACTGCCAGGGGTCTTAGGAGGTGACACTGTGCCATGGGTTAAATGTGCCTAAAACTTCCATCAGCTGATGTTTACCTCACTCCTAGTTGTGAAGAGAAGGAGCACTCTCTTGTCCAGCCTCCTCTGCCTGGCCCTGTGTCTAATGGGACGTGATTCAAAGGGCCATTTATCCCCACCTCACTCTGAAAGAACGTCAAATTTGCTCTAAGCCCCAGGTGCTCTTTGCCTGGAGCCTCTAGTCTAGATAGTGAGTTGAAAGCCAGTAAAAAATGATCCCTGGTCTGGTCATCAGAGTTATTTGGAATTTCTGTTTTGTACAGAGATATTCACATACTTTAGTTCTGGTGAAAATTTGAACAGTATGAATTGCTGTACAACTTGACAGGAGCAGCAGTAGCTGCTCTCCTCCTATAACAACTGTAATGCTTCTCATAATGGCTGCATTTTCCATTTGGCTAAATTAATTAGCCCATCTTTGTGTTTGATTTGTCAGAGTAGCTTTTGTGAGAAAACACAATTTACAAATTGAATTTGTAGTTATTTCTTGCTCGGTTTGGGAGTTAATTAACCCATCTTGTGCACTGCAGAAAACTGCTTGTTGTAGAGTTCTCCTGCTTTTTCTTCTTCTTGGACTACCTCCTTCTAGAGTCCGGGAGAATTGGTGGTATGATGGATCTTATGTTACCAGTTTTGGAGCACATAAATGCAAGAGAAACCACTGTCCAGTGCTGGTTTGGGATGTCAGGCTGGAGCTCTCCAGGGTCGGGGAGGTGTTTGCCCCTATTGCTGCAGGGGCACCCTCTGCCACGTGGAGAGGGACAGATTGTTTGTGATCGTCTGGAGGAGCTGAGCTCGCACTCAGCCTTGTTTTCTGTCCAAGGGACACACCTTGCAATTGTTAGATTGATAGAGATGCATTGTGTTTTGGGGAGAGTTCTTCTTGTACCGCGGCTGCCTTATTGAATTAAAAGAAGTATTTGCTTGAAATACGACTACATAAAGATGTTTGTAACTGCTGGACAGATTCTCGTATCAACAGAATAATAAAAAAGTAAGGCAGGTTAATTAAAGAGGCCGCGATGTTTCATTTGAGAAAGCTCATCTCCATAGGCGCCTTGGAGGAGGCAGAGGCCCGGGGCACGGTGCCTCCCGTCCCGGTGCTCGCAGCGATGGCAGGGGACAGCCGCGCCTGCAGCGCCCCGGGCACGGCTCTGCCGCGGGGCCGCCACCGCCGACAGCTCGGGAGCCAAATTCGGGAATCCAATCTCCTATTGTTCTCTTCAAGGAGCATCAGAATTCTCCCTCCTGCCTCCCGCATGGGATGCCTCCACGGACGCTGTGTGTGAAGCCTCTCAGGAACGCGAGCAATATTTCACCCTTGTGTTTCTCTCAGTGGGTTGTTTTATCGCACATGATAGAATCTGGATGAGCACTGAGAACTGACTTCTGCCTGAACCTGAAAAAGGCCCTGAAAATGTGGTGTTTCCAGTATTGCTGTGGCTAGCTCAGTCCAGATTTCTTAAAAATCTGCTGGTATTTCTGGGATTAATTTTGTATTTCCCAGCCAGAAAACCTGGCATGGCAGGTGCTGGTGTGCTCCCTCCTTTACATACACCTCTCCTTTCTGAGCTGCGAAATGTTTTGGAAAAGGAGGAATCAGTATCTTTAACAGATTTGTTTCATTTTAAATATTTTTTTTCTCACTAAAACCATCTAAAATTATTGTATGGTTTATTCACTTTGAAATTATAACCTGAGATTAAAATGTCCAGTGTGGTGCATTTCTCTGGCCAGCAAACTGAAAATGCACCTTTAAACTACTTGGCTCGGAGAGGAGCATCAGTAGCAGTGCTGATTTTTGTTGTGGAAACCTAGAGCTCAGTATGGGGAAATGCTCCCTCCTTGCTGTTGCTGTTCCAAAATATTCTAATATTTTTCTGGTGTTTTCCCTCTCAACCACAGTGTTTATACTTACAGAAGGGAAAAATAGCCAAACATAAAGGTCACTCTAAAGCAGAGACCTTGTGAATACCAAAATCTCACTCCAAAGAATTTCAGCTCGTAGGATTGATTTAAAAACCCTCACAGAAGCGCTTCAGAATGGAAATGCTTTTTTATGTCACACTGAAAGCTGTAGCATTTAGTGATGGTAAATTTGCACTTCCTAACATGTTATTTCTGCCAGTGTTGATTACTGTTTTGCTGCAGAAGTAACTAACTTTGTAATTTAATCTGCCATGGTATTGTCAGCCTAAAATTCGATGTGTACATGCTGCATGATAAAAAACTGTGCTGCAGAGGCTGCTTGTGGCTCTGGGAGTCCCTGAACTGCAAAGCGTTGGAGGCTGGTAGAGAAGCCAGAAAGGTTCCACTGCCTGCATGCCTTGGTTTGTCCTGGTCACTGCTGGATTCCAGACACCATCCAGAATTACCTAAAAGAGAGTGAGGAAATACATACTTGACTACATAATTATACTTTATGCTAAATATACTCAGATATATTAGCCAATGCTTGTATTAATTTGTGATACCTGAAAAACCTGATCAGGTCTTAATTTTTAATCAAGTTATCAGTCCAGAAGAGTAGCACAGTTCTTGTGGAAATTCTGGAAACAAGTTGCTAAGAAATCTGACTCATAAAGCAAATGCCTCATGAAATTTGAATGTTTAGAAGGGAAAATGACTGGCAGATCCTCTTGTAAGTGCGCTAGTTGCAATAAAGTATAAAAGTTCAACATCAAAGAGATCACCGCTTAGTCTGTGGCGTATTTGTACATCAAAGAACAAATACAGGACAAAAGGAACTGCACAGAGATACAGTTCATCCTTGCAGACAGATCCCCATGGAATGCTATAAAGAGCTGCTTTCATAATGTGGAAATGATCTCTGGCACATCTTCATTTCTGATTTGGGGAATAGGTAAGAGTGAGCAGCAGTGTCTCAGGATGCGCTGGTGCCGATGCCCCCGGTGAGAGCGCTGGAGCTTACGTGATGTCAGCGCTGCCCTCTGTGTCTCACCGTGCCTCAGGTGTGTCAGCCTGGCTGCCAGGTGGGAGCTCTGTCTGCAGCACTGCCATTGCACTGGGGGGTGGGCAAAGGGGGTCTCAAATGCTCTCAGGAAAGGGAAAGCTCTGCTTTTTGATTTATTTGTTGTTACGCCAGTGGTCAGCTACTGTATCGTGTTGCCCAGAGTTGTGAGGTCTCCATGCTTGAAGATACTCAGACCTCCACTGGACACAACCCTGAGCCTTATTTTACCCTGCTTTGAGCAGGATCTGCATCAAGTGATCTCCAGAGGTGCCTCCAATATCGACTCTTCTGTGATCCATGAGAAAAACTCTTTTGTAGTAAGGCAGCTGTCTATTCAATATTTTTAATTGTGGCCTGTATTAGTACAAGACACAATTCAGCCAAATATGTGACCAGCTCTGGCACAGGAAAGGTCCTCCACCTGTTTTTTTACTGTTTTTCTGAGCTTTGGTAATGTGAAAGCTTGATGTATTTCTGCTGGTTTGTGCTTGCAGTAGTTTGTTTTGGTTCTGTCGTTTGGTGAGGTTTTGTTGTTTTTTCTTATTAATTCTTACTGATCTTGAATTCCCCCTTAAATTAGAGAGAAAGTTTGTGTATGTCTGCCTTAGAACAAAAGAAAAGTGATGTTGGGTATGTAGAGCATGTCCTCTGTCAGCACAAGACATGTCATGACAACTTGGTCAAGGAAATTGCTGGACTGTCACTGACCAATTGGTGAATTGTATTGAAGGCAGTGGAGACTTTGCTATTAACTTGAATGTATCTGTTTTAATATTAAAATGATAACTAGGTCACATCTATTCTTCAGTTCTAGTCTTTCTACTTAATTTTTATCTCTGTGAGTGGTGGCTGCATATGTGATACAGAGAAATGTTAATCATCAGATCCGGACTAAATCTGAATTCTCCGAAGTTCAAGTGTGCTTGGATCAATGGTTTTAATAGCGGTTCCACCTTTTTAGGAGATAGTATTGTCAGCAGACTCATTTCTTTTACTGCAGAACTAAAAATAGTTACAATCTCGTGGAATCATTAAGAAATACAAAGGGTTTCTGTTAAAAACCCTAGGGAAGCCTGATTAGGCAGACTACTGTATAATTAACTGATGTGCTACTACATTTGGAGAAGGAGTGCATCAGTAAACAGAAGTCAGAATGTAAAAGGCTAAGAAGAACTGCTGGGAATTGTGTTAAGACATCAAGGCGTGAAAATAACAATTTGAGCACCTCAGGAGAGACGAGCATTTGCATTTGGTGGAAGGACAGAAAACTCTCCAAAAGGCCGGGGAGGGGCATCTGTGAAGGGAGGCTCAGGCTTCTGCTCAGCACTTCCTTTGCCCATAAAACACCTTTGCTGCTACTGGGCACAGTATTTTATACTACCTTCAAGCTGATGTTCTGATAGCTCCCTGGACTGTGTTCTTACCTTTGTGAAATAGCATCAGGTGAAGTGTTGTAACAATGTCCTGTTAATGCTGTGCTTTAAATACATTCATTCTGATAATTAAGTTGTTGCCTAAGATATGGCGTGGATCGCTGATTTGTGCCATTGTTTGTCTTGTTTGCTTTGGGACTAGAAGTAATTGTCATCAAGCAGTCTGTAATTATCTCTTTGGAAAAAGTCAGGATCTCCTGTAAGGAGGTGCAGTTGTGTATGTAGAGATCAGGGTGGCTGTGATGACAACATGAATGAATTATTCTTCCAGAAATACATTTTAAACCAATCCCATGCCCACTGCAGTAGTGTCACCTGGAGAAGGAATTCCATTCTGGGACAGTACATCTGGCATCATAAGGCCCCATGGCCGAGGAGGAAGAAGAAGGACCTGTTGCCAGGAGCTTCAGAAATGGATGGTTTGGGGAATTTGAGGAAGACATTGCAGGGACAATCAATTCGTGGGTTTTTTTGTTTAGAGAAAAGGATAATGCAGCTATTTTTAAGGAGGTCCATTTCTGTGTCTGTTGTGTGGCTGATGGGGAGAAATGAGCCGTGCTTGAAGAGCTTTACCAGCTGAGTGGCTTCTCTGGATCTTGTGCCACACTGGAGTCCTTCTGGTAGCTCTGGCTGCTCATTCTGCTCACAGGGGCACTGGGGGGAGTTCAGGATGCTCAGCATGCTGAAGTCAAGCCTTTTCTCAGGAAGTGATATTAATTGGTTTTAAATAGTGACCGCTGTTCTCAAGTAAATGCCGTGGCTGTGCAAGTACACCTTGCTCTGCAGAATGAGCTGCAGACGTGTTTGTACCGTCCTGTTAAAAGAAGGTGGAGCTTTCCTCACTCAAGTCCTGACCTGCTGCCTGGCACAGACTGTGTTTGGACGAGACAAGAGCTTTACACTTTAGAAAGAGTGATCAAATTAATTCAGTGTATATGCTAAACTGAAGGAAAGTTCACTTTCAAATTATTTAAAAAAAAAAAAAAATTCAACAAAAACCAAAACATACCAACAGTGAACTTTTTGAGACTCCTTCCCACCTTCAAAATCCTCAGAGTGTCAGGTGAACAGTTTCTGTCACAAAATGTGTGTGTGTGTGCGCTTGCCCGGGGACAGTTGCCAGCAGCTCATAAAATCAAAATCCCAAAATTAAATCCTTCAGTACTTTTCTCTTTCCCCTTATTGAATTGAATTGAAAAATTTCTTAGGGAGGTGCCAGCAAAAATAATATGGGGTTGTGTGGCTTAACTTCTTTTCATGGGCTGTTGCCGCAGCATTAGCGATTGGGTAACTCTGCTAAGTTCAAATTTTGTATTAGCAGGGGGTGGGATCTCTTTATGTGTGAATGAATATCCTGAATGAGCAACATGCACAGATGTCCAACTTGTCTCTGTGAAGCCTAAAGTTAAAGTTCTAGGAGCATGTCCAAAGCTGGCATAAAGCTGTGTATCTCACATGAAAAGCACTGCTGCGCGCTGGCAAAGGCGTCAGTTCTGAATTGGAGTCCGTTTTTGTTAGCCAAGCATTTATTCACTGGTGGAAGTTTTTAGAGTTTCTGAAGACTTTTATCTGCTTCTAGTGTTAAAGCACCTTAATAATTGAAATTACATAGTGAGACTTCAAATATAATCACCAAATAAAATGTGGGAGAAGAATTAATTTAATTGTAATTAATTCCAGTTTTCAGAAAATGCTTTCAAAGTTGTCTTAAGCTGGATACCAAAATGGTTATCACTTTGGAAAGTGGTCCAAGTCTCCAAACATCTCAGTAAAGTGTCTATTTCACAAAGGACTTCTTTGATCCAGCTATCTAGGAGATTTATCCGAGGAGACAAAACCCAGATTGCTTGCTGCTAATCCAGTGCTTTGCAAACAAGATTTTAATTTTTATTCCCTTTACTTGTTTTTCAAAAATTCCAGCAGATGTACAATGGGATGGTTTCTTCCCATAAATAATTAAGCCCATTGTAAGCAATGTCAGTAGAAAGTAGTCCTGAGATTCATTTAGTTTTAAGTACCTACTCATTTTTTCCTTTTGAAAATAATGCCATGTCCCAAGCAATTTGAATGCTCATAAATCACGTTAGTTGAAGGGGAGAAATTATTCCCAACTTACTCTTTTAGGCATTTACACTTCTTCTTGAGGGTGTTTTGTTGTCCCAAAGGCTGTCTGGAGGAAGTTGTTTTTTGGCTGGGTTCACAGCGTGTCCCCAAGGTTGGTGTGGCAGGTCGTGTTTGTATTTCTCTGCACATGAGTGGAGTTGCCTGCGTGCACCCAATGTGCAGCTGGTCCCTGTCACCAATGCAGGCTGAGCTGCTACTGTGCAGTACCTGGGTAAGAATTCTTCTCTTCTCTCCTTTCAGCTGGGCCAGTAATGCCATGACGGCTCTCAGTGAAGCTGTGCTTGTTACTGCTACTCAAAATCATACCATTTTCATTATGAGATCAGATAATTGAACAAGCTAATCAAAGAGGATTTAGCATGGCCTGAAAGAATAAAAAACATTCCCATATGAAAAAAAGCAGCTGAGTTTAAATACTGTGGTATTTTTCAGGGAAAAGAGCATGTAGCAACAGAACACAGGAAACCAAAGGACTGTATTCTAAAAGAGACCATATCAGCAGGAATGAAAATAAGCATGTATTTGTTTACCTGCCCATTAATGCCATCACCGTGGTTCCAAATACATTGTTCATTTGAATTAAAGAACCCACCCAAGTGTTTTAAGACATTATTTATTAACAGTAACTGGTTTTAATGTCGAGAGAGGGTAAATTAAGTTGGTTACACAATTTATCAGATGCTGCTAAATGTTGTGTATGTTATTAGTCATTAAGTAACCAACAGTTAGTCTGGCAGTTTATTAAATCTCAGGACATTGGATGCAGGAATCTCTCCATGTTTTCTTTATGAAGTGGCAGAGCACCTCAGAATAATATTAGCAATATGTAGATGTGTATAAGTTCTTACTGCTCTTTTTCATCATTTCTCTCTTACTGACTGCTTTAAACAAATCTTCATTTAGGTTTTTTAATGAAAACATTTTTTTCTGTAGTGAATCTGTCAGAAAAAGTAAATCGACATGTCACGGAATGCCATTGTGATTTGCAGGTTGTTTTTTTCCCTTGTTTTAAGCAAATGCAAAAGGTGTATTTTGATGCTGTTACGCTGTGATGGATGAAAAAACTGCTCTGACTTTTATCCAAGAGAGAGAAGCGAGTTGTTTTCTTTCAAGGGCTGCAGATCAATTGATGTCTTACAGAAGTAATACTATGAAAGTGGGGAAGAACTCCTCTTTGATACTCGAGTCTTTCGATTTCAGTTGGTACAGTAATGGGCTTTTGAATTAGAGGTTTGTTAAGGCTTGTATCTATTTCAGAGTATTGACAGCCAAAGCAGACTCACTGAGCCAAAATTTATATGTTTATCCAAGCCTGTTAAAATCAGAATTTATGTTGACTGTACTAATGTGTAAGTTTTAATACCACTTTTATATAGAAGGCTATTATTTGAATTTTTGCTCAAGTAAATTTCTTTACAATATGCCTTTGAGTTATGGTTTATAACTGGATTCATATAAATAAATGCTTTCAGCTGAATGCTGTTGAACTAATTCCATTTTGAAGTCATTAATTGTATTTAGCTCACTGAAAAAAGGAGGGAGAAGCCATCAACTAACTGTATATAAAAATGACAACAATTGTTTTGTGAAGGAGCTTTGGGCATCTTAAACTATGAAGAGTAAGTTTAGAGGTTTGTTGGTGTTTTAATCCAAGAAGTGAACAGAAGCTAGATACTGCATTGCTATACTGCAAAGACATTTCATTTTGAACAGACATTAACATAGTTAATGCTTTTTGCTTTTATCATGTTAAGGTCTTTGCAATAAAATCTGGCCATGCAGTGACCCTACTTGTTTGTGCGGGAAAAAAGACTTGTTTCTTCATTGTAAATCCATTAGCTCTTGTCAAATTGGTAAATTTTCAAGGTAAATTTCTTCTGATGTATGTTCAGTTGTAAAAGTGGTTTATTGCAGTCAACCTAAGGTAAAAAAGAAAACTTACAGCTTTGACTTCTTATAGTGTGTATATGTATATATAGTGTGAAACTTTAGATAGAATGTCATCTAAAAGTGAAATCGAGATGCAACCAAAACAAAAACCAAACCAAAATTTTAGTGCAGTTTGTGTAAGCCTGCTCATTACACCTTATTAATAAGATTTATGTTTCCAGGAGTTAGAGGACATAATAAACCTGAACATTGCTCATTGCAGTTTCCCAAAGACAGATTGAGAAATAGTGTGTATATATTTTAGGCTGGAGCATGGTACTTATGCCATTTCCATCTTTATCTTTCCATTTTGGCTATTCCATTTAGGTGGATGCAAGAATTTTCCTTCTTGGAATTCCCGTTGCCCTGGGATCATATAGGCTGGTCGTATGCAGAGCTGTCACCTTGCTAAAGTGCTGTGTAATTGCCTGATCCTCTTTCCTTTGCTCTCTAGTTTCTCTTTTCTTTCATTTTGTTACTTTCATTTCTTCTCCTTCTCGTTAATGTTCTTCATCTCTAATTCACTTTCTTGCGTTCTTCTTTCACTCTCCTTTGAAAGCAAGCTGCCAGTGCCTTATTTCATCTCTTTATCAGTGTACTGAGAGGTAACAAGGCTGCATTTTGGGCCCTTTATAACCAGCTGGTTCAGATCAGGGTGAAAGAGTGAAAGAGCCCTGTGGGACACCTCTGTGCTGTGTTCTTCTAACACTGCACTCTTGGTTCTTCAAGAGACCTTGACTCCTTTAGTAGCCTTCTGGAATAGTTCCAAGAACACCAGAGTGTCATGACAGCTGGAAGAACTTGTCAATCTATCTGAAATTTTAATTGGCTTTCCATCTACCAAAATTCACCTCTGGTCTCTTAGAGTTTTGCTTCCTGCCAACCACCCCCAAAACACTTCTGACTTCATTAGTGCCTTGTGGCACTCTGTGCCAGGGACACCCCTCAGGAAACTTAAATTGATCCTGTTGGTTGTTTTACCTGAGGAGAAACTGATGTTCTCAGATTTGCTGTGTTGGAGGGAAGAGATGTGGAATTACCCTGCCGAGCTGCTGCAGAATCTGAAACATTTAATCGTTCATCATGAGCTCCCTAAACATCCGTAAACTGTTCTGGTTACCAGCGTGATTAACCAGAAACCAACCGCAAGTTCGATTTTAGGAAAGTCTCAAAGAAAGCTCTGTGGTGCCTGTAGACTGCCCAGTAAATCTGAGTGTATTGAAATGAACTAGCATGAAGCAAGAAAGCTGTCTGGACTTACTCTTTAGTCCTTCTACAAAACACAGTGGACATCGCTTAAATCACACTTGAGGAATATAGAACCAGAATTACAGTGGAGTGAGCTGGTCAACAGTTTTGGAATTAAATAGTAGGAAACAGGGAAAATGCAAAAGATGATACAGTTTTGTACTTTCATTAAAGATTATTGGAACAGGGACCCTCTTTTTGTCTGCATTTTTTACATAAAATGCTTTATGTATGAGTCTCATCCCAAACTCTGGTTCCCCAGCTCTACTGAAGCAACAGTGGTGAACAGGCTTCTCCTGCTGTCCTTCCTGCTAACTTTATCTGCAAGAGGAGAGCTCAGTGCTGGCATGTTTGCTAACACCGAGAGCCAGGAGGAGTTATTTATGGTGTATCAGGTGGCTGAGGACAGTGGTCTCAAAACTCATGTACCCCTATCATTAAAAACAAAATCACTACATCTAAGAAAGTGCAGTAGCTCAGATGATTTTTCATTAATTCATCGCAGGTTCTTGACAAACTACTGGCTTAAAATAAAATATATTTTCCACTCGTCCAGAAGAAAAAAAAAAATATTGGAAAATACTTTCCTTTTTAAATTGCACGCTTCAGAGTGTATTTCCATCTTCTGCCCCACTCCTCTGCTTTTGTGCAGCTCTGTCTTTTGGAAACAGATGGATACAGCTGATTCTCCCCTATCATTTGAAAATATTCCGGGTGGTTTTAATCATGGATATAGCTAATATTTATATTGTGGTTGTATGGCTCTAACATGCAACTTACCTGGTTTTTCACACGAAGGAATCTCCAGACTCAATTCAGAAACTACCTGTGGGTAATACCGGGGAAAGCCCATTCTTCACACTCATCATTCCTTTGTACCTCCTTTGTTTCTGTGTTTCTAGACCTTCACATAGAGCTTTGCCAGGGACTGTTTGAGTTAACTGGTTTTACACTGGCGTCTTGCTTCAGTTGAGTCTGGTGATTATGGAATGCTTCTCTGTTGTTTTTGAAACCAAAAAGTACCCCAAATAAACTAAAACCCAAATAGAACCACTAAAAAATAGTCGTCAAAAATCTTACGGCTTTCAGTGCCTCTGTGTATTCTTACTTCTTTCTTGTTTTGTGCCTTTTTTTTTTTTTTAATTAAATACTCAAGGGTTGGCAGTGCTGTGAAGTAGAACAGTGAAACATAAATATTAATTGTGGTAGAAATATTGTCTAGAATCTCATTCTAGTTTTACTTGAAAATAATACTCAATTGTCTTGGCCATGCTGGAACAAAGACAAGACCTAAGGGATGTGCATTTATTTGGCTGCAACTTTATTAACACATTTGGGAACAGTGCCTGGCAATAAATCACACCGAGTGAGTCACTGCCTATTCCTTGATCATCCCTACCTCTCTGGAGAGCTCTGCCAGCCCTCCCCTGCCAGGCTGGACTGCAGGACCACCACGGGGTTTGTGTGTTGGGGTCAGGGAGGGTCCGTCTCCCTTCTCCCAGCACCAGAGGGTGGGAGCCACAACTGCTTTTTCCCAGCTTTGTCACAGACCCACTGCTGGCCTGTCTTGGCTTTTTTCCCCTTCTCTGGCAAGGTAAAAACTCTGGGAATGTATTTGAGACCGGTACAACCTAGGAGTGGCAGGGCCTGTACCTTCCCACTGCTCTTCCTGAGTAACACCCAATTTCAGAGGATCTCTGCCATAGATAGGGGCTGGTAATCCTCGGTTTGCATGGGCTCAAACTGCTCCCTTCAGTTTGGGAAAGATTTTAAATATTAGGGCAGAGATGAAGATTGATTAATGCATGTTTTTCAACCCCTCTGACTCAGGCAGCCACACACATCAGAGGTGTGTCTGCCCTGTCACTGTAGTTTCTGCCTGGTTTTTTCCTGCTGTCTCCACTCCAGTGTAAATGTTGGTCAAAAATTTCCTGTTGCTAAGCTCAGTGAGACCAGCGCAAAAGAGCTGAACGAGTTAAAAAATTAGTATTGTTGCCTCACTGGGGGGAATTCAGAGCTTCTAATTGCTACTTTGGTGCCCTACTAGTGAATATTTCCAATGTGGATGTTTTAATTTAGTTTAATTTAGCAGTGGCAAGTCTAGTTTGTTAAGGCAAGGAGCACTTCTCTCTTCCGTGACATAAAGAAGTGATTCCAGAAAGTTGCAGTGTTGTAATGGCTCTGTTTCTTTTGGTAGCCCTTGTGTTGTTTTGTGTGTAAAGCTGATCAACTGCCCCTGATGGGACTGGAACTCCCCTGAAGCCTGGAGCTGGCCACCTTCCAGTGCAGGACTGTGGGAAGCCACAAGGGAAGCCTTGGTTGTGTTTCAGCTCCAAGTTGTCCATCCTGGGCCAGAAGTGTGAAGGAACACACAGGCCCTCCCCCCTTCTGTAACACTGCACAACGTGGAGTTGAGTCTGTGTTTTAGAAAAGTGGTGGTGTTGATTAGTTCGTTGGTCATGAAATCATAGGCAATTTATTTTTAAATAAACTTAATGACAACAGTCGTGCATGCTGATTTTGAATTGCAACAGAGCTTTTGATGGATTTGTATTTACATCATTTATAAGCAAACACCAGACAAACAAAGATGAAATTCACCTGAGTTTTGACTGAGAAACTAAAAAAAATAGTTTGTTATCTGTGTTTTGAAAATTGTCATCAACTGATCTTACTGCTCAGCTATTTGCCTTACAGAGAGATGGTCAGGTTGTTAAACTGGAAATGAAGCAAGTGAGTTCACTGGTGCACAGCAATAGTCCAAATCCATTTTCCAGTCCTGGATTATGGTCTTAAAATCAAGGCAGTAATTGTTATTTAGTTCTGTAATCAGTAAGCTCATGTGTTTCAAAGAAAACTACAAGTATTTGTTGTGTGGGCTGGGTGATAACTCATGACAGAAATTCAGCTGTTGTTTGAAAGCGTATTTCAGCTCCTGCTTTAGCTCCTGAAAACTGCAATTGCAGACTTAGTAAAAACTTTCTCTTGTTTGTCTTTCAATATTGACAGTTTGAATTGAGGTGTTTTTTAAAATGACCTGTTTTTAAAAGGTTTTGGACTTCTAGGTTGAGTAGATTGCATGATAGTGAAGGCTGTAAATCTGTCGAGTTATATCCTGTACCATTTGAAGAAAAGGAAAGAAACAGCTCACAATTGTGGTTTACTCCCTTCTCACTTTACCTCTTTAGTCAGTGTAGGCAGAACAAGGATCAGTAATGCTTGGTTCCCTTTCTAGTCTGTTTCTGGTCATCCCAGGATGAAAACTGTATTTTATTTAATTTGTTTTGTACCCAAGTTTTGTACTTGGATGATGTAATGGTTTATGAATACTAAAAAATAAAGTTATTGGTGGATTTTGTTCTAAGCACAAGCAAGGCACTTGACACCATATAAACAGAAAAATAGATTATCTGCCCTGTTGAGCTTACATCTAGAAAGGTAGGATAATCAATGTGGCATTTGTAGAACTGTCTTTACATTCTCCAGCAACTTGTACATGTATATTTGTGAAAAATAGAGCTTCCACCTTTGAAGTCTTTGTTCTAAATGTAAATGTTTTCAAAATGTTGTAGAATTTCTGCAGTGAAAGGGTGTCAAGATGGCACATACAAATTTTGGTGGAAAGTGATGGTGACATTTCATTCTAAGTACAGCTAAATGTAGGAGATGTCCTACATTGTACGAAATCCTTATGCTGTGTTACTAAGAAGTACATAGTCTTAAAAAAACCTCCACTTTGTGGAATTCAGTAAACTTGGTTTTCTGGAATTGTATGCAGATTGTATCATCACTTCTGGAATGTGCTTTTTCCCTGGGCCAGGGCTGCCAGACAGAGCTCTCTGACAATCTCTTTATCTGTAGGGTTGTCTATAATGTTAATTAGTGAACTCTTTGAAAAACCGGCTTCCATGAGTTAATTTATGCATAAAACATCACTGAGGGATGTGTTTTACCTGTTTCACAAGTAGGGGACTGAAGCATAGCTTAAGGGACGTGGCTTGGGCCACACAAGAAGCCGGGAATCAAGAGATTCACATTTCATTGCCTAACCACACAAATTCAGAAAATAAATAGTTGAAGAAAAGTAGATGCAACGCTGAGGATTTGAGTCTTGGGTACAATTTATGGGACACCTAACTCTCTGCCCGTACAACCTCCTTCTGTGGAAGGCCAGTAATACTTTTACATTCATACAATTGTGGAATGGCCTGGGTTGGAAGGCACCTTAAAAACCAACTCACCACAAGCACCTGCCATGGGCAGGGACCCCTCCCACTATCCCGTGTTGCTCAGAGCCCCATCCAGCCTGGCCTGGAACATTTCCAGGGATGGGGCAGCCACAGCTTCTCTGGGCACCCTGTGCCAGGGTTTCACCACCCTTGCAGGGAGGAATTCCTTCCAACAATCAGATCTAACCTTCCTCTTTGAGTTCGAAGGCATTCCCCCTTGTGCCATCACCCTATGCCCTTGTCCAAAGTCCCTCTCCAGTTCTTCTGGAGCCCCTTTAGGCACTGGAAGGTGTTCTAAGGTCTCCCTGGAGCCTTCTCTTGTCCAGGCTCATCGGCCCCAGCTCTCCCAGCCTGTCTCAATAGCAGAGCTGTTCCAGCCCTGGCAGCATCTCCATGGGCTCCTGGCCTTGCTCCAGAGGCTTCAGGTCCTGAACACCAGAGGCTCTAAGCTGGACTGCTCTGCACAGCTTGGTGTCACTGGCAAACTGGCTGAGGGTACACTCAGTCCCACCCTGGATGTGTCCAACAAAATTCCCATTGCTTTGAGTGCAAGGTGCCAGGCTGGCTGCAGACATTGTAGTCTTCCTTGTATTTCAGTAGAGTAAGATTTTCACTTTCTGTTGTTGCCTTTTTTTTTTTTTTTAAACTCACTGGTACAGCTTCATAATAATTGCTAATTATGGATGATGCCCTCGCCCAAAGGACTAAGGAAACAGAATTTGAGTGTTAACCCTGTCCAGAGATTTTTAGAATATCAGCCTTATGCCTCAAAATCATAAGGCAGGAGCGAAAAATCCTGAGGCTGGTATTTCAATTTAAAGCTGTCTTTGGGAATTCTTGTTTTCCTTAGGTTTGTGTTTGTTTTTGAATATGTGCTTCTAATCTAGCAAGGACATAATGAGCTCTTGAGACATAATAAGCTCAGTAAGACTTGAAACACTGTTTACCACTTGAAGTATTTATGTGGCTTCTATTCCTATTCATGTATCCAAGCACAATATGGCATTTAATAGATCCTCATGGATAGGAAGCCTCTAATCCTGATGTTCTACAGGTATGAACTGAATTACAGAAAGGATGTGCCCAGCTTCGTGAAGCTGTTTAATCATTTAACTGGTGGTGTGTTCAGCAAGTTCTCACATTTTACAGGAGTTCAGTGTGTGCCTGACTCTGGGATGGTTCTGTGGCTCACACACACCATCCTCGTCAAAGCACAGTGAGTTGGAGTCACATTTTTCAATCCTGTAGTAGCAATCCTGAGCTAGCCTGCAAGGAAGTAATGTTTCCCATATGCTTCTGAAGGAAGGCAGGAAAATTCAGGCTGGAAGGAAAGGACAGGTTGTAACTGTGAGGAAAACAAGCTGTTGGAGCAACTTCTTGTAAAATCAGGATGTGTTTTCTATCACTTGATGGCTCTGTGTGCATAATTATGGCACTTAAAAAAGAAGTGCCTTCTAGTATCGCTGGTCGGTATGGGCATCATACAAAACCTGCTGGGTGAAATTCCATCATCTCTATCACACAAAAGGTGAATTTGATTATAATGTTATCTACCACCCTCATGTTTCTGTTTATGTAAATTTTCCTTGAACTGATTCCATTATGCTGATGCTGGAAGCAATGTCTTCACAGAATTTCTTTCAGTCCTAATCCCATGATATTTTGTATCATGCGGTTTTCTCTGTTCTTGTCAGAAATTTTGGAATTGGGAATATGAGGAAGGAGAATGGGATGCAGTCTATCCCTAAATGTTGTACAGCTAAATTAGCACATTGGCACAGTGCAATTATTTTTGCACACACGGAAGACGCCTCCCTGTAAATTCTTTGTGACATAAGGTTTCTGACTAAAATTAGGTCATGGCTATTTAATTGTTTAGGTGTCCACCCACGAGGGAGCTACAGAGAGCTCTTTCAATTCCTTGCAATCAAGTAACTAGCAGTTACTCTCATTTATCCTCTAAGGAAACAGTCCACCAAAAATAATACGTTGATTCCTTAGCCCCTCCCTGTCACTAATCACTCAGCTCTTGTAGCTGCAGACTGCCTTGGCCTTCAGCACCGGAGTGCCCAAGTGCCTCAGTCATTAATTTTCAACTTACAACACTCTGGTGATGTAAGAAAGCGTTGTCCTCGTTTCACAGCTGAGGAATTGACACATCAAATAAGTGACTTGCTTAAAGATTCACGGCAATGCTGGCCATAGAAACCAATGACTTATTCATAGACTATTCTGTTTCTTGGAAAACCAGCCCAGTGTTCCTTGTCCTTCTGCCTGCTACCCCAGATCTCCTCGGACTGATTTAGCTGGCCAAGAGTTTAGGCCTATGCGTATTTTAGTCTCCCATAAGCTGGCATTGCCAAACAAATGCACCCCTCCCTTGTGTGAGCACAAGCAGCATCTCTGCTGTCACGTGGGGAATTAAGTCAGGAAACTGATTCAGGTTAAAGTTAATCCCTCAAGAACAGTTTCAACCTGAGTCGTTCCTCACTTGGCTCACACAGTGTGGGCATAGAGGCACCACTGAAGGGGGGAGAGGGAGGCAAAAGTCGAGGCCAGCTCTGCTCAGTGACTGCAGGTTTCTGCTTGGTAAAATGCTTGTGGAGTTAGTGGGGTCAAGTTCATGAAAACCTTAACCAAGATAAGTTCTAGTTTCTTCTTTCTCTGGAGTGCACAATGCATGCTTTGAGTTTTCCCCGTGTTTGCAGAGCCCACCAAAGCACAGGTACAAACTGTGTCCGGAACACAGAGGAGGTTTTGGGATCAGTCTTTGCTCTGGGGACATTTTACATCTTCCCTGTATGGCAAGTTTTTTGTGTGTGGCTGCTGTCATTAAAAATGCTTGATTCTCTATAACCTTTTTCTGTTTGAAATGAAACTATTTCTGAGTAGTTGCAAATGCAACCAGAGAAGAGGCACAGATATCAGGATAAGTACATTTGTAAAGGGAATAAAGTGCTGTAAGTGTGGAGCTTAATGCTTCATCTCACCCTGCACCATACTGACCTACGTGAGCCCACATTGCTTTGCCTTTCTGCCCTGAGTTGTTCCAAAGAAAAGAAGACCAATTGGAATTGTGTGTGTGATTTTGGTTTTCAGGTGGAGCCTGTCTGCCACGGCTTTCACAGGAGTCAGGCACATGGGGAGAATCCTCCTATTTTGCTGATCCCTCTCTCAAAAGGGGTGTTCAGAGGGGTTCCCAATTGCTGTGCTGAGGTGAACATCCAGCTTTGAAAACAAAGTGCCAAATTGCTGCTGCTTTGTTTGAGGGACTGCAGCGTAGGAGAACCTGTAACTGTGGAACGATGCCCTCCTCCTGACTACATCAGAAGTCCACAAAGATGTATGCAGCGCCCTTGGCATGCTAATAACTTGGTTGTTGATGACTAAGGCAGGGAGAAGGGTGCCAATGACATCTGAAAGGAGACTGAAAGGAATTCGTGTACTTAAAAAATTGCTGCGGAAGAGAGCAAAACATCTTTTAATGACTGCTGTTAATGTCTTTAACATCTCTTTAACCTTTTCACTTGAGCTGCCCCATGACCCCTGAAACTTTTTTTTTTTGCGATCTTTGTTGCTGAACCCTGTTCCCCAACTATTCTGCTTTCTTGTTTCGTGGCTGGAGTGTGAGTCCTGGCTGAAGAGAATGAGAGGATGTTGTAGATGATCCTCTGCCATCTGCCATAAACTTCTGCTGTAAAAAAACTCTGGCCTGTGCCAGCCACAGCCCCTGTTACAACCCAGCCACCTCAGAAGCCTCAAAAGAAATGTGTGGGATTGTTGTATTTGGGTTTTTTTGTTGTTGCTGTTTAGGCCTTTATTCAAAGGTTCAAGATTGGGGCATAAATCCGTTTGATTTTCTTCCTCAACTGAACACAGATCATAACATTTAGAGCACAGCCACTTTGTGCAGCAGGAACCTAACAAAAACCAGATTTTAACATAGTCACTAGTTCCTTTGAAGGAGGCAGTATTAGCAATTATGATCTAGACTAGACATTGGTAAGAACTTACCAAGTAATTATAGGCTTCCTAAAGGAGCATAGTATGAGTAATTGCAGGTTTAAAAATGTTATTATGAGGAGTAGTTTATACCGAAACTACTTCATCCTGCTCTTTGAAACCAGAATCTGTAACTCTCATCATGCCACAGCAAATGCTTGCCCTTCTCCACAGAAGAATGTAGACTAGCCTTATTGTACAGCAAATGTTCTGTGGTACATTATTTAAATTAGCATATAATAGAAACCTAATTGCCCACTTGGGCCCACAGCTTTAGCTGGTGGAGATCAATGTGCTTCCACTGAAGTCAGTGTAGCAATGTTGATTTTCACCCTTGAGGATCTGGCTCAGCAGCTTGTTTCTATTCCAGGCATTGTTAAAGGAGATAGTGTGTTTAGAATATTAAACCATGGCATTGTCAGAGATAGTCAACTCAATTTATGTGCAAGTGAAGAGAAATAAAGCGGTAAAACCATTATTTTTATCTGAGGATTTCAATTTACATTGTCGATTATTCATATTGACTGATCTGCTACAACAGGGAAATCATGAGCGTGGGGTCATCTTGTTGTGGTTTTAATTTCCTACGTCTGTAGTTATCTAATCCTCTCAGTGTGAGCAAGCATGATTAGTATTTATTTCTATTCTGTGTGCCAGTGCCCTGGGCCAGGTTCTGTGCTAAATCCAAAGTGACTCTCCTACTTAATTGGCATTAACTTGTGCTGCAGTAATATAAATAAAAACTTGTACTTTCTGTGTGAAGCACTCACAACTCCCGAAACGGATTTCTTCTGTGTGGATATTCTCGCCCCACGTTTAGGCTTGTGATAAATCTGTACTTTTTACTCAGTTTGGAACTTCTTCTAGTAACATTTTCCAAATATACTTAGGGAATTTGGAAAGACAGTTTTGGAAAGACTTGTTAACCATTGAGGCACTACTAGGAGCGTTGCTACAGCTGTACCCCTGGTTAAGAAATTGCTACAGTAAGAACAATACCTGTCTCTCTCTGGAGAGTCAAGTATCAAAGTGAACAATAATTCTTCACTTTGTCAAATGGTTTTTACAATCATTTGGAATGCTTGCTTAAAGAAGCTTATTTTATTTCATGAATGCTCCATTCAGGAACAGGGAAACTTTAGGGCTGAGCTGAGCCAGCAGTTCTTTGTGGAGTTCGTTTCCTCTCCTTTCACTTCCATTATTCTCAGAAGACCTCTGGCTGCTCCCCCACTTATCTCTGCTTCCATTTGTCCCCTGGGAGCTTTGGATAATCAAAGTTATGCTGCAAGTACTCTTCAGAGAGTAGGATGGGGGGAGTTGTGGTTAAATGGTTCGGGTCTTTATCAAGGACAGTACAGTAACTATGTGAGCCTTTTGAAATAGTACAGTGTTAAAACCCCAGCAAAATTTGGAGTTGCCTGTTAGTTGCTGTCTGTTTTCTGATGTGTGCAGAACATGAGCATAGGAAGAAACATCAGCAGGAATGATGGGTAAAGAGTGTCTGGAAAAGGGCTGAGAGATTGTGTTCATCACTTGGTAAGTTATTCTGTGGCTTCATCCGGCTCTGGTTACAGCTCTGGTTTTCTTGTCTTGACAAAGATGAAGCTTAGCTCATGAGCTGGCTTGGATTGTCTTTGGATGAAATGATAGCAGTAATACAGGTGTTATTTCTATTATTTTCTTCAGACTTTTATGAAGCCTCCTTTTTTGGGTGAGAACATAAATTGACATTCAGTAATTGCCAGCTTCTACCTCTTTTGAGTGATTTGGCCTTTAGAACATAGTATTAGCCATGTGAAGTGAGTTGGATTTTTCATTTTAATCTGCCAAAAGCACTTAGCAACACTTGAATCAACAATCTTACTCTGTGTTCTCCTATTCATGCTTATATTTTGCCCAGTTCTGTGGGTTATAGGATTGTGTTCTCTTTACTGAACTGTCAGACTTGTTTGAAAAAGGTGCCAGTGTTTCCTGTTTGGGGGAATTTTTTGATGGCCATTTTGCAATTTTGTGAATTTCATAAACAAAAGTACTAAGGCGTTCATATAGGTATTGATGGTAAGTTCCATCAAGCTCCTTTGTTTTCAGTAGTGGGTTTCCCGTTATTGGTTTTTTTTGTGGGCTTTTTTTCCTTGGAAAACATGTGACCAGAGACTTACATAACACAAGATGTCTTGTGTTGAGGTAAGGAAACCATCTTTGAGCTAGATATCCGAGACCAGCGTTGTGTTATTTCCATTGCAAAGATAACAGACATTAAAATTCTGGAGTCTGGTGGCCAAATGGCACAGCACCAAACAGGATAGATTTTCTTTTCCTCGAGTGGTAAATGGTGTTAGATAATTCATGATGCAGACTGCTGTTATTTTGAGAGTATGTGAGTCTCTGATGGCAGAGCAGATTTTCTTACCTCCCTAGGTTAGCTGAAAAGCTGAACAAACTTTGGAACTGCAGAAAATGGCAGTAGCTTTGCTGCAGTAGACGAGCTGATACTTCTTTGCTTGTATCACTTTACTCCCCAGAGTGGTCGGAGTGGTGCAGCTCTTACGTGCTCTGCTTTTTGCCTTTTTGTGAGGAAGAGCGGGATTGCAAAGATAATGGGAGAAGGCAGTGGAGCATTCATGGCAATAATTTCTAAGAGCTGGAGATAAATAAGCAGGCAAAGTTGACGACTTATCTGGGTGGGGGTATTAGCATTTTGAATACCCTCTGCACATATGCAGTTATCACTTAATTGCCTTTACACTAGAAAAGCACTTTGTAGCCGTTAAGAAAGAACTTGTACGTAGTCCACAATGGTTCTCTTCTGCTATAGCAGACACAGCTGATGTCGGCTGCGGGGAGGGAGCGGGCAGCTCTGGGATGGGCCCTCAGGAGCTGCGTTGTGGTGCCAGCATCGGCCCTTCGGTCTCGGGGTTGCCTTGAGTGGCGGACCCCGGCCGTGTTCCTCGGGCTCATTGCAGGGGACAGACCGTGTTCTCCGGTCTCATTGCAGGGGACAGACCGTGTTCTCCGGGCTCATTGCAGGGGACAGACCGTGTTCTCCGGCCTCACTGCTCCCGGCCAGCCCTCTCCCCACAGGCTGGGCTCTGCACCGGGCCCACTCACTGCCCTTCTCCAGAAGTCACAGCAGCTGGTCCTGCCTCTGTCTGCCATTCCCACCCTGTATGAGAACTGGGGCTGCCTCAGCGTGCCTTCCCGAGCATTTTGAAGGCAGCGGGGAGTTCAGCGTGCGGGGCTGCAGCGATCCATGCCCCAGGAGGGGGTGCAGTGCCTGGCTCCCCGGAGAGGCAGCGGCGGCACCGAGCCCTTCCTTCTCTGCGGCACTGGCGGCCCCCAGGGCAGCGATGCCGCCTTCGCCCGGCCCCTTCTCTGCCGGGAGGGACAAATGTGGCAACCAGGAGAAGACAGCTTGTTCATCTTGTTTCTAACCTGTCAGAAACAAGGAAGGTTGTTTGGAATTTTAAAGGAATTTTTTGGGAAAGCAGTTGCTGGTGTGGTGATTAGAGAGGCTGCGGTCGGGTCTGGGCCGGTCTCTTGCCGTGCCTGTGTTAACCCAGCCGAGGAATCCCTGCCGAGTCCTTTAACAGACCGGGATGGGTGTTCGCTGCCTGAGCACCTTCGTTTGCTCACCCGGATTTGCTGAAGATTGTCAGAGTTGTACAGACAACGTCAGCAACACCCTCAATTCAATGGGGTCTTTTTCTGTGCAATAGTTACTTAGTTTGCTTGTAGTCATTATTTTAAATTTTGCCATCTAAGCATGTTAAGGTTTTATTGGTATTATTCCTTCAACAGCAATATTGGTTACTCCAGGCATTGTTTCAAAGCTTATAATTTTTTTGCAATTCTTAAAGAGAGATTTGGCTTAGAGCAAAATCAGTAAGGGGAAAAGTATTAGGAAATCAAACCCTTCCTTTCCCTTTTTGAACCTCTCGGTTTTCCAACCTCAAATAAGTACGTGAAAGGGGTTTAACAACTTTAAATTGGATTTTGGAATGTCAGATGACTCTAATAGCCTTTGTACACAAATAACAACAGAAGAGCTGATTATTGTTTCTGGGCTCCGCGATGCACTTATGTAATCATTAATCTTGGCACTTCTTTATCTGCAGCAGATTAGGAGGCCACTGTCATTTTGAAGACTGCCATTAAGCAGACTTTGTTAGTGTTTAAATATGCGAGGCTTAACTTTAAGCTTCCTTAATGTATGCGGTGGAGGTATCCTGTGCCTTGAATAGAGCTGCTGGAGTAAGTTTCAGTCACATATCTGCTGCCACAGTCTGACCTCAGATGTGGGTTTATGTACAATGTTTGTTAATCAGCCTCTGAAGACACTTTGAAAGCTTTTTAAGCGTAAAGCATTAATATATCTGTTTGGAACAGCAAGCAAACTTGCTTTATCTACTACCTTTCAGTTAGTTTAATCATCAAGAGGCAGGAAATTAAATGCTATGAAATGAGAAGGCAGAAAGGGTTTTAATGAAGGTCGTAGCACCTAATCTGATTGTGGCAAAGGAAGAGCTTCTGCTAGACCTTTTCTTTCCACAAGCTTGTAATTTTCTAAACCGTTTTTGTGGGCAGCTACATTTTTTTCTTTCATGATCCTTGTCATGAAATGAAGATGGTTTTCAAACACTGAGTATATCAAATATAGACATCGTGAGGGTATAAAGAGGCTCAGAAACAAAGCTAAGTCCAGGGAGATAGTGTGAGCGTGGTTGGTGGGAGATATCACTGTAATGTGTGGTTTGAAGAAAATGTGTGGGAATAAAGCTTTGGCTGTGACAGAAATATTTTTGAAGCTGTTTGATAGACTGATGGTGCATTTATTTTGTTGTAAGCCAGAGCCTGTAAGATTTCTGTCTCCAATGATAGTATCTTGTGTGTTCTCCCTGGTGCAGTTTTTGGGGATGGGCCATGGTGTTTTCTTCCTGTGCCCTTTTCCAGGAGAACATCTGAGGAATCCTTCAGATCCCACATACATGCTAATACTGCTCCCTCTGAGGTGGGGCAGGAGCTGAATGAGAAGATGAAAACAAGTGTATTTGTTCAGCAGAGGTTTGACCTTCTGCCATAAAAAGGGCTATGAGCTTTCTCAAATGTCTGTATTTGTTGGTGTCTTAATATGTATCAGGAAACATCAGCTGTAAACCACTGCTAGGTTTTGAATTTCAGTAATACTTTTTTTGAAATGAAGGGAACGTGGGTATAGTTAATCTGTTTTGTGCTCCCTCTCCAGAACCTAGAGGGGCAGCTGAGGATGTGGCTGCTTCTGGTGTCCCTCAGTTTTGGTCATCCTCTGATGACCTCTGCAGAGGACTCAGGAAAAGGAGCTGTGACAAAACCACACACATACACTGGAAATAATGGTAGTGGAAAACATCTTTGTATTAAAAGCAAGTGGCCCTGTGTCAGGCTAGAGAGATGCAGAGTATGGACTTCAGGAGAACCTCTTGTGTGAGCTTTGAGGGAATCTGGTTGTGGTTTGCTTGCAATAGCCATAAATCACAGATGGAGTTGAAGAATTCACACTCAGTATTGGCTGCTGGGTGGTGAATGCAGGGAGGAGGTGTTGGAGGGAGTTAATAAATGAGTGAGTGCAGCTAAAAGGCTTTTTACTGTTTAGACTTCTGGAGTTGGTTTTGGTTGTTATTGTTCATCTCTCAGATGAATCATCCGAAAATGAAAATTTAAACTAGACATTTAGAGTGCACCTTTGTGAGAAACTAATGATTCTTCTTGGCATACAGCATCAAAGGAAGCCTTTTTAATGACATCAAATTCATGTACAGCCAGAAAGAAAATATCTTAAAAATGCAGATGTAGTCACATCAGAATGATGGAGTTTATAGTCTGGGTGAAATACTTTTATTTTCCCTGCAACTTTTTTATTCTAGAATTAAATTCAGGTTTTGAGTGTTTTTCATCAAAGTGCAGCTCTCTTGTAGGGATGTGGTTTCTGCACCAGCCATGTTTGTCTGACTTTAACTTAATTGTGCAGAGTCCCATTTCTGCATGCACAATGACAGGTCATACAAATTCTGCAGAGGCCCAACCCTTTATAAAATCCATGCAGCCCAGCAAGACAGCAGAACAAGGCTGAATCATGACAAATGCTAAAGGATGCTTTTTGGGTTCCCACTGCTTTGTCACTTCTTTTGAGTGAGTTCCATATTCCTCTTTCCAGAGGGCTGTGCTCTCTCCGAAGAATGAGCTTGACTTGGCCAAATGGAAAGTACCAAGGAAAGCATTGTGGGCGTTGGGGATGGGTTGCTAATCAGAGCCAGCCTTCCAAGGAGTCCTGTCAGGAATTGTTAGTGCTTGGTCTGAAAGCTGGGTGCACATTTGTACAAGTGATGAGGCTGCGGTGGTGCCTACCCACAGTCACTTGGTGCTGTAGCATCATTGCAGTTCCCTCAGGTGCTGGGTCTATCACCTTGCTAAAGAGTGTAGAAATTGTAAATAATTATGACACTATGTTGCAAATGATTGTTTTTTCTCAGGTCTGTGTGGTTGGCTGGGTTTTGCTGTTTCCTTGTTGATTTTTTTTAATCAGGTACCTGTGGCTGTGGTCTGGTCTTTTCTGGTAGGCAGCCTAATAAGATCACTGAACTGAGATGCAGTTTTGCAAATGGATCGCACAAGTGTGTGTAGCTTCTTAACAAATCCCGTTATGGAGCTTTCATGTTGTATAAAAGGAGGTCAGAGACTCTTTACTGGGTTCCAAAAGACCTTTTTGTAATGAACGCTGCTGTAATTCAGCTGCCAACCGAGCACCTCTCGCACTCCTGTGACTGTGACTCTGCTTGGAAATGGTGGCCAGGGTCATTGCCTTCCCACAACTGGGCATTTAGGCTGCTGGCAGCCTGGGAAAAGTAACTGGAGAAATGTTGTTGAGCTGTGATAGCTGTGTTGTAGCTGAAGTGCTGCTTAACACTGGTGAGTGGTTGATAAGTTCTTCTTTGTTTTCCTACTACAAGCAAATAAACAGAAATGCCAGATTTTCCCCTAACCCCAGTGCAGTTAATGAGGGGAAAGAAGGTGGGAGGACAGTGTTGGAGTTAACAAATTCCAATCTTCAAAAGACCAGGTCCAACACTTGAGAGTAGGAAATTACATCAAATAGGGACTCTGTGCATTAATTTGTGAAGAAAATGTTGGGGTAATTTGGACTTTTTGCTGTAAAATGCTACGTTTCTTCAAGACTTTATTTAAGTCAAGTCTTTATTAGTTTCTTCCAGAGATTTAGGAAATGGGGCAAAAGTACAAATACATTTAAGCTTTTCAGTACTGGTTTCTTTTTGAAGGAAAGGGGGAGAATTCATTTAGTATTGCCTAGCTAACGCCAACAAATACCTTAATCCTATTCTCCTGCAGATTTCACTTCTTGTTTTCCTCTCCATTAGTGGTAGATAATGAAAGATCAGCATACAGACACCAGGAGGGAGAAGCTGGTGTAGATTTGCTTTTCCCAATGCAAGAGAACAGCAAGTGGCAAAGACTACAGGAAGCCTCAGTGTGAGTGAGCATCCAAAGCCGCTTGGACTGCCTGGAGGTGCCCACACGTGTTGTCCCCAGCTCCATTCTCCGTGTCACTTTTCCTTTAACAGACCATATGCACTGGCTGGTTTGGGCAGCACGGTGCTACAGGTTGGGTCACAGCAGAACTGTGCTTGTGCCCTGCTGCAGGTGTTTGTCTTGACAAAAGCTCCAGGTTAGTAATCATCTGTAGGAAGAAATCAGGAATGTCAAAACATGAGTGAGCTCTAGAATCCTGTAAAAACAAACATGATGGATTCACACAACCCCAGCTTGCTGCTTACTGGATAAATGCAGTAGCAAATTAGAGCAGCAGAAGTCAGTGCTGGTAGTTCCTGTGGTAATAGCTCACACCTATGTTGCTCCTAAAACTTGTATTTTCTTTTTGAAAGTAAAAAAGGAAAGCAATAGAAGTCAGCCCAACAGCACTACTCTGTAGCAGCTTCTCTGTCAGCAGTGCAGAGCACTGCAGATTCGTGGGGCTGGAGCTCTGCTCCCTGGTCCCTGGGATCATAAGACCATAGCCCAAGATCTGGCAGTAATAGCAGTCATCTGAGGGAGCTGGAGGTACAGAGATAAAGGATGATGATGCTGCTTGTACAGATAGAGGAAATGAAACACCAGCTAGCATTGCCATGCTCACAGCATAGCACTAGAGACATTATAGTCTCTGTAGCACCTATTTCTTAACATGCACTTCAGGGCTTTGTTTAAAACCATACTATATTTCATTAGAGAATCACATGGTTTCAGTGTCACTGTGTTTTCTTTTATGAAAAGCTTTTTCTGAATTGCTTTATTTAACAAGAATTCCATTTAACCTGGTGAAATTAATTATACTCCAAGCTGTGTTCATCATGGCCAGTGTAACTCCTGTTAATTTTCAACCAGAGAAGAAGAGGCAAATGAAATAATTGTTTATTCATAAGCACCTGAGCCACCAAGAAAGTGAGAAACCAAAACGTGGCAGAAACAGACTGGTGTTTATGAAATTGGGAAGGCTGTTCTGACCATGTGGAAATCATCAATCCTCAAAGTTTGGTTGCTGTGTTGTTACCGTGTCCGTCTGTTGTGCTGTGAAGGACAAAAGGGGACCCCTCCAGAAGAAGTTGTTGCAGTTGTACATCTCTGGGTGTGTATTTCTGCCATGTTCATTATTTGTGTGTAAGTTCATGAATGTAGTAACAAAGCTGGAGCTCAGGGAACTCCGTAGATTTTGTAGAGTGAGAAGATGTTAATCTTGATGTTAATCCCTGGGTGTACCAAGGGATTGAGTGTCCCAAGGACTGCTGCTCTGTGCTCCTGGACAGCAGAACACCTGGGGATGTGCAGGTCTGGCTGTTTTGGTCGAGCCCAGGCTTGGACTTGAGTGGTTTGGTGTTACAGTTTGGTCTGTGGTCTGGTTTAATCATGTGGCCAGAGTCCCAAGCTGCAGTTGTCTCTATCCGTCATTCCTTCAACAAGGAAAATCAAATCATCTCGCTTTCAGGTGCATTCATTGCTCAGCCAGGAAAGAGTAGGAATATTTCTGGATGGATAAAGACAAGGCAGTGGAGGGATATGAGAGTTATACAGAAGGTGATTACAATCCTGTAATGTTACACACATGAACGAGAGGGAGCAAATACCATCTCTGAGTTCCTCCAGAAACCCTAGATCAGTTTTTAGCTTGTGTTCCTGGACACTTGCAGAAGTCCTCCATTGTTTGTGTAGGGACATAGTTTTGATTTTTCTCTACAGGAATTCAGAGTATTATGGTGATATTGCATTAAGGGTTTACAGCGATTTTTTATTTTAATTTAACGTTAAAAATAGAGACCTCACCACAACAATTTCACTGAAATAGTTTTGCCTTTTAGAAAACCCAAACTATTTTCCATCTTGCCTTCTTTGATTAGACAGTCAGGGGTCTTTGTTGAAGCCAGTGCTTCATGAATTAGCAAAGCTGTAGTTCTTTAATTAAAATATGTGTCAGTAAAATTTTGTGTGGCTTAAAGGAAAACAATAACCCTAAACATCAGTGATCCTGGCCTGGGAATATGAGCTCTTACTGCACTGTTCCCTTCCATGTGCCCAAATCAAAGCGAGTTGAAGGAATTTTGATTCCCCAAAGTCAGTCTTGCCAGCCCCAGAAGCGCTCAGGTGGTGCCATGCTATTTATCCTGTATCTCCTTTAATATGAACGTTTTGGGAATGCTGAGCAGTGCCAGTGACCTGCTGAGGGATCCAGCTGTGCCCAGGCCCACGGAGCTCCTCTTGGCATTGCAGCATTTCTGCCTCATGTGTTTGAGGTGTTGCTCATACTTTACTTTTAATTAATACTTTGGTGGCCGTGTTCGTTTCTACTCCACCCTTCACGCCCACAGACTTCAAAGGATTTGTACCAGTATAACCTCAGTATTTATTTTATTGCCAGTGTGATTTCCTAAGGAAACAAGGCTTGGAAAGGTTGTTTGTGTTTGTCTGGTTTTCTGCCCATCACCCCAACCCTCTCCATTTCCAAAACATTTCAGCCAAGCTTGAGAGCATCGGTGGTTCCAAAAATGTGAAAATTGAAAGTTCCCCATCTGATCCCCCCCCGAGGGACGATGTGCAGCCGAGCTCAGCTGTAGGGAGGAGAATCTGGAGCAGAGAGGAAGATGTAAAGAATATCTCATGCGCTGGGAAGGCTTCTGCTGGAATTTCAACCTTACTGGACCCCAGAAAAATCCAAGCATGAGACACAAATCTCTTTTGTTAGTTGTTCTCTGGAGCTGTTTGTTGCCAGGTCTGTCACTGCAGTCTCGGTGGAGCCTGCTCAGAATGTCTTTATGATGGGGATTGTGAATGGAATGAACACACACCTTCACACACGGAGTGGGCAGGCTCTTGATCAGACAGTTCCTGTGGGTTCTAAAATCGCCTCAGATGTCTCCCAAGCAGCCGTCCTCCCCAGAAGCACACGGGGTTTCGGTGTTTCAGCTGTGGGTGGACAGTGGTCACCGAGTGCACGGATGGGGTGGGCAGGGCTGTGCTGCCACCAGCGCTCGGTTCGGTGGAACTGCAGCGCTTGGAAGCTGCAGGTGTTCGGAGGCGAGGGATTTGCAGCCAGCTCAAATTACTTAGGGTACATGACAGAGCAAATTATTTAGGTAATGAAGCTGAAAATGCAGGAAGATTAGAATATTATATAGTAAAATCATTCCGTGTTAATTCAGTTTGTGATCAGATATCATGTTGCTTTAAATACCACATTACATGCAGTACCCTTGTTTGAGCCAATGAATATGTATGAATATGTCACTGAATATGTATGCCTCCTAATTTAATCAATATACTTACAAACAGCACTAGAAGGGATGTCTGGCACAAACTGCATCCCTCTAGAAGCAGGTTGGTCCAATTTGTGTATCAGGTTCGTTTCAGAGCCCTTCTGAATCAGCTGCACTTGGGCACGGGTGAGCCACGTCCAGGGAGGGGTTGCTGCAGCCAGGGAAGGGATTGCTCCTTCAGCGGTGCCCTGAGCCCCAGGAGGTGCAGCTGCAGCCCTGCCTGCTGCCTGCACCCCACTGCAGCCTTGGGGCAGGCCCTCAGCCCAGCTGGCAGCTGTGGGCAGCTGGGGATGCTTTCCCTGGAAAGCCAAGCTCGTGAGAAGGATGCACGGTGCCCACGGAGGCCTTAAGGAGTAGAGAGTGGTCTGGCCAGACTCAGCAGGATGTGCTGAAGTCCATCCATACTGGGTGGAAAAGTGTTCACCTGGAATTTTTGGCATTGCTGCCTTGGGAGCTGCTGGGAAGCGCTTGTGTCTCAATGGTGCCAGCGAAGAGCAGCCGGGACCCTGCATACCCTGGGAGAAGGGAGCACCCCCTGCACAGGTTCTCCTGCCTAGAAAATGCTGATTTTTTAATTCAGAAATAGTAAGACAGAGTAGGATTTACCGGATTTTCACCTTCTAAAAGTTCGGCTTGTAATTAAAATACCATTAAATTCCTTCACTGTTGAGTGAAGAGGAGACCTCTGCATTCAGGGGTTTGTGTTGCTTGCTATGAATAAGGTGAATCATATGCCCTTTTTCCTTCTTGCTTTCTCCTCCTTTCCTCTCTTCATGCCCCTACTCTAGAGCAGACAAGACAATTAACTTCATTAATTACCCATCTTGCTAGATCACTCAGGTCAGCTGGGTAGATCTCCCCTAAAAGGCAAACATGGGACCAATTTTTGTATCCACAGAAGAGCCTTTCCCAGGATACCAAATCTGAGGTTTCCTACATGTTGTAAATTGGAAAAAATGTTATTTATGTGCATGTACAATTTTAAAGTAACAGCGTGAAAGCAGAAGGAGGAAAGGAAAAACCCTTTTTCTACCCCAAGACAATTAATTTACTAGAAACAAGCATTTTGTTCAAAAATGTTAATGGGGAGGAAAAAACTTCTGTCTTTGGCAAACAATATTTTCTTTTTAAAAGTGTGTTCTTCAAGGTGAACTGGTAACACACTTTGCTGTGCTGAGGCTCAGCCTGTTTCTTTTTAAGGGACAGAACTGGGGAGAAAGGTGACCTGTGCTTTGCTTGGCTGTGCAGGCTCTTGTCCTGCTCTGAGTCTGCCGCATGAGTTAGACAGAGAGAAATCAAAGATTATGATGAGCTTGTACAGTGCATTCCCTTACAGATACAGTATTAGATTTTCTTACTTCTCTACTGCACAAGCTGGAGAAGGAATAAAGCAACATTTCATGATGTGGGAATTAATAAAAAGGGAGAGGCTGTCTAGAGGGTTTGGCTGGGGGAGGGAACTTGCAAAAGGCCGGCAAACCCAGTGAAACTGTTCCAGCTTTGAGGAACAAACTCCCTGGAGGAGGGAATAAGACACAATCTCCTGTTCCAGGTGCCAGCAGAGGATGTCATGGAGTGCTCTCACTGGCTGCCTGCTGGCGTGTTCCCTAGGAATTAGGTGGAGGCAGTGGTGTTATTTAAGCATACCAGAGCTACCTCAGACAGTTGACGTGTGAAGACACAGTGGATGGAGGAAGAATAAATGTTCAGGGGATAAAACACTGGCTTGTTTTTCCCCTGTAATACTTGGGCTCAAGTTGCTATTCAGTCTGATTTTGAGCAGATCAGAGCCCCCACTCCATCTTCTGGAAGCTCATGTGATATTGCAGCAGGAGGACAGTTAGCAAGGCAGTCTGGTGACAGGAACAGCTCCCAGGGAGGGCTCATGAACTGAGGGGGTGTCGGTGGATGGCAGAGGCCCTTTGCTGTGGAGATGAGCTTGTTTGACATCAGCTTGTAGGGATTGCTGCCTGCAGCCCTTGGAAGGTCCCTTCTTTCCCTCAGGAGCCCTTTCTGTAGCAGCTTGTTTGGTGGTGGGTCTTGGTGCTCAAGCTTCCATTTGTTGCTCTCGGTGGTTTGTTTGGGCTTTTATTCCTCCTCTTTGCTGCCTTTGGCAGAGGACAGCCCTGGTAGGATTGTGGAGCACTGTTATTTCAGGGTGTGAAAGAGTCTTAGGCCTGTAATCTGGGAGTACAAACTACATCTGTCACCTGGGTATCTGTGGCAGTTCCTAAGCAACCACAAGAGTTTATTTTTTTCTGCAGTTCATATTTAAGAAATAATTTGCTCATGCATGAACCAGCCTGAATCAGCCTGAGCACCACCCCAGGAGACAGAAATTGTAAACTGTAATTTAGGCTAATTCTAGTCTAAAGCATGAATTAGAGTATTTTATGTAATCTTGAAAAATATACCATATAAATAAATGTAAGCAGAGAACAGGTACAATTAATTTGAGCACAGTAGGAAGCTTTAAGTAACTCTGGGAATGTGAGAAACCAAGTCAGAACATATTCTTGACGTGTAAAAATATTTCCCACCTGCCTTGTTTGCATAAGAACAAGGTTTTAGCAAGTACATATTTGCATGTCAAAGTTAAAAGTGGGGAAAATATTTTCACCCTTGTAAGAAAAAAATGCATAATCTTGGCACAGGCAATTTGCATTTAGTAAGTTTAAAGTATCTTAAGTCCTTTCATGCTGTATGGGAAGTGTATGAACGTGCGACAGGGGTTCCATTTCAATGAGTTGATTTGCAAAGGCACCACGTGGAGCAGTAATTGATCTGATCTCTCTGTGCATTAATTTGTACTACAATTGGTTGTGGCAGTCCCCAGCCACTTGTGCTTCTGAGATTCTTCCCATTGTCCTGCATCTCAGAGGGCAGCAGCGAGCTGGAGTTTAAAATGCCGTGTGCCTAATTGAAAGTAAGTACCTTGAAGTTGTAAATTTGAGGAAATCAGGAATTATAAAACGATACCTGATTCGGTGTCGACACTCATAAAAATGATGTTGGGCAAATGCTGGCACAGCTGGAGCCTGTGAATCTGTGGAGATTTTCTTATACCAGTAAAGCACCCTGGAAAATGCATTTGGGACTAATTATGGCACCTTTTAGACTATTACTAACCTAGCTTTAGGCCATCACTTTGAAGGCATGTTACATTCCTTCAAAAATATTCTGCAAATGTCCTGTTGCTTAAGGAATAGGGATTGCATAGGCAGGCTTCATGGGTGATTTAACTAACATGCTGGAGATTGTAGATAAACTAGATCCAATTATATCATACCTATTCAAAATAAGACAGTAATTATGTATATAAAAGTGAAATGTAAAAAATACATTGCCATGTAGCTGTGGAGATAAGCCTTGTCACTACCCTGTCCAAGGAGCTGCAGAGGGCTGCTGATTCACTGCAGCAGAGGAGAAAAATAATCATTTGTTGAAAAGGCACAACTGGGATTTGCTAGAGCTATTCTGGAATTTGCCCACAGGATTGCTCTCTGAATCTGAGCTGCACGTGATACAAATCCTGGGTTTCTGTGAATTTCAGTCTGTTCTCCAGTTTGTTGATGTGAAGGGGGGGTTATGCCACCCTTTCTGCTATAAGCTCATAAATGTACGAGGCTCCAGTAGTAATTAATGTAGCATTAATGAAACAGCACACACATTATTTTCCCCTTTTATTAGTTCACTTCCTGCCCATTGTGTTTAATGTGTTAGCTGAAAGCAAAGTGAAATTAAAACCATTTTTGGGGAAGAAGTATTTCCTTCCTTAAACATCCTAAACAGACCTCTTAATTTCAGCCTGTTATTTTATTGCTGCAGGGATGGTGGGGTTTAAAGGTCGTGGGTGCCAAGGTCCTTGTGATGGAAGCAGATTCAGGTGGTGTCCCACTGTATGGGACTGCCTGGAGAGCTGCTGACACGGAGCTGCCTGGCTAAAGCCCTGTGGTCTGTTGCTGCTGGGCACTACCTGCCCCAGCAGAGGATTTGGGCTGCCCTTCGGTCCAAATAGGTCCCATTTGGGTGCTGCTCAGCTGCCCCATTGCTGCATTTAATGTCACCTGGAGAATATTTTGAAAAGATATTTTAGCGCAGTCAGTGCTTCTACTTTATCATTATCTTACGATTTGGGCCAGATCCTGAGCGGTGTCGTGCTACAATGAAATGGAGCACATGGAAGCACTGCAAGATGATTCTTGATTAATAATAAGCAGCCAGTTAGGGATTCAATGGCATGCAAAATGCAGTGTTTTTAGAGTGGGCATGACTTTTTGAGAAGAGAGTACAGCTGAAGTTAAGCTAATGCGTTGTAAGACAGTGGTATTAGATGTGATTTTGTGCGTTGTCACAGAGTGGATAGCCGTAAATTGGATGAAAGAGGAGCTTTCCTAAACAGTCGGGCAGCTTGTGAATGGATTTGAGCTCCTCAAGGAGGTGAACAGCGCTTGTTAATGTGTCACAGTTACAGACACAGCAAGAGTTGTGCTTGTGCTGTTCCAACTAAGCCTCTTCCAGAAAACTGCTGCACCTTCATCCTGACACACTGCAGCAGAGCAAGGGCTTTGCTGGGATCTCAGTCACCTGCCTGTGTGTGGTCTGTGTTTGTGAGCACTGCCAGGCCCGTGTGAAATGTGCCCTGCTGGTGTCTGATCACTAAAGCACTGCCTGTGCACGCTCTGTCCAAACTTGCCAGCAAAACAACTGCAGCCATATACTCCAAAGGCAGCTGGGAGGTGTCCCTGAGCATGGAGTCCCTTCTTGGAGCTGTGTAGTTACATGGGAAGGTGCTTGATTTACAGACAGTCACACACCAAACTGAATTCAGGGTTTATATTGTATAGATTTACATTTATCAGGGCTTTCACGCCTTATAACCCTATGGCATTTTCCAGACTGTGCCAGCTCCTCTGGTTTCAGTAAACTGAGTGCTGCTGTATTTTCCTGCCTTCTTTGTTCTGTGGTAGATAATACACAAATAGGTACCAATAATTCCCTTTTGATTCAGATAGGTAAGTTTGGGATTTCTCATGCAAAATGGAGTTGCTCTTTGCCTCACAACTCCTCTTTAGGGTTGGCCAGTTGTGTGAGCTGGTGGATCTTGGTGGCTGTGGTCCATACAGGTGGTGCATTTGCTTCCAGGCAGGGCAAGCTTTAAAATTCCCTGCTGTGCTCTCACATAAGTACAGTTGGAAGAAACCTTTCTAGTGTCATCTTAGCTCTTTGGCCAGCATGTGAACTCGCCTATTCTTTTTGGCTTTGAAATGCTGATTCTAGCCTTCTTGTGGGTTCTTAAACACCTTCTCAAATGACCCATTTTAATAACCCAAAAGCTATTATATAACGAGCAGCCATAATTTAGTCCAAAGCTCTAGGGGATCCTTGCAGTTCAGCAATGAATAGTTAATGCAGTATAATGTTTAGCAGGTTATTAGTTTTCACTGTACAAATGCTGATCAGGGAATGCTTTTATAAGGTGTTTAAAAGAAAATGTAATTAACTGGTTGCGTGCTTCTGTTGCAGCTCAAATTGAAATTATTCCATGCAAGATCTGTGGAGACAAATCATCAGGAATCCATTATGGTGTCATTACATGTGAAGGCTGCAAGGTAAGCTTCTAAAATATTAAGTCTGAAAAGAAGCATTTAGCCTTTTGGTAGTGATTATTTTCCTTCTTTTTTTAAAGAGCAAGCATTGCTCCTAAGTTGAATATAAAATTATTGGGGCTTCTGAAGTACTGGTTTTATTTGGGCTTTAAACAGGACGTTTCTGTGACACACACACAGTTACACTACTGCAGATTTTCGGACAATCCTCAGCATCACTCAGTTGTGCTGGGTGTGCTGTACCTTGTCTCTGCAGGAGCAGAGCAGAGGGATGATCTGCTTCAGGCACACCACCAAGAGTCTGTTCAGTGCATTCAGCTGAGCGAGGATGAGTCTGGCTTTCCTCAATCTCCCTTCCTGTCTGGTTTTGCTTTGTAAATTGCTATGAACCTCTCCTGAAATAGGTGAGAGCTCTGCCCTCTGTTTTCTTGTGCACTCTGCTGCAGTTACAGTCTATTCTCTTTGGCAGGGGAGCTGGTGTTTCACAGCAGCACATGCTTCTGGTGTTCAGCATGCTCAGCTCTTGCTGACAGCACTGCCTGTTCCTTGCAGTGTGTGTAAGGAAGGTTTAGGCTTTGAAGTTTTTCCTGGAGTTGTACCTTTGGTAAATCCTAGTGAACAAGGATTGCACCAGAAGCATTTCTGTTTTGTTTAGTGTGTCTGTCACAACCAGGAATTAAACTGGACAGTGCCAACACCAGGCAGGAGTGAAGCTGATCACTCCTTTTGATCCCTAGTGTAGAATTACAGCTCTGGCTTGGGGTGACACAGTGTGCACAGCATGCTCTGGCTTGTTGCTCCCTTCATGGATGTTTGTTGCAATCCCATACTGATAGGTTTTCTCCCTTAATCTATACTTGAGGTGAGAAGAATTGATGATTATAACAGTTTTTAGCCTGCTCTCCTGACCTGCTTGATACTAAAACCCATCTTCAAAACAAACTTCTTTGCATTCACATTATAAAGTTCTCTTTTGTGTTTTTCCCAGGAAGATTTTTGTGTTTTCATTAACACATCCTCTCAGTCTTGTGGAAGTATTGGTGACAATGAAGGAAAAAGCCCTAAATCTTGCAATCTTGCAATGATTTGAGAACAGCACCTTCTGCCCTTTGTGACTGCTGTTGCTATGGAAAATGCAAGAAATGCACTAAAAATGCATTGATAACAAAGTAGTGACTTCATCCAGCTTTATGTTGTTAAGCAGCCTTTGTCAAATTTCAGCTGTGGGAAGTGCAGACCTTTGTTGTGATAGTTCTGCTGTTTGACTGTGTTGTCAAGGATCAAGTATGTTCCGGGTCTGAGAGGTCTTTAACCTTTAAATGGTCTGGGACCAGAGTAGCTGATAGAGATCCACGGCATGCAGACCTGAGTCAGGCACAGCAGGGTTCATGTGCTGCTGATGCTCCTATGGGCCTCCCCACACGGGGCTGCTTGCAGAGCAGGAGCCCAAGGACAGGGAAGCTGCCAGCTGTGTTTTCCTTCCTTCATCTTCATGCACTTAGTGAGAAATGTGTGTGCAGTATCTATGTGTTAGAACAAGTGATTTTCCTTCAACTGCTGTATAAATCAAGCTCTCTTGGAGCTCTGTGCAATCCTCTGCTCCTGAGAATGCCATCAGAATGGTCAGCTGGTGGGAAGGGCAAAAGGGAAGGCAAGCAGGCAGGGATGCTCAACACACTGGCATCCATTTGAACATTGAAAGCAGAGTGTGAGAAGTAAGACAGTGGCCCAGGGAATGATTTAAGCATTTTTCTCCTCCTCTTGAAGGAGCACAGTCATGTTTTGTAGCCATACAATTTCAGACAGAATTCTAAAGCCAATTAATATCAACCTAGTTAACCAAGTTACCTTCCTTTGAGAAGCTCACTACTAAAGAAGCTCAGTCTTTTTTAATGCCAGAGCCCAGATGAGCTGTAAGTAGTGACAGACTGGGGTAGTGCTCGTGGGCATAAGGCACAGGAAGAGTTTACATGATCATGGCCTAGGCAGCATTTAAAATGCCCTGCTGTGGCTGATGGATTCTGCTTGTGCTGCACTCTTCCACAGTCATGTCAACAAAGTCTCACCCAACAGAACTATTTTGGCTGGTGAAAAGGTTGGCACAGCTTGGCTTCTGCCAAAGCAGCCAGGTGTGGATTGGTATGGGTTTCTTTTCCCAGCTTTTCTGTGGCTATGACTGCTGCAGGTTTGAGCATGCTGATGTTGCACTTCATGTTATGCTCAAGTTTCCTTTGTAACAAGTACCTGGCTACAAAGACCTGTTCCCAGTTCTGTGCCTTGGCTCCTGCAGCCAATGTCCTGCCCAGTCCCAGGGAAGTCAGTGAGGTTCTGCACGGGTGCCACAAACCCACCCACGTGCAGCAGATGGCAGGAGCAGGCCTGTGGTCGTCAGAAGGGAGCAGCTGGGCTGCTGCCCTCAAGCCAAGACTGTCAGGAATGATCTACAGGCAGCAACAGCCACAGCAAAGTGGGGTGTTTCAGCTTGGACTGGTTTCACTCCGCTTTGGCATGAACTTTAATGTTACTTAATCCTAATGTTAGCTTAAATGTTACTCTGTAAATACTAATAACCTGTGGAAATATAATTTATTCAAAACCCGAAGTGGAGTTTTAGTTGCAAAGACCTACTGTGCAATTCTAATCTGTATCATGGATGAAATCACAGACCAGTTCTTGTCAAACTGACTTTTGCTGATTCCATTGCTCTTCTGCAGCCTTGCAACCCTTTCACAGAGCTGAAAGTGTTCTGACCAGGTTGAGTTGTTACATTGCATTTCACATAACCAGACTTGAAGATTTGTAATGAAACCCATTAGCGTTTCTTGGGAAGTTTTCATTTCCTGCCTTGCTGTGGTGTTGCTGGCTGTTTTTGTGAAGTTGGTGGCAGTGTTTTGCACAGGCATTGAGTACTCCCGACCCATCAGCCTATTTAGGTCAGTTTGAATCTGCCTTTAAAAATGTAAAATTTAACACCCTTTCATCATCTCCCCCTTAACTGAGAATTTGAGGTCTTAGCCAGGCTGTATTTTACACTTTACCTAGGAGGGCTTATTATAAATAAAATAATTTTTTAAACAGAGGGTAGTTGTAGGAGCTCTACTGACAAAACTGTTACCTATATGGAGCACTTCACTCAACCATTAGCTGTGGGAACCCAGTAACAACCTTTTATGCTGTAGGAAGGACCATGCTGGGAAAGGAGAGTGGTTTGTACACATCCATGTTCTTTTCTCCTAGCTGAAAGCTGAATTCAGTTCCACATTGTCAGATAATGAACTATATAATTTAATTTGCAGATGCAGTTACTTGGCTTTGCTGTCAATAGTTGGTGCCTGGCTGTCTCACCAATGCAGTAGCAATCCCTTTCTTTACCTGACTGCATGCAGCTGGTCTTACAGAACCACCCATGCAGGGCATTTCTGGGCATTTCAGACCCTTTCAAAGGTTTGTCAGTACTGGCTTTTGTCTCTTGTGTCTTTTAAGACCTTGGATGATCTTGTTCATTGTAACTGCAAACTACATCCAGATTCTTCGGGAAACAATACCTGATGTGCTGTCCCTGCCCATCGTGCTTTCATTTGTTTACAAATACAAGCTCACCCCTGTCTTTATTACCGATGTAAAACTGAATGTTTTACTCTGTTTTCAATGACACTGACTTTGTTACCAAATACTTCATTAATGCCATTTATTAAACAATATTGTCAGAGCACTCTCCTCCCTTTACAACTAAAACGTGCTGGTGGTCATAAAAGGGTTAAAACCCCAATTTGAACGTTTGCCTGTCTTTTGTATTGCAGTGTATTTTTCTGATGTTTCTTTGAAGGAAACTTGTGTTGGTTTGCTTTGGAAAACAGTAAAAGAATGACTCCCCCCAACTAATTGTTAATTGCTCAGAATATTGCAAAACTTAATGATACGTGGAAGTCTTTAAGTATTAGCCATAAATCATGGGATTATGAATAAGCCTTTGTTGTCACAGGCTCGCATACAGTCATTCCAAAACGTCTGCCATTAGGATGCAGCAAGGCAGCTGTCAGCTGTTTTCTTGTAATTAAACAGCCAATGAGCAGCTAATTAAGACATATGTGTATACAGAAGTGGAAGTGGGTATGTTAATGAACTGTAGGAATCAATTCATTAAATGAAAATTTGTCAAAAGACCAAACATGAGCTCAGTGTCTCAGCCCATGCGCGGTGGAGAGGGAGCCCGTGCGGTGCCATTTGGGACACGAGGGAAGCACAACTGGCTCGGGAGCCAGCTCAGACACCAACGTCTCCAATGCTGAGCTGCTGAGCAGAGGAGTCACTGAAACTATTCATAGACTTACAAAAACTGCTATTTACATTTCAAAGTTCTTTTTTAACAAGTTGTTATTCCAGCTGACTTGCAGATGAAAAGTTGTTGCGCTTTTTTTTCCCCAAACCTGATTTCGTGGCAGCAAATGAATACCCATGTTGTGTGTAAACAGGAGTCTGAAATGCAGGGACCAAGCTGTGGCTTGTAACGTGCTCTGCTCTTGTGGCACCCGGTGGATCCATCTGCAGGAAAAGGGAATGTGCAGAGCTCAGTGGCTGGGGCTGGATCGTGGTGCTGACATCAGGAGGGGCCGAGACTCGGCCCAGGTGTGCCGTGGGCCAGAGCGCTCTGACACCGGGGCTCCTTCGGTGCAGCCCCAGCTTTGTCCCTGTTCTTGATCAGGAGGGCTGGCTCTGCCTTGGCCCATTAGGTCACATGAAACAGTGGCTGTAAACATGCACGCAATGAAAGCATGTGGCCTGGGCTGGCTTGCATAAGGCTTCAATGTATACACGTGTACCGAGCATGCATCCACCTCCTCCTTCCTGGTGGAAAAATTATAGCCAGCTCCGTGCCTCTGGCAAAAGCGAGGGAATAGAACAAAACAGAGTGTTTTGCCTTTTAATAAAGGAGGGAAAAAACCTAGAAAGAAACTGGAGGTACTTACAGAAGACTCCTGTAATAGGGGCTTCCCCACGTGTCTTACAGTGATGTGAAAGCCCAGGGACCACCAAAAGCTTACAAAAATCACAAGTGAATGACAGCACCATAGAACAAAAAATCCTCACTTGCACTTCATTGTCGGTTCACTTTTAAATCTCAGATATCTGTGTTTCTGAGCTCTGGGCAAGTTTAGATTAATTTTTGAAGTTTGTCGCAAGGTTTCTTCTTTCTTTAGCTACTGCTGATGTTTTTTGGGTTTGTTTTTAAAAGCACTCTGCTGTATCTCCAGTTTGTAAAGTGCAACTGCTTTTAAAGGCCTGGATTCAGGCATTTCTGCTCTACTGGAAATTCAGCTTCAAGCTGTAACTTAGCTGATATATTGTACACTAAAATGTATTGAGCAGCTGTGTCTCTAGGGAAAATCTGGAAAAGGAAAATGGCCAGTATTTTCTCCATTATAACACTAAAAATAGTCCTCAGCCTGACAAGGCTGTTCTTAATAAAGTATGCCAAGTGGCAATTCAGAATCAGTGTGTATATATATATATATCTCAGCTAAAGAAAAACATATGGATCCTCGAGGTTATTGGGATGTGTTAGTTTCACATATTGTTTAGGCTGACTTCCATAATCTCAGAGGTGGCAGTGAGTTTCATGCAGCTTGTATGTGAGCATGACATTGAGTGTAACTAGAAAAGAGTTTGGAGAACTGAAATTTTCAGGGATTGGTGCAGAACCTTGACCAGTCACTGGTCAGCTCAGTCCCTAATCCCGTTTTTCTGAATGGCATTGAATGGAGTTTAGTGGTGAACACGCTTGTACTTGCACTGGAGTGGCAGGCTCCACTGACAATGCTCCCAGAACTGGAAATTAATTGATCTACTTATCCAAGAATTAGTTTCTTCGGAGGAATCAGTTGTGATGTTAGAATGGTAAACATTTCCATGGTATTTTGGATTTTCTTTAGGGTGAAATACATTCAGTTGGAGCTCAATATGCGCAATGCTTTCAGTCTCAGTGACAATTATCTCACCATTGACAAACGTGAAAAAACCGGTTGAAAGTTCAGTCATATAAGTTCAGAAAAAAAGGTTAAGAAATTATGTACGGGAAAACAGGATTAAGGATAGGATCTTCAGTTTCTTTTTTTTCTTTTTTTTTCTTTTTTTTAAACATTCTATGTTTCCCGAGTAAAGCTTTCATAAAAGGAGTGTAATTAACAGAGCAGGTGCCCTCCTGCTAAGACGGAGCAGGGGCTTTGTCTCCGTGTTTGCTAAGTTTCTGTCTGCAGGCAGTTTGATAGGAAGTACTTGACTACTTGAGACTTGTCATGCAGAAGTCCTTCCTTTGTTTGCTTCACCAAGTATCTGTTCGTGTGCTGAGGGACTCCAGCATGAAACCTTTGAGTAAATAACAAATTGGTAGAAGTCCAGCTCTAATTAAAAGGTGCCCAGCCTTTCCAAGGAACTATTTTCTTTGCAGAACTGTTAATTAATCCATTATGTGGCAACATAAAACTAAAATAGTGTGCTCACTGCTCTCAAATGCCTCTTTGGAATGACTACATCTTTGCAGAATCCTTGTGAAGTAGGTATTACGCACACAGCAGCTTATGTTTGGGCAGTCTGTGGCAAAAGGATGAAATGGACTTCAAAGCAAACAGCTGCAGAGTGGTTAATGACATGCACCCTTCTGGAGGAGACAATAAAGTTGTAGCTGTGTGTAACCTTGCAGCTCCAGCTTTCTTTGGAGATGGGGTCACTCAGGAAAGAGATCATACATTAAATGTGTTTTACCTTTCCCCCTCCTTGAGGATCTAAATCCTGAAAAGAGTTGAACCCAGGCTGGGCTGTCAGCATCAAACTAACTCACACAATAGCAGCAGCAGGTGACAGCAGCAGCAGTGCAGTGGCCATCCCTCTGTCCTGGGCACTAGTGAGGCACCTCAAGTGCTGGGTCTGCTTTTGGGGCCCTCATGACAAGCAAGACACTGAGGGGCTGGAGTGTGTCCAGAGAGGGGCAGCAGAGCAGGGCAAGGGTCTGGAGCACAAGTCTGTTAGTGGTTTTGAGTCTGATAAGGAGCAGCTGAAGGTGCTGAGGTTGTTTAATCCAGAGAAGAGGAGGCTCAGGTTGTGACCTCTTTGCTTTCTGCAGCTCCCTGACAGAAGATGGAGTCAGGTGGGGGTTGGGCTCTTCTCCCATGAAGTCAGCAACAGGACAAAAGGAAATGGCTTCATGCTGGGCAAGTTTCAATGGGATATTAGGAAAAAAATTCTTCACTGAGAGGGTGGGCAGGCATTGGAATAGGCTCTCCATGGAAATGGTGGAATCACGATCGATCGCTGGAAGTGTTCAAAAAGGCATGTGGATGTGACACTTGGGGTTTAGTGGGGAACACAGTGGTGCTGGGATAATATTTGGACTTGATGATCTTAGAGGTCTTTTCCAATCTTAATGATTCTGTGTGTCTATAAAAAACATGCTAAGAAATTGTCCTTTGTAGGAGAAACTGTTCAGAATCATGCTGTGTATTTTTTAAACACATACACACACACTGGCAAGGCTGAACATCAGAGCCTGCCACTGTCACTCCAGAGAGCAGAACAAGGGTGGTAGCTGTTGAATCATCCCTGTTTTGGAGAACTTTGCCAACCCAGGAAAGATAGAATATCAAGGTCTGTAATTAGCTTTAATCTAATTTATTTGGAAAGAGCTGGTGAACCGTACGTAATACGGGATCTGTAAATCAATGAATAAAAAGTGTAATTCCTTTATGTGTTACAATGCTTTTTTAATGAACTGTTTCTTGCTAGTTAGTGTTTTTTGTTTATTTCTAGGTGAGGAAAAACCCAACAAAACTTTTAGTTTTAACTTCTTTTAGTTGAGTATAGAACACTTGAACTTCTTTTCTGTTAAGCATGCTGCCTTTCAGAGTCTTTATTTGCTCCATCAGTTAACAGGTTGTTGACTTGTATTTGCCATTGCATGGCAGGGCTTTTTCAGAAGGAGTCAGCAGAGCAATGCCACGTACTCGTGTCCTCGGCAGAAGAACTGTCTGATCGACCGGACCAGTCGGAACCGCTGCCAGCACTGTCGCTTACAGAAATGCCTTGCTGTGGGGATGTCTCGGGATGGTAAGCGCTGCTAGCTCGGGCCTCGCTGCAGAAACTGCCATAAGGTGTAGTATGATGGATGGTCAGCCAGCAAACATAGCAGTTATCTGCTAATGTGCATTGGGCTGAGAGTTGAGATCATCAAAGGAGTTTTAGATGTTGCTGTGTATTTTTTTGTTATATGCTACATGTTTTTAGATGCTGCTGTACACTCAGATATATATATAAATCAGGGCATGTACAAAGTTCTTGGATTTATCTTTTTTCCTACTTACCTATTATAGTTCCCAGTTACGAGCTTTGTCTGGTCATTTCTTGAAGATGCAGTTTTTTAGTCTCATGTTAATACTTCCTCTATATATTCATTCTAACTTAAGTGACCTCCTGTAGTTGCAAGTAGCACTCCCTGGTGCATGGGTACAGATCTGAACTGCTTCACAGTATCAACAGAAGTTAAATATGTGTGTAATGAATAATGGAAAAAAATGCGAAGAAAAAAATAATGTGGTGTTTTTTCAAAGATGGAATTCTGAAGAAAAGGTGTTCCAGTGCTGTTAATACTGAGCTCAGAATTGCAGCTCGAGTAGTGACGAAAGCCCGCCTCTGCCAAACAGCTGCTTATGTAATTCAGTCAGAACTGGCTTTGCAGCTGACACTTGCATGCCTCCCCCACAGACGGAATGGAGCTGCCGCCGCTTTCCCATTTGAAGATCTGACTCAGTCTTTTCCCCTGCCACAGTGACAGCAGCGCTGCATGTTCTACAAAGACATACACATTACTCTAGGTACATGAGGCCTGATCAAGGAGATTGTTTCCAGATTACATTTACTTCTTGAATTACATTGTCTTTATTTTTTTTTATTGGCCATGAGACTAAAAAACCTGAAACAGTTGATCATATAATGACTAGTTCCTCCAACTTGTTTGCTTTCCTGTAGAAAAGCAGAAGGCAGTAGTCGCCTTTCTAAAGGATGAAGCTTTTACAGCTGATACAGGTCCTTGAAATCCCATGCTGCATCCTTGGGAATTTCCTGGATGCTGCAAACCAGTTGCTGCTGGCTTACAGCTAATGCTCCTTAAAGTCGTAATAATGTTGTGGAGATACACACGTGCACTTGGTGTGCAAATGCATAGGTTTAACAGTTACTCATCTGCTAAACATTTTTGCTTGTCACAGAGGTGCTCAGGGCAGGTTTGGTGGTTCTTCCCACATGCTTTGGTCCCAGCCTCAGTAAAGCTTGCTGTTGATACACTGTGATAGACCGCACAGGTTGGCACCACGCTCCAGGTTCACTCCACAGCATGAATGTACAGCTGGTTGGAACTGGATGGTTGTCTCAGGCCACTGTGTTCTGGTTTAGCTTCTACTTTTCTAGGTAGGGTTTGAATGCTGAAGAGATGCATCTGTCAACCTCAACAGACATAGAGGAGAAAATCTTTCCAGTACAGAAGTGGAAAGTTAATGAATTAACTTCTAATGGTCCATTTCACTGGCATGTCAAGACAGTCTTTTAAAGAGCAGGTGCTGCAGCTGTGTACCTGTAACTGAGAAGTGGTTTCTAGCTCTGGTCATCCTGCAGATTTGGGGTTTGTGCTGTGTCCTTCCATGTAATGTTTAAAGACTCACAATTAAGAGGCAGTGGTGGATGTGTAGAGATGTAATCTCTTGTGTGTCTGTATTTCAGCTGTAAAGTTTGGTCGAATGTCAAAAAAGCAGAGGGACAGCCTGTACGCCGAGGTGCAGAAACACCGAATGCAGCAGCAGCAGCGCGATCACCAGCAGCAGCCAGGAGAGGCAGAACCGCTCACACCAACATACAATATCACCACCAATGGGTTAACAGAGCTACATGACGACCTCAGTAATTACATTGATGGGCATACCCCTGAAGGTAGCAAAGCAGACTCTGCAGTTAGCAGCTTCTACTTAGACATACAGCCTTCTCCAGATCAGTCGGGTCTTGATATTAATGGAATCAAACCAGAACCAATATGTGACTACACACCAGCATCGGGCTTCTTCCCTTATTGTTCTTTTACAAATGGGGAGACCTCTCCAACTGTGTCCATGGCAGAATTAGGTAATGAGAGAGAAAAGCTTCCATTGTAATTGTCTTAACAGTACCCTTTGGATTAAAGTGGCACGTGTAGCCAGGTGATAGTGAGAATGCTGCTTCAGTAGAGCTGTGGGCATGTATGGGCGTTCTTGTGTGAAGTGCAGTCAGTACCCTGATCTCGGGGCACACGGGGAACTCCTTACTGCTCTGGACTAAAGCTCCCAGGGGACTGTGGTTGATCAGCTCTACCACTGTTGCTTTTGCTTTCAGTCCTTGCAATAGAACTCTTGGAATACTGATTAAGAAGCTAATTTTTAATGCTGAGAAAACAAGACAGGGAATTTCTTTATTTTCATATTATTTTTGTACAATTCATCTCCTTTTTCATTACGTCAATACTGTTACTCCTAACAAAAAGTGATGAGGCTGATTTTCTTCTGCTCTTTACCTGAGGAGAGCACCAGGCTAAACTGAGGGCAGTTTTTGCCATTTGACATGAAGAGGATCTGTCCCCAGATACTGAAGGCCATTTTTGAATGTAGCAAGTTTTGATCATTTCTGTAAGAGCCTTATAACAACCACATTAATTAGCACATTTTACTTTAAACTCTTCCTTTAATGATTACACTGGTGCTGAATTCCACAAGTATGACTTGTCAACAGCTGAGACTGGAGTTAGAGTGTGCTGTGCGAACTGGTTATAAACAAAGTGGAACAGGACATCAAAGAGGTGGTTTCATGATTCTATTACTTATGTAAGCAGCCAGGCATTTAAAACTGATTCTTAAAACTTGCTCAAGAAACATTTTTTCTAATTATTTTATTATGAAAACCTAAAAGTAGTTTAAAAAATCAGGTATTCCACATTAAAATTTTTTGTGCTTTATTTTGTGTTCTTTTGAGAAGTTTTGCAGAGAGGAAGTCACAAGAAGATTGCTTTTTAACGTCCTTATGTTGCAGAATACTGATCTCTACAATATAATTTGTCCTGACAGCCAAAATATTGTCTGGCTTCAGTTCAAATAATTTCAGATAGGTAAAAAGGAGAAGAAAATGTCAGGACAACAGCAATGCTACCAGCTTTGTCTCAGTGGAACGATTGCTAATTTTCTCATGGAAGGTATTAAAAAGACCTACATTAAATGCACTGGGGAAAAAAAAAAGAGGGCTTTTCCTTTGTAAGCCAAGCGTTGAGTTTGTAACACTGGCCTAAACTAAGTTTGTCTTGTTGCTTACCTTTATTTACATAGTGCTTCATTTAAACCCTGCACAGCATGATTTGGGTGCCCAGCATTAACATTACTGAACAATGTTTGAAGAATGTTTGTCTGCCAGACGAAGGTTTCAATTTAGAAAGGTGTGGCTGTTCAATGAAAGTATTTAGGTGTGTGCTGAAATACAGTCCCGAAGTGAGGCAGAGGTTTGTGAATAACATGGGAATATTTCACCTCCTGTATCCTGCAAGGGCACAGGGATCATGCTGTCAGCTGCTGCTACTGAGAACAAGTGTTTTAGCTACACACTTGTAAAAAAAAAACAATTGCTCTGAAACACATCAAAGCTACGGTGACAAAGTATAAATTATGTTGTGTTCTACCTTACTGATTGCTCAGGTATAATATATAATCTGATTTTACCTCATCTGTATATTAAAGACTTTGCAGGTAATATCTTAATCAAACTACTGACAGACCGATTGGTCCAGCAGTTCAGTTTGTGAAGAGTTGGTTTTGATCATTACCTAACAAAGCCAGTTTCACAGAAGACCCAATACGGCAGTCTCTCAGAATACCTCCATGTTGTAGTGATCGCCATTCCTGTTTGGTTTGAGCCTTCATTTTCAGTGGCCTAACAAGCAGAGTTGTGTGAGACAAGTCCCTAGGCCTCTACTTGTCATGTGCTAAAATAGGAGAACATGCTCACCTGAAGGGTCAGGGTAGGAGGGAAGAAGTTAAATAAAAGTGGAACTCAGGTATCTAAATTCTATTCAGGCTTTTGAAAGTGCTCCTAAATGTTTATGGAACCAAGTTTTATTAATAAAAGTAAATCTGCCTTATGGGTCTTTTAATCAAGTATAGCAGGAGAAAATAATTTTATTTAGAATTAAAACATTGTTGGGAAATTTAAAATCATGTGTAGTAAACTAGGTAACTATTCTAAAGCTGAAGGAAAAACCCCATAGTGTTAGTGATTTTTTAGTGTCTTATCTTAATCATCTGGATTGTCTAGTAGATGCGTTTTCCTGATTTTTTTTAATGATCTGAGAGTAGGAAAAGGGAAAGACATTTTTCCTTCCCAGGCAGCCTCATGGGAGGAGAGTCCTGCTAGAGAGAGCGCTAGATAGGTGGTAACTGTATTTGTCTCCTGGAAAGTTGGCGCTGGCAGCTCTGCGGGTCCCGTTCCTGACTGTCCTGCGTTCAGCACGGCCGTATGCACGGACAGTTGTGTGCCCTCGCTCGAGGGGTCCATCACCGCGCTTCCCCTGACAGTTTCCTGCGGCTGTACCCCGCGGTGAATCTCCGAGCGCGGGTGTCCGGTGTCGGCTGTGCCCGGAAGGTTTCCGTGTCCCCCGTTGTCCCCGCTGTTCCCCAGGTTGGGGTCGCTGGCGCCCAGCGCTGCGCGCGCGCCCTCTGCCGGCAGCTGCGGGCACGGCCGCGTCCCCCGGCCGCGCGTTGTTAAATGGCCGCCGTGCCGCAGCCGCTGCCAGGCAGGCTCACACGAGAGCAGCTCTCGCTCAGCTCATCCTCTCCCCTCCCCCTGTTGCAACTGAAATATGCGAGCTTTTCTCGTGTCTCAAGGTACAGCTTTGCATTTCTAACGCGTGTCGCTTTCTGCTCTTTCTTTTAGAACATCTTGCACAGAATATTTCCAAGTCCCACATGGAAACTTGCCAGTACTTGAGAGAGGAGTTACAGCAGATAACATGGCAAACTTTTCTGCAGGAAGAAATTGAGAACTATCAGAACAAGGTATAAAAGCATGCCAAGCTATGGCATGGTTTCTTTAAGCATGGTATTTTCATAACACACTGCAAAATTCACTTTTTCACTGCTTTCTCCTTACTATCAGGAATGTATATTTCTCTGTGTTTAAAAAAAAAATACACTAGAATCAAAAGCAGCAAGATGGTCAAGGATATCCTTTGCATTTGTGATTTTTACAGGTATAGGAAAAGGCATTCTCCTGAAATCTGTTTCTGATAAAGAAGGATAGGAAATAATAGGATTTTTTTCAATCCTAATTGGCATGTTATTTTCTTCTCTTGATTTATGATGTCCTGGATCAACAACAACAAAAGCCAAATGCTACATGCTGTGTTTTGGTTTGACTTTATAAACACAGAGCACCATCAGATTTCCAGCCTTCGGGGTTCTCTGTAATCCTGATTCCTGCTGGAGTTGTCCCTCAGTGTTTGGGTTTTACCTGTGGAGTAGCAGCACACTGCTGCCATGTCACCAGGGTATTGTAAGATCTAATCAATGTTATTTCCAATGTGCCTTCCACCCACAAGCTACTACCAATTGGCTACTTCTGGAAAATGGCCTTGGGAAGCACTTGCTGAAGCATACTGTTCTTTGAACATATTTTTCATTTCTGCAGAAAATTATTTAACCTTTAGGAGTATAGTTTTTTCTACTTTAGGTGATTTCACTCTGCATTATTATCAACACTGGAAAAACTCACTACTTGCCTTTTTTATGTTGCTATCAAGATGATCTTCCTATATGAACATCTTTATATGTATCCTTCTGAAGATAAGCTAGGTTGATAATTTGCATTCAGTACAAAATAGAGAAGCTGAGAAGAAAAATACGATCATGCCTTGCTGGTGTAAATTGGCATTTTATCTTTATGCAGTGAAAAATATTCCCACTGAAATGACCAAAATCATTATGCTTTGACATTTTTGGTTTATGAAATAGAAGTACTCCAAGCTGGATCTCTTCTGACATGACTGAAGACATGACATGGTGGCATTGTCCCTCATCCACATGAGGCTTTGGTTTTGAGGTCAATTCCCCTTGTCTTATAAGCAGACTGTAGCCAGGAGCATTGGAGAGAACTCACTCCATTTTGTTGTTTGGGTTTTTTTAGCACAGTTTTGCTTTCTGACAATGAGCTTTCCAAAGCTTGGTTAGTAATTTTTGAATTTCTCTTCTCTCTCAAACAGCAAAGGGAGGTAATGTGGCAGTTATGCGCAGTCAAAATAACAGAAGCTATACAGTATGTAGTGGAATTTGCCAAACGCATTGATGGCTTTATGGAACTGTGTCAAAATGATCAAATTGTGCTTTTAAAAGCAGGTATGTGGGTCAGTTTTAAGGTCTGCTTCTATTAGTTTTGCCTGAGGAAGGTGTTACGTGTTACATACAGTGGTTGTATACACATATATTCATATGCAGTACAATGATAATTTCAAATTAAATAAGGGAAAACCTTGCAAACTGTCTGTCTTTGAAGAAACATCATCTTAGTTATTGTGGGGAGAAGGAGTTCAAATCTATCTACTAAATTTTCATTATGGACGAAGGGAGCAATGAGTGTGTTAAGATGTACAAGTTGGATTAAGTTGTTGGGGGTTTTTTTGATTGCTAATAGTGAATATTTCAAGGTAAAAATCCAGATTGTTCTATGCAAGATATTGTAGAAGTAATACAAATACAAATACTGGACCAAGTTGTTAAGGCTTGGTGAACATTAATTTAAATGAGCTGCTTTGGCTTCAGAGACTTCATTACTCTAAAAAATTACCAGAGTTTACTAGCATTAACTAAGTTGCTTTAGCAAAAACTTCTAAAGGGGTTTATGGGGATTCTTTTAATTCTACCAGCAAACCAAACTATGCTCTGTTACGCCACAGCAACTTACTACTCTACTAAACTGATAATGAATGCAGAGCATTACTATTAAATCATCACTTGCTCTTTGCAACTGAAGTCTCTCCTTCCATAGTCAAACATACGTTGTTTCTGTTTTAGGGTCTTTAGAGGTTGTGTTCATCAGAATGTGCCGTGCCTTTGACTCCCAGAACAACACAGTCTACTTTGATGGCAAGTATGCTAGCCCAGAGGTTTTCAAGTCCTTAGGTAAGGAAATGTGACATGTTGTGTCTTCAAAAAACCAAACAAACAAAACCCCATCAGAATAAAAAATACTAAGGTGGAAAAGCAATGGAAAACAGCTGCTTTGAAAAATCAGTCTATGGTATTCAAGTAAAAGAGTTCTGGAGCTCAAACTGCTGTTTTGTAAGCTGTTCTGCTGGCTCTGTTTGACGCCAAGCTGATTTCAGGAGGTAAAACAGCTTAACTCTGTGCAGTAAAGGACTGTTGGTGCTGAAGTTCAGCTTTTTGATCAGGGTAGAGCAGTTTGGACTCACTTGTTGAGAAGCAAAGCCCGGATTTCATATCTAATGTAACATTTCATATATCCTGTTGGAAAAGGCAGCAGATTTTAAGTTAATTTGGAATATACTGATGTTACTGCTTTGAAGATGTTAATGGTGTTTTAAAATCTAAGTCTGATTATTTGGTGGTCAAATACTGTAAATCATTTTTTTAAGTTAAACTACATACAATTTTGAATTTTTTTTCCCCTGTATATTTGGTAATTTTAAAAGGATGTATTCACTGGGTATAGATTTAGGCTGTAAGCCACTTTGGAGGCAGTGAAAATGCATCAGTGGAGGATGCTGGAAAATTACTGAAGTATTCTCTGCCTTCCTAAAACACCTCAAGGTACAAGGTCAGAGTGCAAACAACTCTGGGTTCTAAGGAAATATAACTTGGATCTGTCACCAGCTATGTCCAGAAGTTTAGGCTGGGGAGGCTGAGGAAAACCCTCATCTCTCAGGTTGTGATGCTCTTCAGAGCAGGGCTCATTTTAAAGACTGTACCTGCATGTGTGACAGCAGCAGTAACCTGAATAACACCTGTGTGAGCAAGAGAATGGATGGAAGGAGACACAGTTCCTCTTCTGCATGAACCGTGTTCAGTCAGACCTTGGCTTCTCCCTTTGCTTCCTGCATGTCCCTTGTGTGCCTCTCTCTTCCCCCGCTCTGTGTGCTCAATAATCTTAAAATCAGAACTTCTTAAGTCCACGTTTTGAGCCTTCAGTCAACACTGACACGACAAAGTTCCATTTAGAACAGGAACAAAGATAAAGCAATCTTGAGCTTGAAAATTAATGTCTCGAAATGTATCCATATTTTACCCCATGAGAACCTAATGTAGGCAAGATACAGTGTGCAAAACCTTCAGAATCTTGGCTGCCAGGATGTGGGAGCAGAGTAATACTCTCAAGGATGAGTGAGATCTCACTGCCACCACTTCACAGTCCTTCAGGAGAAGCCCACCTATGAAGTATTCTACATCTACTTCTCATCTCCATCAGAATAAATCAACAACTCTGTAGCACTGAAGTAGTTTTAAACCCTGTAACAAGAGCTTATCTTCTTTTTGGCAGGTTGTGAAGACTTCATTAGCTTTGTGTTTGAATTTGGAAAAAGTTTATGTTCTATGCACCTGACAGAAGATGAGATAGCTTTGTTTTCTGCGTTTGTTTTAATGTCAGCAGGTAAGAGATGAAGGTTTCCTCTAGATTTATTTGTAGGAGTTTGTTTTTATTTTGAGGCCTTATTAATGATAATATTACGATTATCAGACATTGTGGAAATACAATCTTTTTGAGTGTCTCACTATTTTTTTATTTTAAAACACATTAAAACTATAAATTTAGGAACCAATTTGTTAAATTGCAAGTCATAATCTAAGCCCTTATTTTCCACATTTTCACCTTGTCGAGGACTCAGCTTCTTTGCAAAGGCTTAAATGCATTTGAGTGAGACCCGTGAGCCAATCCTGGTGAGACAGGCAGTTGCTGGACTCCCATAGTCAGCTTTCCATGTGTGTGAGCTTGCAGCTGCAGCATAACAGAAAACTTCCAGCAGTGCTATTTTAGTGTGACTGGGACTTTGAGAATTATGATGCCAGACATCCAAGTCACCCCAAAAGTCAGCCTGGGTCTGCTATGCCTGTGGCTAAAATAAGTTAATAATCACAGGTGAATGTGCACAGTGTGCTCCAGGTCCTGGAAAATCTTCTTAGGTCAGGTGGAATGAGGTACTGGGGCAGAAAGGCAATTTGTGCCCAGCCTGACACCTGAAGAAGGAAACTATGAGTTCAGACTGCAGCACAGTGGACTCAGAGTGGTGATGCAAACTTCTATTAGCAATGGTGGATTTATTGAGTCTATCATAAATATGTTCTCATGCTGTTGGCCAGACAAGAAGTATGTTTGCACTGTGTCTTAGCAAGCCACAGAACCCTACAGTTCTGTCACACCAGGAATGTGGCAGCGAATACTGCTTTTCTGCCAGGAAGTTTAGCTGCTTTTTTTTTTAATAGCTGAATCTTTGCATCTGATTTTTCTGTAAGTCACTCTTAAGTTCTGTTGATTTTCTGTAAGTTCTGTAAGATCTTATCAAGAAGATCCTCTCCAACTACTTGTTCATTATATGATCTATTCATTTCCCAGTAAGAAGTTGCTAGTCTCATTTTGTAAACACCCTGCATTTTACAGATTTTCTTAGCAAATGAGTAGTAGATCTTACTCAGATGCATTGCATTCTCCTAAATAAGGACTTTATAAAAGTAACTTTAAGTGCATGTAATAAATGTATTTCAAAACCTATTAATGGTGAAACCCGTTTTCTATATGAAAGTGTATAATAAATGGAAGGAAGGTTGCAAACAGGAAAAATTAATCTGTAACAGACTTAGTACTTCCTGGTGAGCTGTGATCCATGTGCATTACTAGAGGTTTTAAATCCATTTATATTCAGATCGCTCATGGCTTCAGGAGAAAGTAAAAATTGAAAAACTCCAACAGAAGATCCAGCTAGCACTTCAGCACGTCCTACAGAAGAACCACCGAGAAGATGGAATTCTAACAAAGGTAAGAGTCATTCTGGGCCATGTCACAGGACTGTGAAAGAGTATTCAGGCTTCAGCTGAATACTGCCCTGATTACGGGGTCAAAGCTCATATGCAGTTAATTTATTTATAAACGCAGAATTCTTCGTTCAAAATTGAGCTCTCAGCTGAACCTATTTACTTAAACCTAGAAGGGGTGAAATGATGATGTACTAGAGAACAAGATCGATAATGGTCTGAAAGGGAGTATTTTTATGTGGAACTTCAAGAAAAGCGATCATTTTTATCGTAGTTCTCCTACACAACACTCCTGCCACACAGAATACTATTTCAGTGTTACAAAGTGCATGCCTTAGTATTTGTGGAATCTCTGCCTGCATGACAATGAAGTTGTTATAACACGCAACACACAAACTAAACATGTTCTTCAGACTTCCATGAGAAGTTCCCCACACAGCCTTTTTCTCAGTTCTTCCAAATACTAAGCCTAGGAAAAAGAGGCACTACCTACTGTTATAATAAAGAATCTTCATGTAATTTCTCAGAAATGGGAGACTCGTGTGATGTTACAAGTAAATCTGAAGAACTGGGGAAAGATAGGCACTTCACTTTTACTTTGCAGAGGTAGTTCCTTTTACACCTCTGCACAGCCAGAAAGCTTATGCTTTGTTTCACACCACAGAATTAGTTACAATAGAAGCAGGATGGTCCAGCCTGGGCACTGCAGATTTTCTTCATTTCAAATCCTAGCTCACAGAATTTTCTCTCTGTGTATACTTTGGATACCTTTTTCAGAAGAAAGAGTCTTCCATATGCTTTGATACTTTACTCAGTAACTTCAGAGAGTAACCTCATGCTATTTTTGAAGTACATGTTTTTTACCTTATTTGGCTTAAGGTAAATAAGTCTAATCTATTGCATTGCCAGTTCCCTCCATAATATTCACAGTGGGTTTAAAAGCAGTTGGGATTGCCCTCTTCCAAGAGGATAATTTAATGAATGAAGATCCAGCCCTGAAATACTTTCTTATCAATCCAGCAAGGAAACCCAATGCCACCTTTTCCTAAGAACTTAAAAAAGATTATTTCATAAATAGCTGTGAGTCCATTACTTAAATACTTTTGGCAAATATCGATGACTGTGCATCTGAAATGTCCTTGTTAAGTAAATAATTTGGTTTGGGAGAGCTTTAATCCTTACAGCAAGATTGCGAGGCTTGGTTCCATGTATGACCATATGACTTGTGTTCATTTCTTTACAGTTAATATGCAAAGTGTCTACTTTAAGAGCACTGTGTGGACGACATACAGAAAAGCTTATGGCATTTAAAGCAATATACCCAGACATTGTGCGACTTCATTTTCCTCCACTTTACAAGGAGTTGTTCACTTCAGAGTTTGAGCCAGCAATGCAGATTGATGGGTAAACGTATCACCTAAGCACTTCTAGAATGTCTGAAGTACAAACATTAAAACAAAAGAAAGGAAAAAAAACAGGAAAAAAAAAAAGAAAGAAAACCAAGACACTTTATATGGCCCTGCACAGACCTAGGGAGCCAACACACTGCACATCTCTTGGCGGTCGGGGTCAGGCGAAGGATGGGAAACAATGAAACAAAGTTGAACTTGTTTTTCTCATGCATATGATTTCCATTATGCCTACAAATATGGACCCTTTTTCTGTCTCAACTTCTCAATCCTTGACCTCTGTTTACACAGACTGAGGGTACTAATGTCAGAAGGTTGTTTTCTCCTGTAGTTCACTGCCCAGACTTTTGACAGAACAATCAATTTGTTGGTCAGAACAGAGTCCACCTAGTAATCAGCGACTGGTGTGCGTTGCAGAGATTTCAGCATCAGTTTGCACAACTTGCTCATTGTTTCATGAAGGACGATTTTTTCTCACCTACCACTGTTTGCCAGTAGACAGAATGGCATGAAAAGGGTCCATAGCAATAGCAACAATAGCATTATAATATATTACAGGGTAAATGGGCATGAAGACTATATATAGCAAAAGAGATATTGTTTATATATTGTTTTAATTAATATAAAATGTAGTTACTGGTATAGCTTTTCTTGTTGAATTGATAAGGCACTTTCATTTTGCACCTTTTTCTTTAAATTAAATGCTAGCGTGTTCATTGTTGTGTTGCATGTGCACCAGAAATTCAAGTTTAACTGAAAAGGGTTTGGCAGGTACTGGTACATTGGGAGGTATTTATGCTGCTGTTTTCCATGTTACTTTTAAAGAGAGGCTGGTCATATCCTGAAATGGTTACAGATTTTTTTAAAAAGTTGAAAATAACGACAATTTTCTACATTAAAATAATCTTTTCAGAAGTGAAATTCAGAGGTACTTTTATTTTTTAAATCTTTCAAACCTGGATGTTTCAAAGTCAAAAGCCTCATTTTCAAAGGTTCTGAGTTTCCAGTGTCAGAGTTGAACTAATTATTTACAGATCATTTAGAAATTAGTAACACAGCATCTTTGGAAATCAGGTATTAAACAGTGTATTTCTGCCCACCCTAAATCCAGGTTTGAAAGTATTTATTCAAGTCTGTATCTACAGTAAAAGTATGTGTGTATGACATGCTTGCAGAAAAATAATTTTTATATGTAATATTACATACTTTTGTACTCCATATCGTAAACAATGCCTTCAAATGCCAAGCTGTAGCCTATCAAAATGCATAGGTTTGTCTTTGACTTCAGTGAGATGAGACACACTGACCCCTGTTCTTCCAGCAGCCAGCAGTTCAGTTGCAGGGAGCCGAACAGAGAAGTCTGTTCTCTCCTTGTTTAAAAAGATGCACTTTAAAGTTGATCAGATGGGGACAGACTAAGAAAGGAAAGGCACACTGTTGTTAGAAAGCATTAGTTTGTACTCAGTACAAGCCTGGAAATCATTAATATCAGAAACCTGCATTCTATAATTCTGATTCCTGTATTGCATCACCAACCAATAAGCTGAATCTTGCAGTGTTATTAATTACCATTCCATTCAGGAAGAATTCTGTCTCTGAGCAAAGCTGGCAGTAAATGTAGTTCTGAAGGAAGCAGATTGACACAAATGACTTCACAAATTAAACTCTGGCTGTTTGAGCCAGAGGTGTATAATTGGGTTTGGATGAGATGAAGATGCATAACTGTATATGCCCTGTAGGCCATCAGAAATGCAGCTTTGATGAAGTACCTAAGAAAAAGCTGGGAACATCAAAAAATAAAAAGGAATGGGACATAATGTGCTGTACTGCTTTAACTTCCAAGGGTAAACAATCTCTTATATCTGTTACTGTTGTTGAGAAGTAACAAGTGAATAGAAGCACACCTAAGCCTAAGTATTTCAAAAAGGAGAATCAGATCAGTGTTCTTACTAGCAAAATAAATAGAGAATAAACTCTAAACTAGAGAATAAACTCCTCAGGTTTATTCTATGATTTGGACATGTTTCCTTTGGGGTCAAATTGAGACATTTAACTGTGACACTTATTAGAAATGTTCCAGTCTAGTACATCAGGGAAGGTTACAGCTATCACTCATCTCTAAGCTTTGAAAGGAGGGCTAGAGGAGAGCATCACATCCTCAGAGCAGTGTGCCCTGGAGTGTGGGAGGGGAAGACCTGCAGCGCTGTGAGCACTGGGATGGAGGAAGGAGAGGCCTTTTGGAAAAAGTCCATAGAGCTGTCTTTTTCCTGCTCCATCCTGCCTGCTCCTGAGGAGGTGGCTCACAGCCCAGCTCATGCTCTCTCCACTCCCACTGAAACACTTTTCCTAGGATCATTGTTTACTTTATTGGAGTAACTGGCACGATATGGTACTTGCATTCTAATGTGTGTTCCTATTTTTGAAGCACCCCTTTTAACTAACAAATGTTTTCTGAATGTGACCAGCCTTAGGTGCTAGTCCTGTAAAGATCGACTAAACTTAATCTCAGTGTCAACTAATGAATAGTGAAGTAAGATCTGTACTTTTTTAGAGAGTGAGATACACCTCCTACTTCTGACAATGTAGACTACCAGGCAAAATATTTGGGGATTAGTTTTCAGTCACATCCTGTTCTTACCTTTTCATGATGAATATGAGTACTTTACCAGGCATCTAGGTGCCAGTGGTTTTGTTTGGAATCTGTTTAGCATATTTACATTCATAAATCATTGACAATATAAGTCTTGGAGCATTTTCTAATAAAATACATAACATTAAAAAGGTTTTAAATAGGGCCTTAGCTGAGAGTGATATTCCAGGCCAGAAAGTACTGTTGTTTTTGTTTGTGGGACCTTGTTAAATCAGGCTGAACATACACACCCCAAGTAACTCTGCTTTCCTGGTCATCATTAACAGCTACTTGGCAACAGAATATAATTTCGGGGTTGCTCTTCATTGATGAGGAGAAGAGGGATGATAAGACATCTGTTGCCAAGGAGGTTTTTATGCAAGAGGACTCAGAATAACACCAGAGTGGCTGGTCAGAGATGGCCATGTAAGAACCCAGTGCAGCAGAGGAAATGCCCTCTGCAAAACCCCTGGGACTGTGGCCTGGTATCAGATGATCAACCAGTTAAAAATCACTGGTGGTCGATGGCTATTCACATGAGTATTTTCATCATCTGCCCAGTTCACTACAAATAAAAACACTAGGATAGCTGAACATAATATTTTAAGTTTCGATGACCTAATCCTTAGAGTCTGCAAAGATATTTTCCTTGGGACTTATATGGAGTTATAAATTGGAGATGTTTTCTGGCTTTCTAGGAAGAGCTACTAGACTATACTGTCATCTGAACCACCATAATATATGTCATCACCTCCAGCATTTTTTGACGTATGGAATTAGGTAAAAAGGGAGGCTGGTTTTAAGTTTGGTTGTTCTTTATTAGCTGATCTTAGTATGAATACCAAGATATCTGTGTATGTGCACCTGTGTGTGTGTGAGAGAGTCCATTGTGTGCGCACATGAGTGTATGCGTGGGACGTGTGAGCGGCTGCTTCTAGGCTGTTAAGTGTCAATGGAATAAAGAAAATGTATTCAAAATACTTAAGTCAAAAATAGAAGGTGGTAAAAAGATTTATTCTATACAAAGCCTTGTCTGGACCACTTTAGAGAGACTTCTATTTTTTTAACCCTTCTATAAATGTTTGATGGCACTTGAAATATTCCTGCAATAAAATGTGATTTGTGTAAACATTAAAAAAAGAAGATTTTGTAATGTGAAACAATGAAAGAAAGTAATGTAATTTTTCTAAAAAACAAAAAAAACCACAAACGAACGAACTTTGTATTATTTTCTTGATGGAATTTGTCTATTTGTCTTTGGAAAACTTTTTATTTCATTGAATGTGCCATAGTAGAGGTGCGTTTTTCTTTTTCTTTCTTTTTGTTTTTTATTTTTACATTTTAGATTAAAGGAATAGCTGTGTTCCGACATTCCAAAATGCAAGATGACATAGCAGTCATGATTAAAAGATTTGATTAGTAAGCTTCAATCATTGTTGCTTTTTTTGCACATGTTCTTCATTCCTCTACAGTGCAATATGTACATAGAGCACTTGCGGGTGTAACCTTGATCCCTCAGGGAAAAATACATATTTGTACAGGATTTTTCTTTTTTTTTGCCTTTTTTCTTTTCCTTCCTTTTTTCTTTTTTTTCTTTTTTTTTCTTTTTTTTTTTTTTTGCTAAGGAATGTCGATTGAATCACTTGTCTGTTGTTGAGGGGCAGCCAGATAATAATCCTAAACCACTGTCACAAAACATTGATTGTTTAAATTTTGTGCCCTTTTATTATTTAAAAAAGAAAAATAAAAGTTATTTTCTGACAGTTCTTTGTGCTGATTGGTGAAAAAAAGGGTAAATAGATAAGCACCTTATGATTGACTTAACTGTGAATGACAATCCATCTCGTTATCAACAAGAGAAGCCCTATCATTTTGGAGCTGGGGTTATAAGTCAGAAACTAATGTGCTCAGGGATCTTCTAAAACTCTTCAACAGGGTGGCCAGTACTGCTGGTGGAACAAATTACTTTTTAAAAAATATGCTAGTATTTCTTCCCTTCCCCCTCCCCCCAGGCACAAGAGAACTGGATATTTTTTTTAACTAAATGCTCTATGTGTGCCTCGTTCTCTTGCTCACTCTTGCAGTAGAGCTGCTTTTTGGTTGGTATTGTGCTTAAAACAGAAGTACTCCAAATAGTGCAAAGATTTTACAAGTATATTTTAGAAAATAAATGCTGACCCACTAAATAAATGATTGAAATTAATTTCAATACCCTCTGGACATTTTTATAATGATAGGACTACTTTTCCAGCTGAAATTCAATGTTCTGCAATAGAAAACAGCTTTTTAGTATTTCAGTTATTGTCAAAGAAAATGAATCCGTTTATGAGAATACAGTAAGAATGAAAAGGTCATGGTTAGGTCTCAGCAGTGAAGTCACATAGAAAGGAACGCAGATCTGCAGGAATACAAGAACAACACTTCAAATGTTGTCTGTCATTGTTGCAGATGTTTCATGGTAAAGACAAAACCTGACAGGAGAGAAACACTGAGGCTGAAGAAATTTTCATATCTAGTACATCAAATACAGCAATTCCAAGTGATTTTACAGTGGCACCAAAACCCAGCAATGTTTAGAAATCTCCCAGTGCCAAACTATAGGATGCTGGAAGCCTGCCCCAATTAGCTTTGTTTTATGGCTTCACGTTCTTTGGGAAATGCCAGTAGAAAAGCAAATAAACAACTACAAACAAAATGAGCAAGACTTCAACACTTTGGTTATGTTGGAAAGAGAGTGAATTTGATTTCTCCATCAAATCTGTCTGCTTGGAGAAAGCCCCAGTTTTCTGGTAATTTTGAGAGTTTTTTCACAGGTATACAGCTTCCAGTTGGTTACTTTAGATTGCTTAATAAACAGGGAAAACGTCCTTAGAGTTTCACAAGCTGACAGTCGAATGCAGCTTGGAATGGCTTCCCAAGGCAGACAAGCACTTAGCAAGTATGATCAGTTGGTTTTCTGGCATCTTCAGCAGAAGAGAATTCCTAGTGCTGATTCACAGTGGACCCTATTCTTTACATACTTGCACCTCAATTAAACACTCTTAGAATGGACAACCTGTCAGATGTTTTAACTGTGTAGTGGGATGATCCAAGCATTACAACATCTTTTTTTGGATTGGCATAGACAATCCCCAGTCTGTACTTGATGAACAAAACAGGTTACACAGCGTAAGCTGTGCAAACAACATGTATTTTTTTCCCTAGACATTCCTAAACTCCTCAATGTAGATAAATGTATTAATATAAATGCCATAAACAGCACTTACTATATAATATCCAAACATAGTAAGTAATTTTCTCTTGAGTATTCATTGTATGGAATTCTACCTGTGCTAGCTGATTCAGATTGCACAGAACATCTTTCTTTTCCTTAGCTGGAGAAATATAACTATTAGAATTATTTTTAATTATTAATACTAATAATATTTATTACTTTTAAAGTTACATCCATTAATATATTTGAATTTTAGCCTCTTACTTTCTTTTTGTTTAAATATTCCTGTCAGTAAATAATTTGGTGGAAATGAGGGCAAATGCATACGGATACCAAATACAACAACAAAAAGAAAAGTTTTAAAATGTAAATGAGTATTTATTTTAAAATCCTTGCAGTATGTGCTTTAATTCTAGTACTGTGATAATGACTTGCTACATAATGCTAAGTCACTGGACTAGAGGGGAAAAATACGTAACATAATATACAGTCTGTCTCTGGAACTTTATTCAGGTACTAAGTAGAATTTTAACATCTAAATGGAAGCTGTATTCTACCTTCTCCATCTATAATGTTGCTGTTTGGTTTTGGGGGTTTTTTTGCCTTTATCATTGGTAGAATATAGCAATAACTTTATAGCAATAAGTAGGCTATCCAAATAAGAAACAAAACATGATAAAGGCTTCAGATCAATACTCATAGGCTCACTTCTTCTGCCACAATATTCACTTGTATGTCTTCCCTCATTATCTTATTACTTCTTCAAGCTGAACTTCACAATCAAGTTGTTCAACTTGATGTGTGACATCACACTTTGTTAACATCTGCATGTTTTCCGTGTTCACATGTCCTACGTATACTTGTGTTCCTACATTAGTGTTTCTCAAGGTTTCTGAAAGCACAATCTCTGTGAGCTATATTTCTGCACAGGGCTCTCTGTGTTGGAATTGACTTACGTTTCCTGGGGCAGGGAGTGTCAATCAGCTGGAATTATTGGCAGCATTTCCTAACTGAAGGAACCAAGCTGCTGCAGGTACATGGGAACTCTCCGGCCGCAGCAAATGCAGAGTGCAGTCCCCAGCGGGCTCTTGCAGCTCCTCCAGGCCGTGGGGCTGAGCCGCAGCTCCCGAGTTCCTTGCCCAGCGCTCCTGTAGGCAGCATAAGCACGTGCACCGCGCTGGAGAACCCGCACTTCACAAGGAACCGAGCTGGGTGTGTCTGGTGAGGTGTTTGGATCATGATAAAAACGCTTGGGCAGCGTTCTAACAACCAGTTGTGACTTTCAGTTTGAGAAACACTACCCTGAATTACCCCACAAAGTCTTAATGTAGATGCACAAACTTTACAGGAACTTGCAATCTGTAATGCCATCTATATCTAATGCAGAGAATTCATAAGCAATACAGTGAATTTTATTTCACAAAAAGGCATACGTACTGTACACCTTTTTAAATCCAAAATGTTCCTCATTTCTACATTGATTTAGAAACAAGTTACAGAACAGTGGTCACTATTTGAAGTATTAGGACATTAACTGGCTGCTTCTTTATATGTAACTGTATTGTCTGCCTGCTCCTTTTCTGGAGATGTGTTTTTGTATTGGATGTTTGGGCCAATGGGAGGCTTCAAGCTACAATGTATTTTCCCAGATTAAATATATTTAACATACGACAAACCCCAGACAAGGCTTTTTAAAATGTATAAAGAACTGCAGTGTTAGGTGGTTTATTTGCAAACTGTTTTCAATGTTGTCCATTTTTATGGCACCTTTAACAATATTCTTGTTTCCAAAGTACAAAAAAAAAAAAAAGGTTAAAAATATTCTAGCCATAACTGAATGTCAAGCAATAAAAACAAATGACTTTTTGTGCATAGATTTAAAAGAAATACAAGTTTTAGACATCTGCATGTAAATGCAATCTCTTGTTTACTGCTTTCTTAAACTTGAGCAACTGATTCCTTATTTTACTACTAATTTAAGGACTTGTAATGGCCTGTAAACATTTTATCTTGCTCTATTCTTTCAACTCTAACTTTGTCTCTGCTTTGGAGTCATAATATTTAATGTTGTTCTGCTCACCTCTATACAGTTAACTTTTTGCTTTCATTCTGTATAGATAAAATTATACTATAAACAGCCTACACAGTGCAAATATTTATCTGTTTATCAAATACCACATTATGCTGTATAATATCTGTTTTACTATATAATCTATTTTAGACATAGCTGTTTAGAACTAGAGTGTGCTATTTTTGTGTTTTTCTGATGTGTGGTGCTAGATAAGTTACTTTTGTGAACAAAAACAAACAAACCCCTTTTATTCCTAGACAATACCACCTTTGGGTCTTGTTAATTTCACTGAGTATAACTATATATAAATATATATATTTGTGTATATATATATATATACACCAACATATGCCCAACAAGTACCTGTATCAGAGTACAAGATTTGGGACATGGTTTTCTCTTTAAATGCATAGTGTCATTATATAAATTATTCTATAGTATATTTAATAAGGAGAAAATTACTTCACCGGTACAGATACTTGATATCAAATGTAGAATTTTTTTCTACATTATTAATTATTAACGTTATTAAAATTGTTCTGTCCAGCTTGTTATCCTTTTGGTTACTAAACAGTCTGCCTGTATTGTATCAAAAAGAAGAAAAATATTTAATCTGCCAGTATAAAATAATTACAATATGCTGTCTGTCTGAAAGGGAGGTAGTTATTTGGCTTGTTGGGAGAGTTCTATCCTGTTGTTGCATTGGAAATATATAGCTGTTATTCTGCTGGGTGCCTTCCTCCCTCCTCACTTTAAATAGGATCTGTACACACTCAGACTGCGGATGTTACTGGGCCATGCCTACACACTGAACTCCAGTGGCTGTAAATAGGAATGTTCTGTAAATCTGCCGTGAGAGATGGATGGCTAAATTCAGTCCCTGGATATGCTCTGTACACCACCCATACATATCCAGGGACAGCCAGTAGCAACTAAAGTTGATAAGGAAGTGGAATTTGCAACTTTTTGTCAGGTATGGGGGTTTTGTTTTTATTTTTTCATGTATACCTTAATTTACGTAGTCATATACCCTTCAAAATATTCCTATCCCCTGTTCCTTTCATTCTAGATATTGTTTTCATGTTCATTCTTAAAAACTGATGGATATCAAATATCTAACTAAGGAGGTAATTAACCTTTTAAATATTTATTAGAATTTTTCTGTAATATTACTGAATTTATAAGATCTTTAGCAAAGATTTTTGAGCAATTTATTAATAACAATGTTTCTGTTTACTGCACTTTTTGATAATAGAAGGTAGTGAATTTTAAAGCCATGGTTCTTGGCTTCCATGCACTGCTTTTATACCCTCAATCCAAGGAATATATATATATAAATAATTTTTTTTAAACAGCAAACATACTGTTGACCTAAAAACAAAAACAAACTTTACTGCACCATGGGTATATTTTCATAAGTGGAATGTTTAACTGCAAACACTATCAGGACAATTATAAAAACCTCTTGAAGCTACAATCTTATTTAAATATAAGCCATGACAATTTTGTTTTCCCTTCTTGATTTAAGTCACCTTTTGATATTTTCAAAGAGAAAAGGACTCACTCTTAAATTTGTACGTACCAACCTACATGTAATGCCAGGAACACATTCTCCCTGTTGTTTTAATAGTTTGATATATTTATGCAAAACCATTTGGTTAACATTTATCCTCCCTCTTTACTAAATGTTCAACGTACCAACGCCAGAATAAATGCTGATTACATATATACATCAGATTGAAGACGAAGCACACAGACTTAAAAACCTCGTTGAGTGATATGCTCAAATTTCTGTAAATACACACAAGTTTAATGCAATTATACTGTACATGTAAATATGTGCTGTCTGTTATGTGTACAGTATGTATAAATTCCTTTTCTAGCCACAATAAAATGTAAGCCATCAAGAGGAATACTAAAGTGGTATTGTACTAAACCTTTGCTAATGATCTTTACCCAATCACTTCACTTTTCCCTTCCATAGACCTTTCCAACACACTCTTACGATAGCCTGCTTATATTCGTTTGTTATTTTACTTGGTCCCGAAAAAAGTATTTTGATTCATTTTGTAAATATGACTGTAAAAATAAGAGATTTAATGTTGTCTTTTAAATACTCCAATTTTCATTCTAATATGAATGTTGTTATATTGTACTTAGAAACTGTACCTTTAATATTACATTACCTTTATTAAGTGCATTGAACACATCGATTTTAGATGTGCTTTATGTACTGTTATCCTGTAATAAAACTTCAGCTTCTAATGGAAAAATCTGTCTTAATTTCTTTTGTCAGTTGCATCTTCCTTGTTCTTCTGAATTATGGTTTATTAGGTTTATTCCTTAAGGAATGCACTGATAGAGAATTAGGCTACACGTATATTAGAGCTGTTTTAGCACGTACATCATGCTTTGTTTGGCAGCAGGAAAACAAGATGACCCTCAGACACCTTTTAAGCTCCCCTTTTAGCCAACAAGAGCTTTAAACCTTCTCAGAATGAACATGGATTAATGCAGCTTCCCTCTATTTGAGGGTGTCTTGTTTGAAATCACAGTTCACTACGTCAAGTGCAAAATACAAGAAATTTGGCGCAAAACCCTCCCAGTGAACTCTTCCCAGCAGAAATACTACTTCAGGTCAGATCTAAATGAGGATTTGGGTATCAAAATTGAAATTTCAGTACAATTTAGGCATCAAAAGTCAAAGGTGCAACTCCCCTCTGCTGTGCCAATTTTGAGAGCACCTGAATGTGTCAGCAGCATGCTTGGTCTTAAGACTTCAGGCATGTGAAATTCTCCTTCTGCACCTACTCAGAAATGCCTCAGTCTTGACAGAGCTTTTAACAGCTCAGTATTTATATGCCCGACCATGATCCAGAAATAGATTCCAGCATTCATCTTTGGAGCACTGTATCTGGAAGCAGCCTTCACCTACAGATCAACTCTACAAGAAAAGTAGTGTAAGTGATAACTCATAGAACAGTAGCACTAAGCAGTGCCATGTGTTCTACAGCAGCTCCATGTCTACAGCAATCAAGACACTCAAAATACAGATTACATTTTCTTATCCTCAGGACATGATTCCTGCCCAGTCTTCCAGTCACAGGAGAGTTTCTAACCACCAAGACAGAGGTTATGGAACAGCTTTTTAAAGAACTGTATAGTTCAATATAAAACAGAGGAATTTTTCTGAAATGAGACAAACTGAAGACTCCCTCCTGTGCCTGCCTGTAAGGAAAGCTAAACTGTACGTTAGGAGGTGGTGGGTTTGACCTTGGATTATTTCACAGAACCACAGAATTGCTGAGGGTGACAGGGACTGCAGAGGTCACAAGCAGGGCCTCCTTGAGCTGGTTGCCCAGGACAGTGCCTAGCTTTTGAATATTTCCAAGGATGGTGACTCCAAAACCTCCCTGGGCAACCTGTGCCACTGTTTCATCACACTCACAGTGGAAACCTGTTTCCCGCTGTTCCTGTTTATGTCATGAAAGTACAAAGATCACAAGTAGGAAGTAACAGAGTTTTATAAAAACACCCCCCAAACACTGCAGGTTTTAGAGAGATGCAGACTGAAGTGGGATTTAAGCTGCCCCTTTTACCAAGACAAGCGTTCTCATAATGCAGGTGTAGAACTGTTACCATACCTGGGTTGGGAAGTAAGATCATTCCTCACAAGGTGGGTCTATCCAATGGGATAGAAAACCTTTCTGCTTCTCTAAGATAAATCAAGAGAGCAGAATTAAAATAACTGCCCTTAAAACTGATCTGCAAGCAAGCTAAAGGCTCCCTTGTTGGTGGGTTTGGCAATCATTCTGAATCATCTCTGAGATTTCATGTATTTGTTTTATATATAGTGGCCCACTTGAATCACAGGACACCAAGTACACACTCTGCCCTCATCATTTCCCCATCTTTAGAGCATCGCCTCTTTCTTGTCACACCACAAGCAAATGAGTTTCCATCACCCAGACCTATGGGTTCTTAGAATACCTGAATTCCACATTTTACCACACTGGGAAGCCTGGCCACCAGTTTAAAAAGGTTTTACGGCTCTGCTCACGAGAAGTGAGCCCGGGAAACTGAACGCCTAAGAGAGGAAGGAAAGTAAGCTGATGAACGCAGCCGCCTCTATCGGCACTTCAGCCCTCACACGCGGTTCCAAGTGCTCAGAAACAAGCTTCCCCCCGCACCTCTGTACACCCGGAGTGGGCGGAGCCAGTCGGCACACCCACCCTCTGCCCAGGGCCCCACCTCTGAAACACCCGGGGAGGGGCGGAATATGCCGCCCGAGACATGCACCTCTTGCCCAGACTCCGCCTCGGCCCCGCCTGTGAACACGGAACAAATCTCCCGCACAATTCGACTCCGCGTCTTCATCCGCCCCGCCCGCCACAAAATGGCGGCCACAGGCTGAGGCTCTGCTCGAGCCCGTGTCCCCATTGGCTGGTTCAGAACACCTGACCCATATGCCGGGCGCTGATTGGCCAATGCCCTGAGGCAGGCTTGCACGGCGGTGAGACGGGACCGCGAAGCTCCTTGCCTGTGGGCCCTGCCAAGATGGCGGCTGCGGGGCCGCCACTGACATGGTGAGCTCGTCCCCCTCTCCCTGAGCGCCCTGGCCGGGCGCGCCTGAGGCGTGGGCGACGGGCACAGCTCCGCGCTGCCCCGCCGGCAGCGGAACGCTGCCCGGCCCGGGGAGAGCGGGGCGGGTTCGGTTCCCGCCCCGCCGGGCGCCGCCCTGAGACTGGGTGCGCCATTCCCTGTCGCTGAGCGCGGCCGTTCCTGCGGGAGCGCCGGGCTGGAGCGCGGGCGTGCCCCGCGCTGAGGGGCCGGGAGGTGCTGTGGATGCACAGCCTCCGTTCTGGGCAGGGACGTTGTTCGTGTTGCTAATAGGAAAAGCCCTGCGAATACGTAACTCGGCTCTTTAACCCTAGAAAGGAGAGATGAGCTGGAATTTGTTTGTGGCGTAAAACGTGAATAAAGTCTTTGCTCGTACCTTTCACAGTACTTAGGAAGGTTGGAATTGTATAAACAGTGTTCACTTGAACGGCTGTATAAGAAACAAGTAATAGAGAAGGTCAGATCAGCGTAGAAGACAAGAATAAATCTTTTTTTAAAAATTAAAACTGGCGTATTTTTCTCAAGAATTCTAGCGATTCCAACCCAAAGTTTGTTTTTGATTCATGAATACGTGAAAGTAAAACTCTCCTCAGAATTTCTCTCACCATACCTAGAATTGATGTCTTGTATTAATGAAATCCTCTTGTGCTGTGAAGAATATGCAATTTACTGTTGAACGTAAGGCATTAGTACATACGGAACTTCCATAAAGAGGAAATCTGAAACCACTTTTTAGGTAGCCTCTTTTTTTCATATAAATTAAATTCTTGATTTTGTTTCTCAGGGGCAGATATGGCCTTTAATTTTTGTTTTGCAATGTATTTATTTTTAAATTTTCTTTTGTTAGGGATATTTCACCAAAAAATGGCCAAGACGTATTTTTCTCCCATGAACTTTATGAAAAATATTCCTTGTCTCCGAGCCTCTCTGAACTCTGGCATTTATCAAACAGGTATATGTATTGTTTTATCATTTTGTGCTCTTTGTTACTGTACTGTGGATACATCCCCACACTGTTTTGGGGAAAGCTGCGTGTCTGGCATGCAAGGATTTGTTGCTGACTCCTTGGGCCGGCTGTTGGCCTGTGCTTTATCTGTTGTGGAACCTCAGAAAGCAGGAGGGGTCCGAGTTGAGTCCTTTGGTCTGGGAAACGAGGCTGTGTGAACACAGGTGGTACAGGTACTGTGGGTTTTGCAATTTTGGTGTAATTTTTGTATTTTCTTAGCTTGAGGAAGTAGAGTAACATCTATTTCACATGGTGAAAAGTGTGGCTCATGCTGCTGAATGTCAGCATTTAGAGTATTTAGATTCTTGGTTTAAGAAGTTATTAAGATGATAAGGGAGGTGAACATGACACCTGGTGGATGAACCTTCACACTGGGAGGAATGTGGATGGGAAACCATGTAAGGAGGGAATTCAGCATGTGGAGAAATAGTTTGTTCAAAAGTTTGTGTTTTTATGAACTGATAATGAGAGGCTGCGTTTGAGGGGACTACCTGTTTACATCACATGGCTTCATCCTGTTCTGATTCATATCTATTGGAGCAACTGTCCTTGAATTGGCAAGATAGGAGCACAGCCTCTCAGCTTTTTACTGGTACTACTGTAGGATTCTTCCTTAGAAGAATTTCTGGAATGGGCACTCAGGTGTGGGATTGTGGCCAGTTGTGTGGTGTTCGAGTGGGTTTAGAGCCAGAAGAAGCCAGAGAGGTTACACCTGGTAAAAATCAGAAGTTGATGGAGGTGGGTTGTGTGGCCAGAGTCAAGAGGAAGAGAAATGAAACCTGTTGTAGCAAGTGTGAAAGTAAAGCTGGAGGAGGTTTGCTAATTTTGGGCAGTTTCTTAAAGATATTTACAAAAGTGTATTTTCTCTTGGTGTGGAAGCAGTGAAAGCAGGTTGCTGATAAAACGAAAGGGAAAATTTTTAAAAAATTTGAGCCGTCAGCTCAAATAAAGTATAATGCTGTAAATATGGACAGAAAAGCTCTGTCAGATTATTTTGGTTTGCACCCCAATGAAGACTGTGACAGCAGTGCATACTGAAATGATCTTGATGTGCTGCCATTTCATTCAGTGCTGAATATAGCCAATTTAAGCTGCTAGAATTTCTTGATGTTCTTACACTGGCATATCTGAGTCAGCATCTTGTTGCTGCTACAGCTTAATTAAATTTGCCAGTTTGTGCCACAAGGATGGACACATTCTCGTATTTAGAGAGACAGCTGTGAAGTGTTATTAAGAACTGTGGATGTGATACTGCTCGGTTTGAGTGACATTTGAGATGTTTTCTACTGCTGAAATAGTATCTTAAAAATATGCATTATTCCAAGATCACCAGTTAATGTTCATTTTGTTAGCCTTAAATATTTTCTCTCTTAAGCACAATTACTTTAAATAGACCAGGGCTAGGCTGGTTGGTCTTTGTTTACTGGAGTTGTTTTAAGAACGGGCTTTATGTTACTCCTTCATTGTTGTTACAACAGCCATGCCCCTTGCCCTAGCCTACTCCTATTTTTGGTGACTGATTCCAACATTGTTTAGAGTAGAAAATTAAATGCTTGATTTGTGTACTCAGTAAGAATTTCTTCATTGAAATCTAGAATTTCTATTGTTATAGTGAAGTAATTTTAATTTCCTTCTTCTGCAGTGAAAGAAAGGCTTTTTCTAATTAAATCTTTCTCCTTTACTGTCAGAACTGACTGACAAGTCTGACCTTTCTGAATGCAAACAGATTCTGAACAGTGGCAATCAGTGACTGATGAAATTTGGAGATTCTTTATCTTTTTATTAATAATGTCTGTTTCCAGAACAAAGAATGTGTTTCATATTTAGCTTGTTAACACTGTTTTGTCTTTTTTAAAAAAAGAGAACCCTACCTTTTTTTGTTTTTAAACCAGTTGCAGACCTGCTGCTGGCACTAAGGGTTAGTCTGATTGTACAGGTGAAGTTTGAGAATAAGAACAGTCCACAGATAGGAACTGGAATAGCAGTTTCTGTCAGAGCAGTTCAGGCTTGCACAGCTGCCTTTATTGTTTCTGACCAATATTATTATTTATGTGACGACTGCAAATTCGTTCATTTGTTACTTTTCTTTCAGAGAGGCAAAGAAAAATGTGGAGGCATTGGCAAACTCTTCAGAAAACAGACAGACTTGCGGCATGCAGGCTGCAGAGTCACTTGAGGTGGAGGCTAAAAGCCCAGCAGATGACCATCCTCTTCCAGAACCCAGACTCCCCTATCCATTTACCTCTTGTTTGACTGAGAAGGAGCAGAAAACATACTTGTATCTGATGACTAAGTTCTCAAAAAAAAGAAACCATTTCCAAGTTAACGCGACAAGTCAAAGGGAATATTTCACATATATGGTAAGATACAAACGTATGACCATCACAAAGGGAGTCATATGGTTTTTCTTTTCTTACAAAGAATAAAAGAAAAGGGAAAAAGTGATTTTCAGTTCAATTTGTCATGATTAATTTGTCATAGAATTCATGGTATTATGAAAGGTAATAAAAGTTTGAAGCATTCAGGGTAGCCTTTTTAATAGAAATTGAAAGAGTATTTGGTTATTTCATTGAAATTGGGGGTTTGTGGCTTTTTTATTTTGTTGGATGGGAGGAGCATTTTAGCTGAGTCCTGTAAAGTGTAATTAATCAGCAAATTGTTTTGAGCCATTGCATTTTGTTTCTCATGCTTCCTTATTAATGCTAATTTCTTTATTTTGTGCTGTAACAATGGAAATAACGTTCCCAGGCACATCAGTAACTACTGTAGTACTGATCAGTACTACACCACATCAGTGTTGTTACTTTTAATTTCTCATGAAATCAGAACTCAGATATCTTTGTGACTTTGCTGTGTAATCTTCATCAACCATGTCTTGTAACCTCTCTGTTCATAAGTCACTGTACCAAAAGACACTTGCTCTTTGTTGGGGCTGGTGTGTTGTTGGTTTGGGATTTTTTTAAGGAAATGGGCCTTGCAACTTTTTTTTTTTTACCTAAGTGAAACTGAACACTTGCCAAATTGAGTAGTAAGTGGAATCTATTCCTTCCCTCGTATCATTACCTGTACTGTCTCTCTGGAAATTTTGTTGGTTACATATCTAGCACAGAGGATTCTGTTTTGTCTTAAAAATAGATTTTTCCTTCTCCCAGCAAATGAAAGAAGTAGTAAACAATGAAATTGCAGAATTTATGAAATTTGCTCAAAACGCTGCAAAGAGCTGTGCCCAAGATTATGATGCCATCTCTGAAGATGCACTGTGTTATACTGAGGTAATTACCAATGCCATGCTTAATTACAGCCCTTCTTAAAATCACCTGGGGATCATGATTATTAAGATATGTAGAATCATGGGATGTGATGTTCCCTGACCTGCTGCTTTCCTGTTGGAATGAGATGGAGAAGTGGCCCATTGGTGCCAAAAAGGTGTGATAGAAGGGAAATCACTTTTTACAATACTGCAAAAATATTTATTCATCAAATAAATAAATTTATATTCAGGCAAGGAGGAGCTGCATTTTAAGTGTGGATTTCTGTTAAGAAGTGGTTCCTGGATATACATTACTGGACAGAATGTTAAGCTTTCCTCCACAGGAAAGCTTAGTAGCATGTTATAGTCACTTTAATTAGAAGTTATTCAGCTTTTAATCATAAAGTTCAGTCTGCAAGTTCATGCTGCTTTAAATACCCACTTTGATAATTCTAAGATCAAACATGAATGCAACTTCCTGTATCATTCTTGGGTTTATAGCACATTTTTGAAAAAAAACCAAGAATATAGATTCATTAAACTTTCCCGTTAGTGGGTTAACACAGAGTTTGGGCACATGCAAAGACAAACATCCTGCTTTCTTTTTTTTTTTGCCCCTTAAATGTTGGGATTGGCTTTGCAATTTTGTATCTTGTCATCTGGTCACAAAATTTGTCTCCAGAATCCAAGTCCTATTTACTGTTAATACCCTGACTTAAAAATGAAATAGAGCCCCATATTTTGTTTTAACCAATACTTGCAGAAATAACTCATTCTAGTTACTAAATAAAATCTAAATGTTCTAAATACCTAATTCAGGTATTGTGAAAAATTATGTAGAGTTGATGTGATAGCAAGTTGCAACAGAAATGGAATCATCCCATGCCTTTACCTTTGTGACTTCTGCTTAGGCTTAGTGTAAGCTGAGTAGTAAAACAAAAAAATATTACTTCCTCTAAAAGCCAAGATAAATAACTAAAGAGAAAATTACCTGGTTTAACACATTTTAGACTGTACTAAAGTGCATGTTTTTAATGATTGGCCTGAACTGTGTGCATGCATTGTCAGCCTCACTTATGAAGGGCTGAGGAGAATTGGGAATATATTGCAGTTCTCATAGCAGTGATGGTGAGAGCATTACAGATCTGTATTGGTACCTGCAAGTTTTTAAATGCAACTTGAAAAGCTTTTCAAAATTAAATTCTTGTGAAAGGTACAAATGCATAAATTATTTTTCTTTTTGTGTCAGGAATTGCTACGTGCGTGTATTGGACATGTGCAGAAGTATCCAGAGATTTACACCCTGCAGGAGATCATGAGTATCATGGGAGGAAAGTTTCATACACAGCTGACCTTTAAGCTGGAAAAAAATCTTCTTGCACTGGTAATACCTTATGTACACATAATGGGTTTGTGGGTTTTTTTGAGTAGAATTACAACAGAATTGTGTTATGCAAGGATTAGGGATTTTTGCAACTATTATTAAGTTCTTGAGTTAGCAGTTATAAATTATAACTTAAATTATTTAATTAAAACTGTAATAAAATTATTTTGGTAATATGTTTGTTAACCTTTTTCACCAGACATTTGCCATAAAAAGATTACATTAATAGTATGTTTTCTCATACCACATAACTTTATAATCCACCAGTGTAAATTCCTAATATTTTTCTTCATCAGAAGTGCAGTGTTGGGTGAGCAGGATTGCTGTGAAAGCTGTTTTTTGGCACTGCTTGATTTCCCCCAGGGTACAGCAAGACGTGGTGAAATATATTTCCCTTCCATGCCTGTTCAGCTGCCCACAGATTATAGCACTGTTACATCTATTATAACCCCAGAAAAAAAGGCTCATGTTATGCATAATGTAAGTAACCTTTTTATTGTCATTTTAAAGGCATATTTTATACAGAAGTGCAATCTGATCCTTTTTACATGTTGAACACTTTTTAGACTGCATTGGATCATTAAATAGCTGGTATTTCTGCTTGTGTTCTTCTGCAAAAATCAGGGAGTCTTCATTCTGTAGAAGTGATGTTTTTGACTGTTTATTCCACATAATTTTATCAGCTAGTTTAAGGATATTTTTCACATATCAAAAACCAAACTTTTGACAGAAGCACTGTAATTTCAGAGACGCTGAAGGAAGGAGCAGAGGTGATGCAGGAGAATGGTATAAGCCTCAAAAATGTTAGAGCTGTAAACAGAGCCCTTCTGATGATGCCTCAGGTGGCAGAAAAAAGAACAAAGCTGGGTTTTTCTTACTTCTCTCATGGCCCTGAGGGCTCCTGGGCTCCCATTATCATCTTAGTCCTGGATGAGGTTCTTTAACCTCGTGAGCATTCCCAGCCTCCTTCCTTCATGGAAATGTCAACTTGGAAAGTTGAATGATTTTACCATTTCAGTTCTGAGTTTGTATTCTGGATGGTTTTATAATTGTTTTAAGGTTCTTTATATCTAATCAGTATTGAAACAACTGTGTAGTTTTAACCAGATTTCAATATTAGATGTTTTTATTGTGCTATTGCTTACCTTGTAAGAGGATCTATAGTGTACATTTGTGAGTTAATCTGCTTTAGGTTTTTTTTTTTTGCTTCAGCACACTCCCATATTTCATGATAATCGAAATTCCTATTCAACCTAGTAATTCAAATGTATAGGAATTAACTGAAAATACAAGTTAAAAAGATAGATTTTCTTATGCTGCATTGTGAATGCATAAGATTCAGCTGAAAATCTTCAGAGAATTTTTTTTTTCTTTTGTTTCATTTTGAAGCCTGGCACTGTGGTAGTCGTTGGGCTTTTTTGGAGGGTAGAGGTTGTATATATCCATTTTTGGGTGGGTTTGGAGTTTTTCTTGTAAATTTAAATTGATGTGTATTTCTTAAAAGAAGATCTTTGAAAGAAATAACTTTTTTTTCTCTTTAGAATATTAGTTCAGATTCAAATGCAGAAAAACTTGCTTTGAAATACTGTCCTCAAGTTGTTTTAAGTAATCAATCGTTATTTACTTTACTGAATAATCATGGACTAAACTACAAGGAACAGTGGGAAATTCCAGTTTGTGTTAAAATGATCACTGTTGCAGGTAGGGGATGTTTTTATTATAAACCTATGGGGGGGTTGTCCAAAAAAGCTGGGAAGCTGATCCTGAAATTATATCCTTAACTGGATATAATTTCCTATACATTTTTCCACCTTGTTACTCTACAGTTTCCACCATAAATTTTGAATTTGGACATTCAGCTATTTTCCACCTGGGGAAAAAAAGCCAAAACAAAGAAACAGTTAAAACCAGTTTTGCTTTTCAAAACTGTCAGTTGTTCTCCTTGGAAAGAAAACAATTACATGAAGCTGTTAAAATTATCAAGTGAACTGATTTCAATAAACTAAAAACCAGAGAAATTCTGAAATTTTATGAAAAAGCAAAGAGCAAACATTTTCTGGAATTAAAAGGATCCATTTACATCACAGAATAGTAAATAAGGAACAAATGTCCATGAAGGTAATTTTTTCAATTGCAACAGAAGATGTTTTAATAAACTGATGAACTCATCTGGCTGCTTTACTTTAGTTTTCAAGCACTTCTTCAGTAATCTGAATAGAAATTTCCTCCCTTACACTTTTTTTTTAAACCACAGTACAGTTTATTCAAATATTTATAATGTTTGTTGTCTTGGAATGTCCTCCTGTGCTTTTTATACAAGTTTCTAAGGCAGACTTACAGATTGTAAACGTTGCAGGTATTTGATAGTTTATTTACTAATTTTCACTTTCCTATGTGAGATTAAATGACTTTATCAGTAAAGGTAATGCCTGATTCCTTTTGTAGCAGCATTACAGTTTTTAAACTTAATTTTTGGATCCAAAATTAACCCCTGAAGGTCATTCAGGTTGTGCTAGAAACACACAGTGGTTCTTGAAGTGCTTCCCTGTGCCTTCGTTTTCCACTTTTCCCTGTAACCAACCCCTTGCTTTAATTTACTCTTTTTTATAAAACAGGGAGACTGTTCACTATGTGCCTTGGCTTTCTCTACTGTGATGGGCAGAGTATTGCTTTTATTTTTGGGTGATTCATCAGTAAGTGTGTTAAGGGGCAGACAAAGGAGTGGGGCACCAGAGCCTGGACAGAGTTAACTGATAAGAAGAGAAATAAACTGCAGCTATCACTTGGGCAATGAGACTTAAAAAAACAAAACTATTTACTTTCAAACAAGGAAAAAAAAAGATCTTTTTGGAAAACAGGATTCATTTGATGATATGATGCTCTATAGGAAATGATGAATCCTCAGTTCTTATTTTACAAATTCTCTACTTAGAACTGCATTTGAAATATGTTCAGCTATTAATATGGTGTGTATTGCTGTTGCAGGATCATAATAATTCACACCATATCTGGACATACTTTTATTTTCTGTTGTTAACGAATGAAAGGATCATTTTTCATTTCTTCTGTTGTGTATATGGAGTGGATTTGACTGTAATTTGAAGTGGAAAGATTTATTATTTTAATTATACAACAGTCTTTCTTCCTTTCATTTAATGTGTACTCAATCTCTTTTCATTCTTGGAAAGGTAGCAAACCAGCTAAAGTGGTTTATGTTGATCCACCTCTGCTGAAAAAAGAAATGACAGTAAGAGAGAGGAATCAAATGTTCCATGAAATTCCAATGGATTTCCTAGCAACTAGAACATCTTATGTTTCAATTTCTGATGTATCAATGGACAAACCAACTGAGGACAACCTGTTTCACTGGGATGTATGTAGGTTCACGTATTCTTAAATACAAACAAAACCAAAGACTTGTGTTAAAGTTCCTAACTTTGCTTTTTCTGCGATAAAGGGAAATGTAGGTTTTCTGTTGGTGGTTTTTCTATTGCTGAGTTTCAGACCCTGTTAGAAAATATCTGTCTGGTTCCTTTAAATGCTTCTTCATGAGCATTTCAGCTTTAATGTTTACTTCATTAAGATGTCTTTCGATCAGTTCACTTCAGTGGAAAAAGTTCTGTGAACTTTTACTCTTTAGAAAGGCCTTTCACCTCGTAGGACCCAAGATATTCCAAGTTAAACAAGAAAAATTGTTTTTCAATTACTGCTCCCCTTTCCTAACACACAGATGTGGATGGTAGAACATTTTTTGTGTTTTCAGTTTGACAGTGTTTCATTTCTTGGTTTGTTTTATTGTTGTGGCATTTTTTAATTTTATTCCTTTTTGATCCCTGTGTTAAGGTGTGTTCTGATACCTACCAGTGCAGGACAGTTCCTCCTCCAGATGACACAGGGATGGACTTCGATGATGATCTTACAGAACTTGAAACTTTTGGAGCAACTACCAAGCTCTCAAGAACTTGTAAAACAGAAAGTACTTTTCCTGCAGCTGGTAACACTGCTAAAATTTTATCTCACGGCCTCAAAATGGAGGGGAAGAATTCGTCTGCCATAAAAAATGGAGATGAAGAGGAGAAAAACACCCTTTCTGAGCAAGAAGGTTCAGCATGTGCCAGCGTGCAGCCTCCATCATTAGATGGCATTCCACGCTTCAGGCCTCAGGAACATTCTTCTTCTGAAAGCTTTCAGTCAGTGGAGGTAGGACTGAACAGAGCACAGGATGTCATGAGCAAGGAAGTATTTGGCAATGAAACAAATATTCTCTCTGTTGCAGTGAGCTGTGAGAAAAAGCCTGATGCTGCGCAGGGTATCAAGACCAAAGAACTATTGGATAATGAAACAAATCTCTCTAGTGCAGTGAGCTCTGAGAAAGAGCCTGATGCTGCACAGAAAAAAGAGACTTACACTTCTTTATGCAGCAGTGACACGGATGAGGAGCGTTTGGTCATTGATTCAGACAGTGAAAGCACTGCTTCTGGCAAACCAGCTGTACCAACCACTGTTTCTTGTACCTCAGCAGAGACTCCCAGATCTCCTTCCCCTACTCAGAGTCCTTCAGGAAGCACCACTGACTGCTCAGATACCATAGATCAGAAGAAAAAAGCCTCCAAGAAACCTCCAAGAAAGTTCTCGAAAGAGTTGGATCCTGTGGGGCAAATTCTGAAAATGCAAACTGAACTTCTCAAGTCCCCTTCCCCTAAAGCTCACGAGCCAGTGGTGAGCTGTGATAATTCCAACGCTGTGCCAGCCCAGCTGCCTCAGTCTCCAAAAGCATCGGTGACCTCCAGCACAGAAACTGTGCCAGCCCCAGCCTCCAACCCCACTGGCTCCTCTAGAAACACCTGGACATGGCTTTTTGAGGGAGTGCCCAAGAGTAAGTGTGGTCATTGCGTAAGGAGGAAAACTGAACAGAAAGCTCTTTGCCTCCTTTATCTGAACAAGGTGTCAATAGTGCATCTGTTCCATCTGTTTAGAGATGTGACTCAAGTTAACAGTACCTTCTCTGTGTGGGAATTACTGTCTTGCACACAGAAGGGAGCACTGGGAGCTGTTTGTCCACAGAGGCGAATGTGAAATACTGTTTCACTGTAGAGAAACAAGTTGTTGTATACAAGGTTTTTAAGCAAGGAAAAGAAATCATTTGGTAGTGGAACGAGTTATTTTTGCAGGGAAATTCAAATATTTGAGTAGTCTAGTCTGCAAAAGTAGTTTCTTGTCAATCAAAACTAGAATTATTTTAATTTTTTTGTAGAATAAAAATTAATCGAATTAAGCAATTAAAAGTGGAGAAAAAATAAATTTTTATATCTTAAGTTTTGAGCCTCCTGGTTCAGTTGCTGTTGCTTAACTCCCAGCACTCTGTCCCAAAAGGCAAATGAGGATTCACTGCAAGCCACCTCTCCAAGTTTTCATGCAGTTAGCTGGGTGTTGAATCTGTGCTGCACTTGGACCTTAGCCCAGAATTACAAGTCATGAAGATTCTGGGGACCATGGCCCTGGAGGTTTTCCTCACATGCCCGAGTTCCTTCTGAGCTCTGTACAGCTGAAGTTAAAAACACTTTATTGTGTTAGATAAAGATGCAGGAAACCAGACAGGTTGTGTCAGGACAGACACTTCTCAAATACTCAATTCCAACAATACCGTGCTTTTTGGTGGGAAAACATGTTTGGTATTTTCTGAGGAGGTGTGCATTTGATCATGTAGAAATTATTACTTAATTTATAATTTAACTCAGTTCTATTTTAGTTGAAATTGTGTTATCAATTCATACATTTTTATTGATTTAAATGAATAACCACTAAAACCATATCTCTTCCCTCAGTTTGAAAGGCTGAGAGGCATGATGCTTTATTTCTCTCTCTTGTTAAAAGGATAGCGTATAGAATTCAGATGTTTTATAATAGAATTTTTTTAATAGATATTGTGAAACCAATATTGCCAACGTGCTGAAAAGTGACTGCGTAGGAATAGAAAGCATAATTCTACAATTTGAAAGTTCTATAGCAAGCTGAGGAACCTCTTTGCATGTCTATTTTGCAGAAAACCAGATTTGAGTTATATATTTTACACAGAAAATTACTTCCAGTTCCTTGGATAATATCTCCCACAGTGTGCATGCACATAAACTCTAATGTTGAAAATTTATTTGTTCATAGCACTACAACAATCCCTATTTGTAGGTGCAGTTTTGACACTTATTTCCACGTATCTGCAGGACAAAAAAAGGAAGAATATGGATACATTTTCAGTAAACCAATTTGGAGTCTACTATGTTTATTTGAAAGGTTTTGTTAAAATGTTTCTAAGGGTTGAAGGGATGTTTGTTCATGTCCCGAAAACTGCCCTGGGAGGTCCAGTAGCACCTCTTGAATATGCTGGTATCCAGATTGAAGTTGAACTCTGTGTGGTGCAGAGACTTGTGCTGCCATCAGACCTGAGACTTGAGTTCTTCATTATCTGGAATTCTCTCAGTTTGTGTGAGAAATCTAATGATGTGGGATTATTTTAAAATATTTAAAAAGTGAATGTTTCCCAAATGTAATTACTTTAAAATTTTTTTTTAGTATGTAAGTGACTTTTTTGTGCCTAACAAAGTAATTTTCACCCCAAAATCTTAGGAAACAAAACAGATCCTAGAGTAAACAAAAAAATCAAAACTGAGCAAAAAACTCTACTGCAAGGGAACAAAGCTAATCAGCTTCATGGTAAAGAATGTCCAGGCTTGTCATATTCTGGTTACTCATTTTCTCTAGGAAAGCTGCCAAGTGAACTTCTGCTGCTTAAAGAAGACCCTTCAGAGTATCAAGCACCTGAGGAAGGCAATGTTGTGTACAAGCTCTTCAGTTTGGATGATCTGTTGTTACTCGTGCGCTGCACCGTGCACAAAGTCAAGCCACTGCTACAATACCAGAAAACGAAAAAAGCCCCAAAGGTAATGATTTTGTTTTCAGCTTTTTTTGGTGGTTTTTTTTTTTTTGGTGTTTTTTTTTTTTTTAAACAGTTGTGCTCAACTGGCATTCCTGGGATTCCCAGTCCGTGATAGCATTTGTGCTTTCACTGAAACAATTGTGAATCTGCAGTATGTCTTCTGTAAGTAAATATTTGCTATAGCAAGACAGGGAAGAATAACTTGTGGTTTCTTTAAAGTTACTTGATTAGAAGATAAGGAAGTGCGATTCTCCATTTTTTACTATAGTAATATGCAAATTTGAACTATTCTTACAAGTTAATGGAATAATTAGGGGTTTGGCCCAAGGCTTTGAGAATGTTCATGATCATAAATACTTTCAAGCAGGATTCAGCTTTGCTGTGTTGCCTAGTTAAGCAGAGAAATAGATAAAATAAACAAGAGAACACAGAAAGAGATTCTATTTGTTCTGCTTGAAAATACTGTGGCATTTCTTAGCAAACAGTTCGTCTCATGGAATTAAGTGGTTTGAATGCAACTGTAATCCAAATACTCCTTGCAGCATGAGGAGAAGGAAACTTTATTCTGTAATTCTCAGAAATTTGTAATTTGTTAAAGAGTCCTCTGAATCATTCAGCAAATGTGTTGTGGTATGTCCCTCCTGAGAATCCCAGATTTACGGCAGGCAGATGTTTTGTGAGGTGTTTATGCTTTGTTGAAATGGAAATATTCATTGTAACACTGACTACTTGCCAAGAGTCTCTGCTTAGAATCTTATTTTGAAGAAATCCCATCTTTTTGCTATTGATCCACTGCTCATAAATGTCTGGGATTAACTGCTTTGTTATTCAGAAACCAGTCACTTGCTTGGTTGGTTTTTAATTTCTGCTGAAACTTAAACTGTGGATTGTCAGTGAGAACTGACAGTGCTCATTAGGATTTACTCACTTGTTAGTGTAGCCTCTGATTGCAGATGAGAGTCCAAGCATTAGGTTCTAATTTCAAGTGGGATTCTGACAGGAGTGATAAATGGCAGAATTCTGCTAATAATAAGCTAATTAGAAATGTGTGTTTTTTCTTAAATTGCTGCAGAGGGCAGTAGAGCACAGAAGTGTAAACTTGAAATTAATTTAGTCACATGGAAAAATTACTAAGTGGCAGAATTTCATGATTTGTAAAAGCTTGCCCAGGCCTTTTTTTTTTCCTTTGTTTTCCCCCGTCCATTTCACCTTTCTCTATGTAAGGTCTCTGTACTCCAAAAAGTTTCTACTGTGGATTTCATAGAATGTGAACCTTCAAATGAAATCTTTGAAATGCCTTTGTTGCTTCAGCTATGGTGGAGGACTGGGATTATTAAAAACTACAAAATGTAGTTAAATTGTGGATGTTTTTGGACAGCGAGTGCTGATTTTTCCTTTATCTTCTCTTTTTCAGCTGACTCCCCTGTTCCTGTTGCCAAAACTAGAGTACCAAGCCTACTACGGTGTGGAAGCTCTTACAGAAAGTGAAGTGTGCCAGCTGTGGACACAGAGCTTGCTGCATTCTAAATGCTCATTTTATGTTGGTAAGGTCATGTGTTGAGTTTTTGCTTAAGACACATGTATGTATAAGTATTTGTAGAATAAGAGAAGAGATGCGTATTTATTAAAGGTATATTCCATATATCCTTTCTTATTTCAGCTTTATAATTTTGGTTTTTTCACATCTATCTTCAGTAAGTTCCTTGTCTAAAAATTCTGTTGGATGCTGGGTGAGGTAATCCAGCTTTGGTTTTAGATAAATAGTCCTGTAGAAAATGCTGTATTCATGGTTGTACAATGACATTTTTAAAAGTTTTTATGTCTGTTGAGATATGTGTTGTGTAGAGAAGTTAAAATGATACATATAAAGAATGCGACCAGATTATTTTAACAACCATTTTAATACATGGAGAGCTTTCTGATACCAATTATCTTGTAATTAATAAGATTTTAAGAGGGAAAATTTGCAGCAAAGTGGTTAGTTGATATTTAGAATATGCTTGGCACATGCTACTGAGTGAGGGCAATCGTGTTTGTACAGTGAGTGGATGTTCTGCAGTGGGGACTGCCTCGCTTTCTTATAGTAACAAATCTGGGTTTTAGGGTTGTTATGGCAGCAGTTGTGGCCTGTGGTTGCCTAATCTTTCCACTTGTGCACTGAATTACACTTTTGCTGTTGTTGGCTCACATCAGAGTGCTATTTTAGAAATGCTAACTTCTCCGTTTTCCAGTTCTTATATACAAACTATGCAAGCTACCTTAGAATTATTAAGTTTATGTGAAATCTAATGTATTTGCCAGTTGCATCGTAGTCTGCTCTCTTATTCAATGGAAATAATGTTCTAATTTTAAACTTCAGAAGCAGTATTTGATGTGGTTTTTCCACCCCATTTTAAAAAATCCTTATGAAGAGCTGATTATGTACAGAATTCTCTATTTGTATCTTAATGTGCAATACAGAGGCATCAAGCAGACACTCTCCTGAGTCCATTCTGAGTGTTTTATACTGAGGAGATATCCAGCATACTGAGCTGCACTGCAGTTGGGCTTCCTGTAGGAAATGTTATCAGAGTTTTTATTAACATTTCCAGAGTGGCAAGCAGTGTGAGGAAACAGTGAACTGTGGCTGATGTTTGCTTAGTACACAGAGTGGAGGAGTGAGTGTCTATCTAATCCCCCATCAGTTACAGGATACTGAAGGTATGGCTTGCATAGGAGTTTGCAGGCAGCTCATCTAGCCACCACCCTTTTTATGGAGGCTCTTGGGAATGTAGGAGAAAGCAGGGCTGGGTGTGCAAGTGCTGTTGCAGATGAAGAGCCCCAGAGCCCTCCCCTTCCAGCACAGCTTTCCTCTCTGTGTCTCCTATAGGTACCTGCTGGCTGTGGCACAGGCAGTGCTCTGGCCTGGCCTCCAGCACGTCTGTTCCAGTGCTTGGGATAAAGTGTTCTGTTTGTTTGTCAGCTCCTGGATACACTCCTTGCAGAAGCAAGCCCTGGGGTGCTTAGGAATTCTCCTTTTGTGGGCTCTGAGGAGGCACAGGATTCTGGGGGTTGTCACTGTCCTGCACAGTAAATGGGTACTCCCGGCCTGTGGGGCAGATTCTTGGTTCTGCCATGTAGTTTCTTGTAGAGATAAGTAAAAGAAATATGTGGAAGTAAATATCCATTCTTTGAAAGAGCATCTACTGCAGTTTTTAATAGGAAACTGTTACCATATTCTATGTGGGGCGTCTTCTGCTCTTGGTATATTGCAAGGTAGTGTGAAATTCAGTCTTTCAGTTTGTATGCCTAAGGCAGCTGTGAAAAATGCTATGTTGCAAGTGTCCAGATTTACTCAGAGGGCTCTTTGGAGCAGAGAGCTTTGTCCTGAAATTCCAGGGACACTTCTCTGAGGGTGATGATATCCTTGTGTTACAGGCAGCTTCAAATGGGGTGAATGTCTCAGTCTCTGTCACTAGTTTGATACCTGATAGTAAGACTACTTCAGCGATCTGTTCAGTGTCAGGAGAAAGGCAGAGAGCTTCTGAAATCATTCTGTAATTTGAATTATTTTAAGTGAAATGCTGTGTTCTATAATGAAATAATTTTTAAAGCAAACATTTTGTAAAATCATGAACTTACTGCTCTTTTTAAATTTACCTCACAGTATGAGTGTGAAACTATGGAGCAACATGGTTTGAAAACTATGATCGATCTTACTAACATAGTACCTACAACTTGTATTCTCGATCAGACAGTTAAGCCTTTAACTTTTAAGTACATGGCAGACTTCAGTGGTAAACTGCATAGGTGTTTTTGGCTCTTGAAAAAGCTTAATTCACTGTCTCAACCATGTCTTGTATTGTCAAGTAAGTATGAATGAAAAGTTCTTTGGACCTTGGTCTATGCCCCATGATTGTGCAGCGTTGTTGTGTGTGGTAGAGGGAGGATCTCAGCTCTGCTGTGACTTGGCAGCACTGCCAGCTCAGGGGTTCAGACAGAAATCAGACCTGTAACCATGGCCTCCTGCACCAGCTGTAGGGGGGAGATGAAGTTGAATTATTTTTTAGGATGTTCTAGAAAAGCAGAGATACTATCATCAAACAAAGAGTGCCGTCTTCCTCTTGCCAGCCAAGCACTGGGCTTGGTTGTTAATTTCCCTTGCTACTCAGATAGGAAATCCTGCATCTGCAAAGGCAATAATCTCTGTGACAAGCTTCCCAAATAAGGCACTTGTACTTGATCTAAGCAGTAAATAAAGTTGTGATAAGCTTTGCTGATTAATGGGAGCATTTTACCCTGACCATTATTCACTTATTTGCATTAAGTGCCAAAGCAAAACTTTCTGCAAGAACAGTTTACCTTCATGTGAATAGAATATAATTGGCCTTTAAATTAAGATTATTTGAAGAATGAGTTGGAAAAAAATACTTAGTGTATGGGTAACTTACTACATATCAAGTATTTTCAATCAGTCACTTCTCAAATATAAGAGAGTGTTATATAAACTAGATGAAAGTAGTTCGTAGATATTTTGTAATTATTATTTTTTTCCCAGTTAAGTTTTCAGTGTGTTTAGAAGTAGAGAAGTCTGATTTGAGGAGAGGCTGGTGAGGAATACAGAACTCTGTTATGGTGCAACATTGATAAATACTTTTCACTGTTCTATGCCAAAAGGGCAAAGTTTTTTATCCTTTTAAAAAGGCATTAGGTTTGCAAATTATGCTCTTATATTTGTTTGGTTTTATTTTTAGTGTATTAATTGAATTTCTGTTTTTTAGGACATATTGATGCTTTTACATCAAAGCTTATTATGCTAGAAAAGATTTCTCCAGAAACTTTAAGAGAAAAACTTGGATTGATTAAGTGAGTATTTTTACTAAGTTTTTAAGCAATGGATTTCAAACTGTAACAAGCCTTGCAGGTTAATACTTCTGCTATTTTTTTTTTCTTTCGCAGACCTGCAAATTCATTAAACATACTTCATCATGTTTTGAAGAAGGTGTCTGAGTAAGTTCTCAGTTTTTGTTCACTGTATTGGTTTGCCACATTCCCCAGCTCGTCCTGTTTCTCCTATAGAATGCCGGACTACTCTGATTCATATTTTGCAGGTTCTCTTAGGGCTGTCATAGCATAATGCAGTACTCTGTAAAATGTGCCTGATGTTACAAGGTTTGCATAAATGATGCAAAAGAATAAGAACTTGATGGTTTTGAATCAGTTTTTCAAGAGAGGAAACTGGACTTTTTGGATCTGAGTAAACAGTTCACAGGAGTGAGGTGTAATATTATGGATATGGGCTCACATACAGAGTTTGGGCATTTGGGTTTTGTTAGTCTTCCTGCTTGATTTGTAGGAAAACACTGTGTTCACTTCTGCTTAACATGACTTAGAGCAGCCTGTCTTTCTCTGTACAACATTCCAACCTTTCTCCTGCTTCTTTATGTAGCTACTTCAAGGCTTTCAGGCTGCAAGTATCTCAATTTTTTTTGTGAAGCAGGCTTCTTGCACTGAGTGTGAGGCCTTTTCATTCAATTTACAGAGGGATTTCCCTGCTCTTCATAATTCCTGTAGGTTCATGATTTTTGACTAAGATTTCTGATATGGGCAGTTGGTTGACCTTCATCTTCCTGAAAACCTGTTTAATCCTGTATGTGTTGAAATCCCATCTGTTCCTTGTGTCTGTGTCCACAGGGGCATTTTTCTTTGTAAGGTGATGGTCAAGGAATTAGAGTTTGCCCAACATGGATGGTTTTCAGTGTATGCTTACATGTTTAATTGAATATGGTGACAGTCTGTACATTGTTGATAAACTAGTACGTTATGAATACATTATAAACACATTAATTAGTAGGTATTTCTCAATACCATTTAATTAGTTGTTTCTTGTGCACACTCTTTTTTTATAAGACATCTAAAGGGAATAAACATCTAAAGAAGTTCTGCTTTTGCATTAAGAATATATTAACTATCCTGATTAAATTGAAAAAAACCTCCAAAAAATATTTAAATAATATTTTTCGTTCTGAACTTTTCTCATTTTAGTTTAGAGGAGGGATCTTATTTATTGACTCACGCTGCTGGAGATTCATCAGTTGCGATTTACAAGAGTTCTCTTGACAAGAGCACGAGATCATCCTATAACTTGCACAAAGCTCACTGTGATCTGCCTGCTGTACCTGCCACTCTCTCAGTCCCATGGGTTCCACTGAATCCCAGCCTCCCTTTGCCCTACCACATAAACCATGGAAGAGTTCCATGCACCTTTCCTCCTGCACCCTGGGAAGGGTGGAAGCACAAGGTCAGTATCTCACTTGAGGAAAAGCAGATTAGCAGATTAGGAATAACCTATTTCAGTTCTGTGGGGTACAGCTGATGTAGTTTATCTGTCATCTTTGGGGGTCAGAAATTTTTTGGGAATCCATCTTGCTTTGTAATTTACGTTGGTGAATAAGCGATGCATACCATGCTTTGGAAATTGCTGAAGATCCTGCTCACACCTCTACTATTTTTGAGGTAATACAGCCCTTTAAAAGTAAGAAAATTTTCAAGCATTATTTTTTCTCAGCAGAGCCTTACTCATTTCTGTAAAAGCCATGTGCTAACTGTGCCCAGCTTTGTGCACTGAGGGGTGGTTTGGAGGTTGAGTTACGTGTCTTAGCCACAGCTTAACTTTATATGAAGGCAAAATTGTCATGCATCCGTTCCTAATTACCTTGTGCACTTTGGTTTCTGCCAGAAGGAAATCCGGGCACGTAGGCAGGGAAGGGGCGGGATTGGTCACTTCTCACTGGTGACTGAGGACCAGATGTGCCCTGTGGGCCTGATTGAAACAACATGTAGTGGAAGGCAGCTGTCTGAATGTAGCTGTATATGTTTGTGCTCAGTACAGATTGAAGATTATTAATTCTTGTAATTCTAGTTTGGTTTTCTGAGTTGTTTTTTGTTTGTTTTTTTTTTTAATTCTCCCCATATGTGTGTAGATGGCTGGGGTGAAAGGACAGTCGGACACACCCCATGAGGGAAAGCCAGTAGCTATGGAAACAAAAGGCAAGCCAGCTAAGCCTGTTAGAAATGAAGGTGTGGCTCCAAAGAAGCTGAGGAAGAATTTCTGCAAGCAAAGGAAAGTGAAGAGAAACTGGAAAACTAAATTCAACAAAATGCAAATGAAGTAGGAATAAGCCTGGAGAAGAACAAGAGGACACAAAAAATCTGAGGTTTCTTGCAGCTTCAGAGAAGCCAGAACAAGCTGGCAGGGGAAATGGCTCCAATAGCTGAAGCATTCTCTAAACCTTTAACCCTTTGGTACCTCAGCGGGGGACATGTTTCGAGTGAAAATCTCAATTTCAGTCAGAGAAAAAACGATGAGGCTGCAGCCACTTGGTTGATTATGGGGAACTGAGTATCTTCTGTTGGTCTGGTGATTTTTATAGACAAAACTACATCCTGAAGAGTGAAGCAGTGGCTGACAACAACCTCTAATAAATACTATCAAGAAAAATAACTTTTCAGCTTTCCCAGTCCTTCCAGATTCATTACAGATTTTTGTTCTCACATAATTTAAAGATATATTTAACTTTGTACATTGGGTATAGGGGGAAAAACTTGGATTTAATTATTTAGCTTTTTTTGACACATGCTGTCTACTGGCTTTTAAATAACTTACAAAAATACATTTTTCTTTTTAGAGTGGTGTAACAAATAAAGCACAAAAACTGTGTTTGTTTGAATAGTAAGAGCCATAAATTTGCATTGGGAAGCTTACAAGTACAGCTAAACAAGTAAAATAATAACAGGAGAGCTGTATTTTTGCATGTTTAAACTGCTGTCACAAAAAGCAGAGGCCTTAAAGGTGTTTTTCCAAGTCTTTTGTTTGGACTGAGGAAGATACCAAGTACACACGTCTGATCAAACATTCTTCTGCTCACTGGGACTTGATAGGACGTGTTTTAATGTCATGAGGGTAAAATAAAAAAAAAAAAAAAAGTTGTTTACTGGAGTATACCTGCTAAAAATGCTGAAGGTGGGGATTTTTTTTTAAATTTGACTTCAGTAATGAATGTATATTAAAAACTTCTTTGTGAAATACAAACTATTTTCTGATGTGGCTTTTTTCCAACTGTTAGATATATTTATTCAGTTACTCAGTTTATTCTTTTTTTGGACCACTGCTTGTTTTATCTGCACTGTTAAGCTATTGACAAGCTGAACTTGTGTTTGCAGTTTACAAATAGTTCTGATTCAAAATCCTAAATGCCCTTAGCAACTTCTCATAATAGAAATACTTTAGCTGTGAGTCATTTTTCCCAGATAACTGACTCTGTCTGGGGGATTCAAGGCAGTTTTCAGTTTATGTATATATAACTTTTTTTGCCAGACTTGTATGGAATTTGGTTTCCCAATGCAGTTTCATGAGGTAGAAATGTATGGTCTGTTTATGGTCTCTATGCCTGTTACATTACACTGGTATATTACTAATTATAGTGTACTAATTGTAGAACTGCAGTGGAGCAGCTTGTGCTGCTGCTGCTTGGCATCGTTGCATTGTGGGTGCAGGACTTCATCTCTGCTGAGGCTCCTGCAATTCTTGTTGGTCTGGTCATGCAGACTGTCCAAGTCTCTGAATAGTGGCTCATCTGTCCCCTCTCCTTCCCTCTTCTGCCTGTTTGGTGGCATCTGCAAACTCAGGGAAAATTGATTTGGTCAAATTATCAGGTGACCTAAAAATAGTGAGTAGTGCCAGACCCTCAGAAGCTCTGCCTGTGACCAGCTCACCTGTTTCAGCCTTGAGCTACAAACCACCAGAGATGGAGGAAAGCCTCAGAGAAGGTGTTCCATGCTGTGTGAGCTCACTGGTGAGTTCTGGTTCTCCCCATTCACTGGGGTTCATTAGGAGATGAAATTGATGGCTTTGTACCATGTTCAGACAGTTTGAAGTTAGTTTTGGAGGACTGGAGGAGATGTTCTGACCTAGCATTTGAGGTGACCTGTTGGCCTGTGTGCAAAACCATGGAACTTTATCAGTTCTTTATGTTGATGTGGATGGGTTATTGGCTGTGAAACCTGACTTTATAGTAATCAAGAGTTTTTAAACATCATTTGCACTACACGCTGATAAACTGCTTCCAGTGTCATATGTGACTGGCTTAATCTTTTCACCTCTTCTGTCTGACTGCAAACACTTCCAGGAGTACAATAGAAGCTGTCTATGTAAAATACATTAGGAAAGATTTGCTGCATTTTCTCTCTTCTGATGTAGTCTAGCAGCTGGAAGCACAGAAAACTGGGACCAAGTGACCAGTCATCCATGCTGGTGCTGGAAGGTGGGAGATGCCAACAGCAAGGGACTCTGCCCACCTCCGTGCTGTGAAGTTCAGTAGCAGTTATTGAGCCGTTTGAAGAGGTATTACTTTTGCTTCTGATATGTTTGCCCTGTGTTTTAAATAGCAACCTGTTTCCAAAAGAATATAAAAGTCAGGTCAGGTGTAGTCTTTCAGAATGCTTAGTGCTGACCTGCCTTTAAGCTTGCTTCCAATTCTGCTGGTAGAAGTTGCACCATTTTCAGTTTCTCCCCGTGTTGGAGTCTGCATGTATAACTTTTTCAGAAGCTTCTCTGAGAACTTAAATAACTAAGCTCTTAATAAAATATGTCCTTTCCTATCGTGTGGGTACAGTCCTTCCCAGAAACACTGTCATTGCTTGGTATGTTAAATTTCTCTGTACTAAAAATATATTCACCTTTTTTTTTTTTTTTAGTTGCTCTTAAAACGTATTTTTCTACAGAGATTCTTAAACTTTGCTTGTAAGTTCAAATTCTGCTCCTGTATGTCCAAATCATTGCACTAAAATGTTTTCAAACATACATCGCTGTATTATATATTTCAAATTAAACATTCTTCTCAATGCCAGAAAATACCTTTGATGGCCAGGTGACAGTCTATTTAAGCACAAAGCATTTGAATTATGCCCTACTTAGTGTAGATGGAAGATTGTCACTAGCAGAAAGCTGGTTCAAGCCATTCTGAGCCTCCTGAAGATCTGCAGATAATCTCAAGCTGTTCTTACTCATGGCTGTGTCTGTAAGGTGAGCTGGTCCCCATCTTGCTGTAGGACTGAGGAGACATTGTGATACACCTTGCTGAGGGATTTTTTTGTTATTTTTATGGAACTAAAATATACTGCCAATTTTTAAATTGTAGAATAATTGAGTGTAATGACTATTAAATAGTAGCAGTCCTAGTGCAGCCTTCAGGGCATTTCTTGGTATTGATGCTTCTCACTTCTGCTTAACAATGAGTGAAAAAAAAAAAAAAAAAAAAAAAAAAGGTCTGAAAGCCCCAGTCTTCCCCAAGACAGCATGGCAGCTTTGTCTGACATGGAGGTAGTAGAGAAAACAGTGTTGTTACTGTTTCTGATTAAAATACTTCAATAAATATTAGAAGAACTGTGTCACTTTAATCTCAGGATTAAAAAAAATCAGCTAGCAGTAACTGAGGAATAGGGAGGGGCTGTTACAGACCCCAGTGACATCTCTGATTCTTGAAATGAAATACAGCAGCTACATTCTGAGTATTCACAGCATGTTTTTACTAGTGTGCATTGCCTATTTTTGATAGCCCTAATAGAGAGAAAGTATTTCTTTATTTTTCAGACATGTCCTTGTTGAGAGGAGCCAGAAGGAAAAGGATGCTGCTGTTGTTGACCAAAGCTAAAACCTAACCGACCTCTTTGCTTCCTTCAGCTTGACAAGGTAGCTCCCACTGCAGTGCACAGACCAGCTGTTCCAAAACATGCATGAATCCATTTCAGTTTCACTGAAACTCACTCAGAGGTTCTTTGCTCAGCAGTTTTTCACCTGTGCTGGAGATCCCTCCATTGTGTGGCAGCATGAGTGGCCAGGAATGTCACCTTACCTGCCTGTGCCTTGAGAACAAGCACATACCACAAGCATCTCATTTCTTACTGCCAAGTGAATACAATTCGGGAAGAAAGAAAAGAGCAAGCTCTGCCGTGGCAGGTATCATCAGGATCCTTTGAACAAAGGTAATCTAGAGTTTTAAAAGAGTTGTAGGTTTTAAAAAACCTTGAAATATTTTTGAGTGCTTCAAGCCTTTTGATACTCAAGGACGTGCAACCAAAATCGTATTTTTGAAATTTTACTTTGAAGTGACGCCTATAGATTCCCTGCCCGTTCCCCACTGCTGCCTTGTCCACAGAGTCCTGAATTCTTGCATAATTCCAGGCTTTTAGGAACTAGTGCCTTCAGAGGACCAGCAAACATGAGACTCTGTGATACGCTAATGATGCTGATAACCTTATCTAAATGCAGTCAGTGCTTTGCTGGCACTGCACTGTGTGAGCACCATGAGAAGAGTTAGATTTGTATATTTGGGCAGAAAAGGAGCTCGTGAGTTCCTCCACAAACAGCATCAAAGATGATAAAGTAATGCCAAATGAAGATTCTTTCCCATCTATTCCACATGTACTAGAGGTGTTCCTGGGGAGGTCACGGGGTTAAAATACCCATCCTCTGTACAGACACAGTCAGAAAGTGTGGGCATTTCCTTGTAAAGACTTTTTGTGGTCTCAAAATAGACTTCCAGAGTTTCTATGTAGGTTCATGGGCAAGTACCTTTAGGTGGTCAGCTGTGAAAAAAAGAAAGGTATTGACCATTCAAGTCTGTTTTCAGACCTAAAACTGAAAAAAAAAAAAGTCAAATTCTGTACATCTGGGCACAGAATCAGTTGTTGACAGCACATTCTCAGTTGGAATTTATGTTTCTAGATTAATTCCCTGATGTGAGGGTGCATCTGTGTACCTGAGAGTTCAACTCTTTTCCCAAACAAATCCAACAGAAAGTCCTGCTGTGACTGTTACTCTCTCCTCCCTGAAGTTTGCTGCTGCCACAGCTGCTGCTGCAGTGCATTCTGTTATGGTTTGAAAGGAATGATGCAGCAGTCTTACTGACGTTCTCTTGCTTCTTCCTGTGTCAGTTCTTCTAATATACTTCAGCATAGAGAGAGACAAACATAGAGATTTCCTGAAAATAAATTTAGAAATACCCATGTTAAAAATTAGTGTAGCCAAATTCCATGTTTCTGGTGTATTTTTCAGAAACTATTTTAAAGCATCTATAAATAACATGAGAATACTTGTTTATAATTTAATTTCATTACTTAAAACAGATTTTGGAATAATGATGCAACCTTGAAAAAGTTGAAAACTCATGTTTGTTCATGATTTTTATCTTTAACATTTTTTTATCCTGTATTTGAGTGAACAGCATGAGTGCCACCCTGTGCCAGGTCCGCTGCAATTGATTCAAAAGCTCCACCTACCAAATCTTGGCACAAACAATTAAAAAAAAAAGGGAAAAAAAACCCCACAGGAGTAATGCAAAAAAAAAAAAATTCCTGCTGAAATAAGTCACCCATCACTCTGTCATGTGGGCTGTGCTGCCAAGCAGACAGAGCACTTCAACAAATATTTTAATGATTGGATTAAATTTGGGCTTAAAAAAAGAGAGAAGGAAAAAGCTGTCAGAAGCCCATGGCTGAGCAGGTCTTGTAGTTAAAAGCTACCTCAGCAGTCAAACCCCATTTATTTCAGAACCTTGCAGTTAACTGCAGTTCTGTTCCCTTGACTGACAGCAGGACAGTAACCTTGTGCAGCTCTCTGGATATTCTTTGTTTATGGCAGAAGTAATGAAATAAAGAGGAGGTATAGTTACTGCAAAGCTGCACATGCTGCTTTCACCAGCTTTTGTAGCCATTTGTAAATTAACACCTGCTCACATCACAGTTGAAATTCTTTGGCTTGTTTGCAAGTAACCTAAGCAGAATGCACGGTGAGATTGATTAGAGGGATTTGTTTAGTGCAAAAGCAGCACATGGAGGTTGAGAAACCTGGAGACAATTTTGTACTGACACTGTTGCTGTCTCTGGAGAAGAAGCATCTTGTGGGTCAGTAGACCTGTCACCAGCCTCTCTGGTTGTTTAAATAACAAGCAGAAACTTTGCATGTGGGTACATGAGTAAATAAGTTTGTTTCCTTTCCTCTTCAAGGAAGATAATTCACACGACATCCTAGTTATCAGAAAAATACATTGTCTTCCATTTATAGGTTTTCTACCATCTCAGACAGACAAATTGAGAAGATCAAGTGTTGTACATGTTTCTTTGGCCTAAAGAATGTCTGTGGTTCCATGCTCCTTTGTGTGTGTGTGTGTGTGTATGTTTCAGCTGTGGCTTAAATTTGTGCTTCTAACTTTCTGTACTGGCAAAACCTTCCCAAAGGCTTTCTTTGGTCCAGCCTCTCTCCCCACAGGAAAGGATGGAGGCTCCATGTCTGTCCTTGTTGATCAGCCAGCTGGGCTCTTCCCTCTGCTGTTTTGAACTCATTTATTCTGTACATACTGATGGCTGCTCATTCTTATATTAATGATTTCTTGGAGGGTAGTAGCATTAGAAAAATAAACCTTGGTGTTGAGAAATTGTTTGAAAATTCTCTGTAGTTATTATGACACTGCGGCCTTTTGTTCTGTCTCCTCACCTGTCCCTGATGTGAGCACTGGCTACTGACTGCAGGACACAGCACTGAAAGTTGTCCAGCTCCAGTAGAAGTGTTTACTGAAGGCTTATCTGCAATCACATGTGAAAATGGGAAGTATTATGTGTACTCCATGCTAAAACAATAGGCTTTTAATATACTTTTTCTTATTCATTAGAGAAGGAGATCTCTGGTTTTAGAATTCAGACCGGTGCTTCTGACTTGGAAAAACAAGTCTGTGCCTGCCTGGCAGAAATTAATCTCTTGGTAGCAGCCACTCAATCAACAGCTTTTTGAAGTCAACTTTCCTTGCCTTAATTTTTCTCTAAAGCTGTAAGATGCCATTTGAAAGAGCAACAAAAACATCAGTGTAGACAGTAGTGTGTAATTAGGAATCTGTGACATTCCTTTGTCTTGCAAGGCAGCATTCATGCCCAGCTAGTACCTCAGCTGATCCTAATTTAGGTAATGAAGTTCAGATCATGCAAGAACTTTCTCAAAATCCTGTGGTTTATGTTTTGTACTAAAACAAAGTTGATATGTTTTGAAACAAGCCACAAACCCCCTCTTTCTTGCTATTCCACAGCATCATTGATTTTAATTGAAAATTTCCAGCTGTGTTCCAGATTGCTGTAGAAATTATATGTTGACTTCTCTCAATGAACTTCTCACTGTAAGTGATTTTAAAATTCATTTTCCTGGGTCATTTCAGAGGTGGCATGATATTAAACAACAAGGACATAATTTTTGCAGTATGTAGTTAGCAGCCTGCAGATTTGCCATAGGAACCTGGTGTGTAAGCATTTTTAGAGTAAGTTTAGGTGGTCCTTCATTAGATTCATTGAACCTTTCAGAATTATTCCCCAGGATTCTTAGGTACATATTTAAGGTGTGACAGCCTCCCCAGAACTTTGTCAGAGGCCAGGAAACTAATCCAAACCATGGGGCTGTTTGTGTTATGAGTCACTAAAGTGGAAAGAGCACATAGTGATGGGAAACAATGAAGCAGAACAGACTTAAAGCTTTTAACATTATTCCTAGGAAAAAATTCCCTGAGGACTTTTGTCAGCTTCCATCTTTTGTAGCTGTTTCTGTCCCTTGGCAAGACAGGCCAGAGTCTCTGTGGTGATTATTCATGCTGCTCTGTTCTGGATGATGTCAGGGGCTCCTACGTGCACGGGTAATATTTTCTACAGTGTTTTCCAGTGTGGCGGCTGTCTGGGGGACTTTATTTTAGAGCTGGCAACTAGGATAGTTTTAAGCACTGTGATATCTAAATGAGTTCAAAATCTCTCCTTAATGTTGTAATATATACAAGTAGCCTGTTTATACCAGCAGCATTGTGCTGATATTACTGAGAAAGCTGAACTCAGCATAATGGGTTTGGTTTTAAGATTTGATCACTTTTAGCCAGTTAAAGGATTAGTTCTAGGGCCAAAGACAGCATGGTACCTGGATTTGGATGGAACTGCAGCTCTCTAACCCATAGTATATTAAGCTATGGTTGAGGGTATTAATGATAATTTGAGAACAGAAAGTAAAGTTTAATATCTGATAAGGCTTTACAGTCTTGGTTTTGCCTTGGACTCTTTGATCTTTGCGTGAAAAGGCAGCTAGCTGGCTCTCAAGCAGGGCATCAGGAAATCCCCAGGGACTGGGGAAATACAGTGAAACATGGTTACACACATAGAGACTGTTTGTTTCTATATCCTGCTACTCTTTCATTCAGTGTAAAGCGGCTGGAGTTTATTCAAGCCTCCCATACCAGTACACGGAGTTTGGCAAGTGTTTCATTTCTGTGTTTGTGTGTATCTAGGAGACCTCTCCTAGTCACTAGATGATCACTCCCGTGAGGCACACTGCAAAACTGAACTGCTGGTGATTCACACTTGAGGTTAGAAGTGGACTTGAGCTGCAGATACAAGTAATACTCATGAGAAACATGCCAGAGGAGTTGCTTTTCTAGGTTTTGCTACACTTGTTATCTGAGTTGCTGGTTTACATTCGTTGGTGGTGCATATTCCTGGCTGGATCTCTGTGTCATTAATGTGCAAACTTCTCTGGCTTACTCTAGTTGTCATGTCACACAGAAGGAGAGAAGGTGCAGTAGCCTGGGCTGAGTCAGGAGGAAAAGCCTACAGCACGTTTGAAGCTGGTGGCCCATGTTAGCTGTGTCAGCTGGGTGAGATTAATGAAGGGCTTTGCATCTTGACAGAGCACAGGTGATTCCATGTTGTTTGCTTGAACAATGGACAGCCAGTGCGGTGGGTTGCACCACAGTGACCTAAACTTCATGAGCTTTGCCAAGTGATAGAGACTTTAGTTAGGCTGTATGTGTGTCCCAAGACAGCTTTGCTTGTTACTAGCTTTTGTGAGTATCTAAAGGAGTTCCTTTCTGACTGTAACTATAATCTTAGCTAATATTTTGTTTCGTTACTCCCTTGTCTTGATTTGGGATCCAAAATCACTCAAGCATCTGGTTCTTTGTGGAGGCAAACTCCTTGTGCCAATAGGCTTGGGGTGGAAGGATCCACTGAGATTGAAAGAAAAAAGAATGAGGATGATGGTGTTATTTACACTGGTGAGGAAGAAAATATTTCAAAAGAAGTTAGAGTTCAAACTAAGGAAACAGTGGACAATAAGTTAGACTTCAAGCTAAGGTTGTAGTCAGATGTGCTTGAAGGTGGCAGAAGAGGGGTACTGAACAGCAGAGTCAATTATTTTGCAAATTCAGAGTTGAAAAGTAGCTGAAGGCAGATCCAGTGATGAAACAGTATCAAGATATAAAAGGAAACTTTTTGACATCACCTTCAAGCTGCAGCCAGCTGGTGGCAAGGTAGATGTTTTACTAGCTCTGAAGAGCATTTGCTGTCAGGCTCTTATGTGTGAGGCACTTGGAGATTCTGCATGGGAAGTAACTTCAGGGCATGTCAAACATGTCAGTCACAGTAATTGCTAAAATACACCCCTTAAACAAGGTTACATCACTTTTCTTGTAACATAGACTTTGTGTGAAACAGATGAAGATAAATTGGAAACAATTGGATGAGTCTTAATTTATTTTTGTATCTTGAAGAAGTAATTAACGTTGTTTACCATTTTCTTTAGCAGATGCAATGCTTAAACTTGGCTCTGAAGTGTTAACAGTAGAAAGATCAGTCAGAAGGCAACAGTCTAAGATAACACAGCGAAGCCCAGCACTGCAAGGCAGGCAGCCCAGGGGGGCCCATGTTTCACTGGATGATTTGTTCATAAACACACTGCTTATGCCCACATTCACTCTGTGTTCCCTGACTGAACCAGCCAATGCCACCTCACCTGTTACAATGCTTCATCTCTAGAACACACACAAAACAAAATACTAGAGGTCTGGCCAACACAGAAGATCATTCCAGAGATTAAGTCTTGCTCTTTTAAAGGGATTATTTCAAGTAAATGAAATTCTGAGTGGAGAATAACATTTGTGCAGGAATGTGCATGTAGTGTAGGAATGAGAGCGCAGAGAATAGAATTGATCCGAGGGCTTAGGTTGTTAGGTGGAGCACCTAACAAGATGTCTGGTTCTCTGGTATTGTGTTAGATAAAAGTTGGCACTGGTATTCTGGTATTCAGTCTGTTTTTCAAACAAGTGGCATTACAATTCTGTAATATTTTGAGTAAACTCCCTCCACCGCCCCCCAAAAAGCCAAACAACCCAGAACACAACCCCCTTTCTTTCAGGCAAAATGACCCTTTCAGTGTTTATAGAGTTTTACTAATACAGTGTAGGTGTGCTAAGCAGGAGTCCTTCCTTCTTTCATCTGTAGCCATAGACACAATAACTTCCCAAGTTGTTACCCTGGGAACCCAACTAGCACAACTTTGAAGTTATACTTAACTGTCTCTGTAACCTGTAATTACCATGAGAGGTAATAACAAATCTGTGTGTATTTGTATTATGGCAGTTCCCAAATTAGACACAAATAATCAAGAGGCAAAAACAACACCCAGAGGTCTGCCTGATCCATATGCTTATCAGAATGGAATTTGTATTATCCTCTTGCAACACAATCAGGGAGCAACACTAGACAGAGGCTCAGTCACACCTAGACCAGCAAGTCCTTTCTCCTGATCCCTCCCCTCTCTTTTTCTTTTAATTGAGGCAACAGGTTTAAGTAGGCAATACATATTGACAGAATGGTGCCCTTCATACCTCCAGTGTTAATGCAGTGTTGGTTGTTTGTAGACAGCATCCTGAAAGAGGTGAGCAAGATCTGTGCAGATGGAGGCGAAAAGTAGACAGAAGTGAGAGAAAAATCAGCTGGAGTGATCCCATATTTAAGGATACTATTGCAAAGATAAATTTGGGTCAGAGGTGAACTTAAACTGAATATTCAAGTTAAGCACATCAAGCCTCCAGTAATATGATGAGATAATGACAGTAAAAATTGTTAGTGAGGTAGAAAAAAAATGGTATATTGAATTGAAGGAGGGAGGGAAAAAAGATAAAATTAGTATCAGACAATATTAAGCAATAACAATAACAAAACACTGGTAGATTTGGCAATGGTAATGTCACAGAGAGGGTGGACCAAACAGACCTTCAATATATCCATAGACTACAGGCTGCACTCAATCACAGAGAACAGTCTGAAGGGAAGAATGGGAAGTTGGCACAAATCTATCTGTTTTTCCATCCACAGGACTCTGTGCAGCCCCAGCCAAGCAAAGTGTGCTCTGTTGGATTGCTGTGTCCAGCATGCAGGAAGCCAGGCCACCAACAGGGAATTGCTGCTGAACGAGTTGCTGGCAATTTAAAGTTTCACCTTCTGTGCAGATATCTTAAGGGAGTGCAGAGGCCAAACAATGTGAAAACAAATTGAAAACCTTTCTTGGCACTGCCTTACTTACTAGTTGAAGCATGTTTCTTCCAGGAAATACCTGTGAGGCAGACACAGAGAAACACTGGGCTTGTGGTAAGTGCAGTCCTTGTCCCAGCCCTTTATCCAGCCTGAAGCTGACAGTTGTGCTCAGGAGCAGTGATCATGAACCAGAACCCCTTGGGATAGGTGCTATACAAACCCTGCACATTCTGGGTAAATCCTCAGAAATGTCCTGTATGACATACAGGCTTAGATCTCATTTTAAAAAGTGATACAGGCACTTGGCTGCTCTTCTCCCATTAATTAACTAATTCCCTTTCCCTGTTTGGCACCTAACAGAAGGCCTTCCTGTTTGCTCAGACTGCTGCCTTCCTAAAATCACTGTTTTTGCAGACGTTTTCCGTGAAGGTATGAAGAATATATCGTATTTCCATGGGCAAGATCAATGGCTTCAATATTAGGGGTTGGTCGTTCTGCCAAAAGCGTGACTGTGTTTTCTGCTGTTCATACTACTTCAATTCCCCAACTGAGACAAGTGCCTTTGATATCAGTTGACCTACATATCGAGAGTGCAATTGAGGGAATTTGTAACATGTTTGAATATGTTTGTATCTTCATGACTCTGAATATACTGGTTTTTTTTCTATTGTCAGTCTTTTTTCTTTTGAAATCACTTCAGCAGTCCCTGAAGTTTGTATAAGTTCAGAGAGGCTCCTGTCTGTTTTGAACTGAGGTCACTGTGTGATTGTGAGTTTGAATAACTGATGATGGAGTTGGATGTTAGAAACATTTCTGAAGCTGTTGGTTATAATAATGGCTCACTTGGTATCAAACTTTTTGCAAGCTGTTCATGTGAAGACGTAATTAGCCAATATTAATGGTGGTATATGAGCTACTTCATATTTTAAGAAGTATTGAATTGTTATAAAGATAAATTTCTAAGGAAGTGGAAGTAGTAGTGAAGTAGAGAAGAGGGATAAAACATTAGAGAATTATTATGTTCCTCCTCAGTTCTAATATGTGACTCAGCAGATTGCATACAAAAAATGCAATCTATATGTTGAAAACACTTTCTTTAGCTGAGGATGTTGTGGTTATGCTTTTCTGCTTTTGTATTAAGAATGTTTGATGAGAGATGGGAGTTTAAAAAACTGTCCCTGTGGGATTATGCAGCCATTAGGAGGCAAATTGGCTCTCTGGCCACATATCCCTATTGAAAGCCTCTAATGAATACTGCAGTACAGAATGGCTGTTAGTTCTAGGACTGTATTTTTGATCTGTGAATAACATTTCCAAGTTGCCAGTGATATTTTTTTTCCTAAGAAACCTGAAAAGCAGGGGGAAATTATTTAACTGTTAGTGACAGACAGTGTGATTGAAGTAGGATAACCAGGAATTAATTTTGAATGACAGGTTTCTTAATAGACAGAGAAATAACCACAGTGGCCTTGCCAAAAACAAGGCTAATGTGTCAAACTAATGCAATATTGGCGCTGACATTTTCTGACAAAACACTGTTCCATGATATGCCTTTGCCTGTGCCTCTCCCCTTCATGTCACTTCTGTTTAACCAGAAAAGGTGTATTAACATTATTTTCACCTTCTGGGATGACCAGTTCGTGTGTCCACTCTGTTGCCTCCATGTTTGAAGTCAAGTGTAGTATTTTCTAATATTTCTCCCTTTTTGTACTGCTGGTCTGCTTTCATCTCAGCAATTACAGTGTCTCTCAGCCTGTTTTCTTGTCTCTTTTGTTTGCCAGCTTTTGCCAGCACTGTTTTTATGCACCTGGCTAAGCCTAAAGCTTTTTTACCCTATGTCTGCCATCTCTGTGCCTACAAAAAATACTTCTGCTAGCAGAGACCAATATCTCTTTGCAGAATCAAATAGACTGGGTGACCACATATTCTTGAAAGAACTATGTATTCACCTGCAGGGGAGTAAGAAAACCACACTGGAGTTACAGGAATAACTGCTTGTATTGGGAGTGGGGAGTGCTTGCTTTTCTCTGCAGTATTTAATGTCAATAATGTGAATATTGTCCATGCTATTGAGGTGAAAGTCATCTCAAGTGATCCAACTGAAGATGTGTGAATACTTTTGAAGTATACTTATGTTCTGTTACGAGTGTAACACCTGGGACTCTATAACTGAGTTTTTACTACTTGAGCTGGGAGAAGCTTTGATTTCCTGTCCCCGTGTTGGGTGTGGCAGGCCTGTTCGAGTTATCTGAGCATGATTCAGCTAGCCTCAGAGCAGTGCTTGTGTCTCATTCTTCCAGCATTTATTGCTTGTGCCAGACGTCACTGAGGCTTCTCCCAGCTCAGATATCCCCTGCCCTCTGAGCAGGGCTTGCAGGAAGCAGGCTGGGCCTCGCCTGCACACTGTAGGATCTTGGTTAGCTGTGTATGAGCCCAGTTCTCACTCTGGGACAGGGAGTGCCCGGCTTGCCGGGGCGGAGGCGTTCGGGGGCCCTGTGCTGGGCACCTGTGGCTCGGCTGGTGTGCTCTGCCTCGAGAGCCCCGGCACTGTCACAGCCGCGCTGCTCGGAGGAACCCAAAGCACGGACAGTAAAACAGCCACCTGCTGCAGCAGGAACGCTGAGGCGAGGGCTGGGGGAGGCGTCCGGGCCGCCTTCCCCGGAGGCACTGGGGGATCGCAGCTGCAAGGCGGGCGGGCAGGGGCAGGTGGAGAAATGGGGCTGGGGGTGTGAGGGCTGAGACCCGACCCCTGCAGCCCTCTGCTGCTCCCGGTGTCTCCGCAACCTCGGGAGCCCCCTGCGCGTTCGGCGGGGCACGGGTGCGGAGGGAGAGGCTGCTCCTGCCCTACCCTTGCCCACCCCGTCCTGCGCCGGAGCCGGGCGCGGCCGGGTGAGTCAGCGCCGTGCCGGGGGGGCGCCGGGGCGGGAAGGGCCCGCCCGGCCCTACAAAACCCCGCCCGGGCAGCCGCGGGCCCCAGCCGCTGCCAGAGCCGCCCGAGCCGCCGCCAGAGCCGCCCTGCCCGCCGCAGCCAGGTGAGACCTCGGCGGCAGCGCAGCCCCGGCAGCGCAGCAGGGGCGGGGGAGACGGCAGCGCCCCGGGCCGGGCTGCGGGCGGGGGTCGCGCTGCGGAGCCGCTGCCGCGGCGGGAGCCGAGCGGGCGCTGCCGGGCGGGATGCGGAGCGGGGCGGCGGCTGCCGCGGCCACCGCCCTCCCGCACCCGGCTCCGTTTCCTCCGGCCCTGCCCGCTTGTTACTTTTCTGTGCTCAGTTCCACGTTGGGACGGTGGGGCCGTGGGTGAGGCAGCCCTCGGGAAGCTTCGTGCGCCCCGCAGCAATTCTGGGTGTGGGGGCAGCGCTCAGGAAAGAGGAACCGGTCCCAAACTTTGTCAAAGTTCCGCAGATAGTAATTTCTTCTGGTTGTTACGATACACAAAGGCTCAGCTGGGTTGACTGTAAGTTCGCTTCTCGGCTCGGAGGCTTGCAGAGAAGCTGTGCCAGCCAGGCAGGCTCGCTGAAGGCGGTGTTCATTCAGTCGGAGCGAGGCTGGAGTTGCTCCCGCAGACACAGCGGAGCCCCGAGTCCGCCAGGAGCAGCAGCCCCTTCGCTTCCCCTCCCTTCCCTTCTCGCCCGGGGTGCGGTCGCGGCTGCCGGAGCCGCTGCAGCCGCTGGCACTGGCAGCAGGCAAGCCCAGCGGGGCAGGGCAGTGCCGGGTGGGCAGCGCTCCCCGGGCATTCCCTTAGCGCTGCCCCCGATCCGCCGCGGAGCCCCGAGCGCCTCCCTGCTCGCCCTGCCCGGCTTGGGCGTGGCTCTGCCTCCCACCCTGCCCGGCCATGAGCAGAACTGCGGAGATCCTGCTGCTGCCTTCTCCACTGTGAGTCAGCTCGGACTCCACTTCCCCCTCGAGGAACGGGGGGAGGTAGGGTGGAAGAATGCTGCCAGGTATTTTAACTGAAAGAGAAATGAAATGATTGTGGGATAGTCATGCAGAAGTGAGTTCTGTGCTTATACGTGGCAGCTTTACTTCTGTTTAACATTAGTTCTTATGTTCGTATTCAAATGCTGTATCTGCACAGAGGTGCAGACCCCGATGCACAGGTCAAGAGTAAAAGACTCCTGGAACCTGTGTGTCTTAGAATGATTCATCCCTGTGTGTGTGTCTGCTCTTCCTAGAGCTGGTTTTGATAAGCAGCCCTAGTGCATAGAGTTTCTATTGGCCAATATTTGGTGTCGTTTCCCTTGCTGGACAAAAAAAAAACAAAACAAAAAAAACAAAAAAAAAACCAAAAAAAAAACCAAACCAAACCAAACAAACCAAAAAACCAAAAAAAAACAAACCCCAAACCTCCCTCCCCAAACACAAAGAGGTTTTCTTGTAAAGTCTCAAAAGTGTGAATAACTTGAATTTGAAGAAACAAAAGTCCTTAATTTCGTATGTGCGTGGTATCTTCCTGGAATGGAACTCCCTGGGTTATTAGCAATGTCTGTGGAAGAAAATGGTTCAAGTATTTTTTGGTAGTGCTGTTTAATGGGTTTTGAAATGCTTTTCTTTAAAGATGATTTTTTTCTTCTCCAAACAATAGCTTTAAAAGATGTGCTAAACCTTATTGGGTGATTTGGGGAGATGCAGCCTGGCCTATTTGTACTCCTGCTTAGCACTGAATATAAATGAATGATTTTGAGCCCCTCTTTCATTTACAGCAGATGCTGCAGGTCTTCCTCACTCTCCCCCATCTCCTCTGCTAACAGGCTTGCCCTAGTTTTTGGACACAGATGTGCTCCAAGTGGAGGAGTTTCCATTCTCTCATTCCGGGGATGCCGTTTCCTTGGCTCAGACGTCTGGGAACACCCTTTGCTCCCATCTCTGCCCAGTGTAATGAGTGCTTCTTAAAATGCTAACTCTGCTTATTGAGCAATGCAGTTGTTTGTGCATACCTCAAACTTTTCCATGTAACACAAGGGTTTTTTCCATAAAGTGTGTGAGCTGGCCCTGGAAATCAAGATGTGGGGCTGCTTTTAAACACATATTCTTCGTTACCAAAAGCTTTCAGAGAGCTGAAAAGATAGAGCCTGGGCCAGTGTAGTAACAGACCTGTAAACCAGTGCTTTCTGGGAGGGCTGAGGCCAAAACATGCCAACTGTTTCAGCAGGATCATATGATTCAGGATTGTGTAATGTGCATTTAGAAATTGATTGTAGAAACTTGCCTTAAGGTGTTGAAGTATTAGTTTACAACTGGAAGGTAAAACTTGATTCCAGTGTAAGAAGAACAGGCTAGTGCAAGTATTTTCTATTTATGTGTTCAAACCCATCCAGAACTTGTCAAAACTACATCAGATAAAATCGGTCCATCAGAGAACAGTGAGAGTCTGTTCCCAGAGTGCTTTACAGAGCAGGGTGTGACAAGAGCTGTGTTTGTTCCCTGGATAAAAAAATCTTTCTCTGCAAAGACTCTTGCAAGAACTCTCTTTTTTTCTTTTGCCAGCTTGCTGTTGATGGGCAGGCAGTTGCTATAGCATTGTTGTGTTCTGGTGATATGAACCTGGAGTTCCAGCTCTATGTGAAGCTGTGTTAGTTCTGTTCCTGGACTCCGATCAAGTGTTCTGTTCCAAGAAACCTGATTCAGTGTGGTTTTTAAAATTGATTTAGAAACAGTAATCTTGCAAAAAGCTGTTCAGTGATTTTCTTTTTTTTTTTTTTATGTGAAAGATTATGCTGCAATTGCTTTGCTTCAGCTTTCACTGGTGTTTTCTTTGTGACAAGAAAGACTAAAGGACTTGAGTTGCTCATCCTTGGTCATCATTGAAATACTTTCAGAGTACAAAGGTCTCACATATACGCTCTTCATTTTATGAAGTGTAAACATAAGAAATTTCATAACTCAGGAATATATCAATCCCCCTAACCAGCATAATATGCCAACAGCAGGTAACAGCTTATTACAATTTCTGCAGCCTGTCTTTAAAGACCTGGGCTGGATTTTACCTTTGAAAAAACATTTATTCTCAAATATATGAGTGCCTGACTATAATTTTCATTCTCTGTCTTTCTTTTCTTCCCCTGGAATCTTACTTTTTGATGAAGTAAAGCTGCTTTTGTTACTTCAACCTAGATTGTTTCAGAAGATGGAAGATTCTGTGTTCTAAGTGAGGAAATGTGACACAACAGCAGTTACACTACAAAAGTGCTGTGATTTTGCTGCCTTGTTTTATTCACTTTTCTGGTTCTCCAAGCTCTTAATTGGTCATGGAGTGGAGAGGAGATTGATTTGTGAGGGAAATTGGCCTGGGTGGCTGGTACTGAGGAAACCCCCATGCTATCAGAAGAGTGACTCATGGAGGATTAAAAACCATCTGAAAGGACATAGCCAGGACTGGCTGCACAATAGCTGGGAGTTGTTTGGGGGGCATGGAGCCAAGGAGCTGGGCTGGGGAACCGTGGCAGTGTGGAAGTGAAGGGTGTGGCATCCAGCAGAAAACGGCAATTTTGCTATCAGGCTCACTTATCAGTTAATGGAATGTCGCTGGTTTTGGGGTGCTGCTGCCCTTTCTCCTCTCCTCTCCCAAGCCAGCTCTTTTCCCTGTTTGATAATGCTCTCTGCAGCTGGATTGTAGAGGTGCTGGGGGAAAAGCTTTCATTTCAACAGCAAATAATGTTTGCTGCAGGTGCCATCCTGGGTGACTGGATAGCAATGTGAGTAGCAATGTCTGTGCTTTCTGTAGAGAAGTTTGAGAGCAAGGTTTGGGGAATGCATCACATCTTTTAAATATTGCCCCTGGCTTATAACCTTTGGAAAAGCTTTCCTTAGCTGAGAGGCTCTCACTAAAATGCAGCTCTAGCAAACTCCCTGTCCAGGAACCAGAGTTTAAAAAAGGCCAAGTATTGTATTTGTCACATCAGTGTTTATTTATGCAATGTATATAATCCATCTCAGGGTTGGGGTTTTCCCTGGTTTTTTATATATATGAGGGAGATGTTATTCAGGTCCTGGCAATGGAGCATTGATATTAATTAACTTGCCACAATGGCTCTTCTTTTTGGAGCTACCATTTTAAGATAGTCCTTGCTACCTCATCTCTAATAATTGTGTTACTAAGTGCTTTTGTGTTTGTTTTGGAGACCTACAACAAAACCACAAGACCCAGGGTGAAAGATTAAACAGGGTTACGATTTTGTAAAATGTCTGCAAGAAAAGAAATAATTCCACTGCATTTCCTGAGTACTTGAGGAATTGGGCATGTGATTTAAATGCTACTACTTGTTGCTGTTCCTTGACTTTGAGCTGGACCAAGCTATAATGTTTCTGAATGATTTTCTTGGTGCTGAGTTGTCAGCTTAGGCAACTCTGTGGCAGAGATTCTCAAATTCATGTCTAAGTATTTAAAATGCAGAAGAAATGCTTGTTGAAGGAATCTGTGTTGTACAATCTAATGAAGACCTCTTGTTGCATTATAAATGGTGATGTAGCTTGGAAATTCTTAAATCTTTCCTGCTTGGTATTAGCAGATCCTTTGGACTGTGTCATTTGAAGTGCTGCAGTGCTTCAAGACTGGTGTAACACACTGATGCAACTGTAAAATATATTAACTCTACTTTGTCTTTTTCTTCTCTTCCTCCAGCATTCTTTCAAGATGTCCACTGTTCATGAAATTTTAAGCAAGCTCACCCTTGAAGGAGATGTAAGTATTATTATCTAAACAAGCAAAGTTTGTTTTACTTAAATGTCTCATCTTGTTCCTTTTACAGGACTCTGCACCAACAATTGTACTGAGCCGTACAGTTTACAAGGTTCCACACATCTCTTAAACTTTTATTGGCTGCAATCCTAATCAGCAGTGATCAGTTTTCATCCACAAACCAGCTGTAAACCGTAGGACAGTTTTATATGATTTAATGAGAGTTCTTCTAACTGGCCAGCAGCATGAGCAGCATCCTCCTGCTGGGCCTTATCAAAGAGCTCACAGGGCAAACAATGCCTGCTTTACATCTGTGTCCCTCTTCCTTCCAAAGAACAAGGGAGTTAAGGATGAGAACAGAAGAGGGAAATATGTTCAGTTTTGCTGATATCCTCTGAATTTCTTCTTTATTTTTTTTCTTTTTTTTCCAGTTAAAAATGGAGAACAATATGAGAACAAAAATATTGGAGATCTAATTCCTGTAATGGTTATCACCAAAACCAAACTAGCTCCTGAAAAAGTTTATTTTCTCAAATTTATTTTCTCATTTTCTGTTTTAGTTTTGATTTTTGATTTTAGTTTTGTTTTTTTTTTCACCACATGTGCACTTGGTTTATAGTTTTACTGAAATATCAGAAAGCCACAGTCTGTCACATTTCTTAAGTTGCAGTTAGATGGCAATCTACCATCTGTGTGGTATCACCATACCATGCCATGAATTTGTGGTTCTGTGATTGTCACTGAAGAGGAAGTGAATCCTATCCGTGCATTATTTCATCACATTCATAATGAACTTGCCACACATATAAATCTGCAACTGGTAGCTCTGGGTCTGAGCTTAGTACATGCAAATGTTTTGCCCATTTTTGTTACTTGTTGCAAAATAAATTCTACCAGACTATGTTTGTGAAGAAGCTGTTGCAAAGAACTGGCCAGTGCACTGTAGGTAAGCAGTAAAACTGGTTTTGTAGTGCAAAAGCAGTCAAGTCTGCAGCTTTCATGGTTGTGTGTTTCAATGGAGAATTACTTTTGGAATAATAATAATTAAGCAATCTATTCTCAAGGGCAGATATGTTTCTTCCTTGATGCTTGCAAAAGTCAGATTTGGATACTGTTCCACAGCAGCATTTCCATCAGAAATTCTGCTGCAGGGTGTAAGAAGGTTGAGGCAACTGGTTTGTGCTGGAAGCTGGAAGCCAGAATTACTGAGAAGCTGGCCTGTGTGGCTCTGCAGCCCTAGACCAGTTCATCTAAGCAATGATTTAGCAAATTAACTGACATTAAACATGGTAGCTGGGCCACCAGTTTCTCTCTTTAAAAAGTTTTTACCCTTGAGGGTGTAGAATGGTTGTGGCTGAACCCCAGTGCTGTCCTGTGTTCTGCATCAGTGGTACAGCAGCTGATTTGAGTGCAGGTAAAGACCTGACTGCCCCAGCCTCCCTTCCTTCCAGGAGAGGATGGAGTTGGGCTGGGGTTGATCTGTGCTCCCAGTTTCTGGATCTCTCCACAAAGGTACAGAAAGATTCTCAGAATACTCAGGTGTAAGAGATTGTGAAAGGATCCTGGAGTTTTTAGGCTAAATCAAGCCTCTGCAGCTGTTAGTGATATCTGCTTCTCCCTCCTGTTTCCCAACAGGATAAAATTTGCTGAGCTCAGAGGAAGTAAAGCAGTTGGAGGACCTCTGAAGCACACTAAATGCATAGGGAGAAAACCAATTTATCTGCTTCAGTTTGGCCCAGACAGGTGGTGCAGTTGCACATTATCTGGACTTTTACTGCCACATTGTAAAGAATTTTGTACTGAACTAAATGAAAGTCAGTTTGAAAGCTGTCTTGTCTGAAAACATACAGTACTAGTTCTGTGGGACAGTAGTGTACCAGAGTAATTGAATAAATGAAATTTAAATGGCTGTTTTCCATAGGCAGTCACCCTGATAAGACCTGTGTGGTGTCAGGGAAACTCAGTCTGGCTTGGTGCATGCCTTGGGTGGAGGGACAGAGGAAAAATGGCCACCAAATTGCAAAAGTGCTGTGTATTTTGATAGTGTATGCTGTCATCTTTACAGTAAACTGCTCCATCCAAATTACTCAGCAAATACTTAGAGCTGGGTGGAAGGAGAGGCACCCAGCTCTGCTAAGGTCATCTGGTGATTAGCTTCAGATTCTCCAGAGTGCTGGTTAATGAGCAGTGCCCCAGGATGAGGGATGCCTGCTTGGGAATCCTTCAGGCACACGGATTTCTGTGGGGCTGCATTGCACGTCTCCATTTACTGTTTCGATTGCCAACTTGATCTGCTAAAAGCAAAGGCTGTGTTTTGTGGTGTGGCTCTGGGCCAAACTGGGGCCATTTGCTGGACTGAACTGATGGTAAGAGACAAAAGAAAATGATTCAGTTTATTGGTGCTTTTTTGACTTCCCATCATAAAACAGACTGTCTCCAGAAGGCACAGGGGTGGCTGCCAGAGGAATCTGGACAGAACAGTGTGACCTCTGCAGGAATAGAGTCAAAATTAGTCAGAAACCATGGAATTTTTTAGTTCAAAGTTGTCCTCTTAAAAATTTGCATGTGAAAATATTTTCCAGGGATATTAGGATGGCTTAGTTCTGTTCATGAACCCAACCTCCTTCTGGAGTTAGAGATGGAAACAAAGGTTTCTTGGGATCTTTTCCAAGAAAGCTTAGTTGTTCATTCACTTAGGAAATGGCTGTGGCAATTTCAGGTGCTAGTAGCTCTACCTCTCTGCCAGAGGTTTAGATTTCTAAGTTGAAGTCAGCAGAAGGGGATTTGTGAATATTACCCACCTATTTGTATGAAAATATGTGGTTTAATTTAACCTTCCTCTGGGAGGTGATAACAAGCTGTTAGCTTACGCTGAAGCAGCTGAATTGAATTTCTGTTCTGGTCACCCTCTGTTTGCAGCTATAATCCTCAGGAGAGGACCTTAATTAACAGCTGATAAAATCTGGTAACTTGGAAAATGTTGCATCTGTTTACTAAGTGAGCTTACCTGCAAGTCCTCTTACTCTTAGCAGAGGTAATTTGAAATGTCGTTTGGTTTTGCAAGCCTCATGCTGCTTAAAGCCAAGGAGGCCAAGATTTCAAAAAATTATGCAAAACTTCTGCTTTCTAGACCTATGGCCTTAACTAGATTTTTTTGTGTTATCTTTAAAGTTCATGAGATAGTGCACACAACTATGTCTGACTTTATCATTGTTAATCTGATTTCCTTCTTTTTATTACATGTAGCCTGTAATCAAAAGTAAAGTATTGACTTCAAATCTGAAACACTGTAGACTTTAACCTTCTTGGAATTAGCTTCCTTGAGTCTTTTTCCTTCAGATCTAGCCAGAAAACTCCAGATTTTAGAATACTGAAGTTTAGTGAGCAAACTTGGAAGGTGTTGGGTTTTTGCTGCAATAAATATCTATTTGTATATATTCTGTGTTATGATAAGCACAGCTGTGAGTGGATTTCTGGGCAATACACGTGAGGAGAAGAGAGTTCAGTGCCTCTTAGTAGCATTTCATTTTCACAGGTACCTGATGGTAGTTCTTGCAATTAAACATTGGGCTAAGCACCAGGTAACTGAGAGACACGTGTTTTATTAATTGCACAATTGAACTCTGAAGGTTTTTTTTGTTCTTTTTTGTTCTTTTCCTTCCAGCATTCTCTCCCTCCCAGTGCATATGCCACAGTGAAGGCCTACTCCAACTTTGATGCTGACCGGGACGCTGCAGCCCTCGAAACAGCCATCAAGACCAAAGGTGAGCAGCAAGGGATGGGGCTTCCATTCTGTTGGAAAGTACAAGGCTGGCTTGCAAAAAACAAGACAAGACTGTGTCTCAACACCAGCATTTTGATATCCTTACTCAAGGATATCAACTTTAGGAGGTGTTGGATTCCTCAGACTGCACTGAGGAAATCTTGACAAAGTTAGGTTTTGAACCCTGTAAGTGCATGCTTGGAATGTGCTTTTAAGTTTGTAGCCATGAGTTGTTGAGATTATCACTGAAAATCTCCTTTTTTTCTCTCTTGACTCACCAGTACTTCAAATTATTCTTCTTTTCTGCCACTTGAGAATGAAGTGTCAGCTCCTTTGGCAGTGATTTGGGAGTGGGCTCTGAATCATGGATTTCGACTGGATTGTTGGATTGGACATTTCTTCTTCCTTTCAGCTCTCCAGACAGCTGCATAGGGGCGGTTTGAACTAAATACTCATCTTGTATTAATTTGCTGTCAAAGAAGGTCCTAAAAACTAGTTTCTGTAGTGAGTTTGCAGTATTTCAGGGGAAAGGGAAATGTGAGAGCTGCTCTAAGCTGGGTTATTAGATAGGCTTCCCTCTGGTATATTGAAACCATCAGGAGAGCAGGGGATGTGAACCACAGCTCTGAAGTGATGCCTTGGTGGTGGTCCTGGGGCTGTGGTCCCGTCCCAGTCCTGGGACAGGGAGTGCCACACTTCCCACACTTGCTCCAGGCCGGGGGAACAACAGCTGGGTGTAGCTGGGACTGGCAAGTCTTTTGCCTTCATGTCAGAGAGAAATTTAAAAGCCAAACAGTTTCTCATCAGAATAAAATGCTCAGTCTTCAATCAGTGCCAGCAAAACATGTGTTTGACTTGCTATAAAATGTAAAATATATCCCCTCCATAAGAAGCACAAGGCTTTCTTTCACAAGATTTCCTAATTTAACTGGAGAAATTCCTTGTTAAAATGGGTTCGTTTCTGATTTTGAATAATTTATGGTTGTTTTGGTTTTTCTTTTTTTTTAATTCTCTGGTGAGAGAGTTATATATAGATATCATCAGGTTTGGCAGCAGATGCTTTGTATATATGTAGAGTTTGTCTAGACTTTATAATTTTTTGCAGCTCTGATTATAGGGCAAACCTAGACATGTCAAATACACCATCAGACTCTCAGGATAGGTCCAAACTTACTTATGTTTGAACTCTCAAGCTACTAATTATTGGAAAAGGAAGTTGCAATATCCTAGGCAGCACAAAAGCTTTTCCAGTCAGGAAAGTCAGGCTCATGTTGTCTTTCCACTTTCTCCCAGCAAAGATAAGCTGGGCAGTTAAGTTACAAGGAAATATTTCAGTAGAGAGATGATTTTCAACTCTCTGAGTGAACAATAAGGAACTTACTCATGGACTTGCATGTTTGTAGGATTGAGCTTCCCTCTGCTTATTACCCAGAACTTGTTTTGGGAAGGGGGCTTTAAAGGGAAATTCTCTTATGGTTTTGATACCGGATCTTCCACTCTAAAGAATCTCATAAAGGAAGTATTCTTGTGGAAAATTAAGAATTAGAGTGTTATGACCCTTCTTCCAGGTACTGTTTCCTTGCTCTTTGAAAGCTTTGGAACGGGATATTTTCATCTGCTAATTCAGAAGACTTGATAAAATGTGAGCTCTCTAAAATATATGTTGGGGTTTTCCTCAAACGAAAATTCCAATTCATCCAGACAAGAACTGGTTTTTATGAACAGTGATATAAAGAGCTACCTGCAAGAACAAGTTTTAAAATAATTCTGGGAAATCTCTAAGTGGTTTTTGAACTAAAAATGTAACACCCATAATGAACAAACTGTCTATATCCACAGCAGCTACCATTTTCCTAGGAAGTATCACCATTTCTCTGGCAATTAGTTTGAATTGTGTGTGGGAAATAGAAACAAGCAATGTAAGTTATCACAGAATGGTGAAGAGGAGTGTGACTTGTTCAATTTAAAACTGTGAGAGAGGTAAATTATAAATATATATGCAAGCTGGTTTGTGGTTGAAAATTAAAAAAAAAAACAACCCCAAAACCCAGGTATGTAAGAACCATTTGGAGGGCTTTATTCTTTACAGGGTAAGGGACTCCTGGTATCTGAACCCTTGGGATTTCTTTGTGTTGAAAATCAAGGTCTGTAAATGCTATAATGGGCCTGTATTTCACACTCACTAAAGCACTCTCCCCAATACATTGGAAATTCAGCAGTGCCACGGAAATGAGATCTTGTGGAGTTTTATCTCTGGCTATACCTTATATAAACAGTGCCTGAAGTCTGGTGTTTGCCATCAGGGCAGGGCAGTTTGGGAGAGTTAGCATATAAATTATTATCCAGCTGTGTCTTACTAATGACAACTCCCAGAGTCAGAGTTATGAATCTCCATTTTAGGGGTTCTTGTGTAAAATGACTAAAACTTATTTTACTGCCTAAATAACAGCTTTATATTTGGTTTAGGGAAAAGATCTAGTGCAGAGTGTATGACTGTTCTGCTCTATGTAATATCTAAATATTTCAGCATTCATTCACACTCTTCAGATTAATTCCTCAGAGGTTGCTAAGCCATCTGTTCATCTGTGGAGACCTCTGGAAAATGCTGTGATGTGTTTATTTGGGCTTAGATCTACCTGCAAAAACTATACTGCACAAAGACCTTGTGCAGCCCTTTCCAGGGCTTTGAGTGGAGCTGAATTAAATGCAGGGGGTTTATATATATCCACCAGCCTAGAAAAGGAAATGTGCAAAAATGACTTCAGGTCATATAAAACCTAGGAGTTAGCAGTTGTTCAACCTAGAGGCTGCATAATGCAAAGAACTTGTTACAGTTCTGGCTTGTTCCTTTTGGTATAAATGCCATGGCTATGTTTCATTTTTATGCTCTTTAGTGTTTCTGCAGCAAATTCATTCAGTGCCTTGGCATGTCCTTTGTAAATGTTGGCTTTTTTCTGCACAGGATGAGAATCTGTTTAATTTCTGTGTAATGCTCTACTGTGCTCTGTGTATAGATTAGCTGATGTACATGAACCTAAAGAGAAGAGACTGTCTAGAAGGGCACTAACAGAGCTGGTGTTAGATTTCCTTTTTTTTCTTCTCCTAGCAAATACAACTGCTGAAATGTCTCTTTTCTGTTTCAGGGTTACTTCCTAGCATTGGCACTTTGTGTGTCTCAAGTATTTGTTAAATAATTTTGTCAGACTAGGTTATGAATATTTGTTACTTGCAGCTTTCTATTGAGGTCTCATGGGAGACTTTTTTTATTCCGTGCCTGCCAGAATTCTGGCACAGGTTTGTTGTAGGAAAGGGCTTAGAACATAGTTCTGTAATAAATTCATTATATCCAGAAATTGGTAAAACAATGATGACATGTAATCCAGTCAATTCAATCTTACAGCAAGCTCCTCTGTTTGTGTGGTACATCCAACATGCTCATACCTTTTGACAGAGCTTTTAAGATTACGGCGTAAAAGTTTTTAGAAGATATCTGCTGGCTTACTGGTGAGAGAGGGCAGTGCCTGAAATCCACCAAACTGCATCAGTCATATATTCTAAGTATTAAAACTGTCACTAAAGAAATATCTCATTGCAACATGGTTTGGGTTTGGTGAACCGTTGCTAAGCAAAATAGCAAAGCTGAAATTATGGCCTTGTTTTATCTAAATTTTTCCCTTTGACCCCATTCATGTTCATTTCCTCATTTTTGCTGATTGAGCTCCGACCCTGTGATCTTAGCAATGCCACACATTGCCTCTTTCACAAGAAAAGCTGCCATTAAGCAGAATTTTTCTTTCCATTCCCCACTGACAGAAATGCAGGGATAAAATCTGCCTAGCCAGAATAAATTTGGATATAAACTCTGTTTCATTGCCTTGAAACTTTCAGAGACTTTAGCAAACAGCAAAGGAAAGTGTTTGAGCTGCTGTCCTGCTCTGCCCCACCTCAGCAGCTGTGAGTCAGCATCCTGTGTGTGCAGCCTGATCCCCAAGTGTGAATAAAGTACAGGCTCTTACTTTCCACTGAATGCCAGAGCAATGAGTTAACTCCATATTTCCATAGCGTGTGTAGAAGAGACTTGGATGCAGTCAAGTCATTCATTTGTGGGCTTCTAATCTGTAGCAATTGTGCTACAACTAGAAAATGTCCTTTGCTTTTTTGAATGCCAAGAATGGTTTAAATTCAGAATTTATTAAAAAGCTTAAGACATTGGCTTGTGCTGTGGGCCTGCAACAGCTGAAAGGCTCAATGTCTGTGTGTGGCCGTTCCTGGACAGGGAGAATTTGTTTTCTTTTATAATGTGGGAACACTTTAAAATGTGAGGGAGTAGATGATGGCTGAAATGTACAGTCAGCCTGTTCTCAGCTCAGAGTTTGTAACTTAGACATGTGATGCTTTCCAGGGCCTTGTGGTGTCATTTGCAGGCCAAGCTTTTGTCAATAAGAGCACTGGTGTAGGTCTGCCTCAGACAAGCTAAGGACCTGAGGCTACCAAATGTATTTCATCATGAAAAATTAAGAAAGAGAATTTTTGGATTTGACTTATCATTTTAGACTCTGCAGCTAGAGGATAAAAGGCTTTTTGTAATATTCCTACTTTATATGATTCATTATTATAATATCTGTTGCAGTTCTTTGTTTCAGGTTACTTTGGGTTACAGAGAAAAGAAATATAGCTGGGTTCTGGCAGGGATCCCTTCTATCTTTTGAGCCTCTGAAACATACTGAATTTCAATATACTGGTTTATTTTCCCATTTCCATGTTTGGAGTGATGGATTAAATGGCTTAAATAGAAAACATAACTGCTTTATTAAGAAGTCTTAATTGAAAAAACTCCCCTAAAATGACAGAACAGGCTTTAGCAAGTACAAGTTTTAAAGTCTGTGTTCTTGAGCAACTTTTTGCAGAATTCTGGGTGCTTGAAAACTAGTACACACACACACAGAAGCACAAGACAGAGTAGCAAAGCTGGTAACAAACTAGACTTTGAGCTGTGTCCAAAGATCAGCATCCCATCAGGAGTCTGGGCTCTTTTACCCCAGGCCAGGACAGGATAAACACAAACTAGTGAGAGCTGCTGAGCTCTGCTCCACATGTGCTGTGTTTGGAGTGTTGGGGGTGTCCTGCTACAAGAACAGTGACAAGAAAGCTTCTCTAATTCTCTGTCTTGTGTCTTTTTAGGTGTGGATGAGGTCACCATCATCAACATCCTGACAAACCGCAGCAATGAACAGAGGCAGGACATTGCTTTTGCCTATCAGAGGAGAACCAAAAAGGTAGGAAAATATGAAGAAATAATAATTACTGAATATTTTTCTTGTGGACAATTAGATTTTTCAGGGTTTGTCTTTTCACTGAAATTCATCTACTTTGTCCATACTGTCACAGTTTAGGACTGGTAGAACTTTGAAATATGTTGAATATGCACAATTGGGACTGCAATCTGTTGGAGATAGTGGTTTCCTAGCACCTTCAGAAATCACAGTGGGATCCACAGGATTCCCTGGTGAAATGTGCTAAAAGTGCTGAGAAGTCACTGGCATGAAGTGCCGCCATTTGAAGGAAAAAATAAAAGAGAGATGCTTTACAGGAATGGGGTTTTTTTTTCTTTTGCTTGGTTTATATTTTGTGGGGTGTTGGATTTTTGTTTATTTTGTTAAGACAGCTCAGCATAAGGGAAGTGTTCTGTTTCTCTTCCCATAACTGAGAAAGGACTGCAGTCAGTTGTGCTACAAGCACTGCAGCTGTGGAATAGTGATGTAAGGAGTTGAACTCATTAAAAATTATCCTGGCAGAAATACCTTAGGTACTGATCTACTGATGGAGAGAAATCTGCAAGAAGTGTGCAGACTTCTGCAAAATTAGTCTTGCTGTCTGGGAGGCAAGAGCTCTTCTCTTTTGAAGTTTTGAGAACCTTACCATATTTGAAGTTTCATGCTGGTGAAACAGAGGAAAGTTATATAGAATTCAGATGATGATGAATGTATCTTTTCCAGGTTTGCCAGACCCCAAATGGTAGTCCTCCAGTAGCATCCCAGAATACTCAGCTGACACCAAATGTAAATGTAGAGTTAAATTTTGGCAGTTCACCAGCTTTTCTGCATGAATGATGGAGGCACATGCAGAGGCACGGCCAGGTTGTGCATGTGTGCACACGTCTGCACATCCTGCCCTGGGATCACTGGGACAGTCTGCATTAATGGATCCCAGTCATGAAATGTGTCACTTGAAGCTTTGTTAAGTGTTCTGCATGACCACAAAAATGCACAGTCAAGAAAATCTGCAACTTTTCTCATGTTTCTCTCTCACTTTTTTCCCTTGCCGCGACCCAAGAACAAACTGAATTTATCAGAAGTTTAACAAGTGCCAAAGAATAAAACAGGAAATGTGCAGTAGAAACCACTCAAAGAGATAAACATGTGAGGAGGCAAGAGAGGAGGAAGTGGGATATGAAAAGACACGTAGGTATATCTTCTAGGGACAGTGTCTGATGGTTTTCTTTGCCAGCAGTCGTGCAGATTTTGTTGGCAGTGTGTTGTGCTGTATTTAGGCTGCTTGCTTTGTGTGTTGCAGGATCTATCAGTAGGTTATAATTTTTAAATGTCACACAGTCTATCTCTCTTTTAATTTGTTTGGGATGAGCAGTGTCTGATGGAAACTCTTGGTTTAGGTTGGAAGGGAACTTGGGTGCCCAAGATGGGCACCTTCCACTAGATCAGGTTGCTCAAAGCCCCATCCTGGCTGGCCTTTTAAACACTTCCAGACATAAGTCAGCTGTAACCTCTCTGGGCAACTTGTTCCTTTAAACTTATTACAGAGATATGTGCTGTCTTTCCTGTGGCAGTTCTGAAGGATTCACCCAAATAAAGGCTGGGGCATTGTATCCCAAGTGGAGCGGTTGTACTGGAATGTTTCTCGGTCTAAAGCAGGCAGATGCCCCAAACCCTCATTCCCTCCCTTGATGCAGTAAGTGCATACAGTATTAGCATCAATTAATGCCCTGGATTAAGTGGGTGACTCTGGAAATTAACTAAATGCCTTGGCTCATTATCTCTCTGGCACAAACTTCTCTGCAATTCAGCTGAGGTCACTTTCTCTCCCTCCTTTTCCCCTGCCTCTCCAGCTCAGTGATTTCAGCAGCTGAAATGCAGCAATTCCCTTCTGAAACCTACAGATTTAACTTCAGCTTAGGGACTACATGTGAACCCCAGGCTTGATCCCAGGGATTTCAACTTTGTAACATACACTACAAGGAAGCTGTGATAACCAGCATAATTCAAGCAGCATCTGAAACCCATAAGAAGACATGGGCTCTGACTGTTATGGTGCAGATTTGCATCCTCTACAGTGAACATCCCTGCTGCTTTTTCTAGGGCTGACTGGCAATTAGCAATAGGGATTTAGGCTACAATCTTCTGATAGTTTCCTTAAAGACAGCCATAATTTTTCAGTGCTCAGGGATGATTTTTATCTCCTCAGATAGCTGGTTGGGAACTGGGCCTTACGGTGGAATAAGTGTGCAGTCGATTTTCCAATGTCTCAGCTAGTAAAGGGCTGGGATCAGAGGAAAACCACAAATAATACAGTGCTGCTGGGAAAACTGGGAGTAGGATGGAGAAGCACTGACCACAGGAGTCAAACTCAGATCCTTCTGTGCTTATTAGCTCCAACAAAGCATTGATGCTTCAGAACTGGAGTGAAGCTGTTCAGATGTGTCTGCACTGTACTTCCCAGCACTTTGTCAGACACCGGTGCATTTCTTCTTATTTTCAGAGGATTGGAAAAAAAAATTCCTTTGCCCTAATTTCTCATAGACTTTCAAAGCCAGAAAGCTCTTTATGTTTCTGTTTTCTTGTCAGTTGTGTAGAAAACACTGCTGCAGGCTTGGAGACTTAAAGCCCTGTAGGTCAAATTCTCTGGAGATGAGAAGTGAGCTTTAATTTCTTTTCTTCCATCGTCCCATCTATTTTGCAGGAACTTTCTGCAGCACTCAAGTCTGCTCTCTCAGGTCATTTGGAGGCAGTGATCTTGGGCTTGCTGAAGACACCAGCACAGTATGATGCCTCTGAATTGAAAGCTGCCATGAAGGTAAATAAACTTTAAAATCTAACATTGTTAATCTGATGTTGCTGTCTTGGGAAAGAATATGGATTTCATATCCAGGGCCAAAATTTTCAAACTGATTTTTTTTTTTTTAGTGCTACAGTTTAAATATCCACCTGCAAGGCATCCAAAATGAGAGAAATTGCGGAACTATGTGGTTTTTAAACTCTTAGTTAAATCCTCTCTTTAAGGAAAAAGTCATCCTTGTCAGCTCAGGAGTAACAGGCAGGCTGCTCTGCATGGCTGCTTTGCTGAGTGCTCTTACAAACAATGCACAGGTTCACAGTATGAGAAGCCTTTAAGAGAACAGCTGTTAGCATGAGCTGTTAGCTAAAAGGAGTTAATAAACAAATAAGAAAACAAAACCACCCACTCCACCACATAAACACACACACTACACCCACCCCTCCAAAAATACCCACTTCAATTCCCAAACCCAAAAAACCAACCCAGTCTTGAGATGGAAACTCTTCAACTGTGGGCCAAATGCCCTATTTGAGTAATCAGATGCTGCCCTCTCCTGGCCTGAGTACAGCCTATCCAGAATTTATTGTGACTCAGACTAATTTGGGGTTTGGGATTAAAGACCAAGCAATTCCCTCAGAGTAGTCCCAAATGTAGAATAATCTGTGCTCTCCATGGGTTGCTCTTCCCAGCTCCCAAGCACCTGGTCTGAATTTGCCTGAGCTTAAGTTTGGCTTGATACAGAAAGCATTACAAGCTAAGACTTTGGCATCAGAGTTGAGGAAAGTAAAGTTATCACTGAGGAGTTAATTATTTTTATGTTACATGTCCTTGAAAACGCTTCAAAATATTTAGAAAATTATACATGTTGCTAGTCTTCCATTTTTCTCCCTAGATACTTATTAGAGCCATTTATGTGAAAAGCTCTCCTAGTTCTCTTAGCTTTTAGCCATTTTAATAAAATTACTTGCATTTACTCCTCTTTTGCCTTTTATTTTTTTTTTATTTGTCCCACTTTCTTGCTCCTTCAAGGGAGATATTCTACCCAAAGAGTACTTTGCCACGTAATTGCCTCCATTTTCTACATGTTCAAGACCGCAGCATGAGCCATTTTCCCAGGATGTTATTTCTCTTGAAATCCTGTGGAAACTATGCCCATTTTTGCCACCTGCAAAATGACATTCTGTTACAGATGGGCTTAACAACCAACATCCTGACAGGAGGATAAGACTGGACTTTCTTCCTGTGCTCCCAGTGGACAGAAGAAAATCACACAGGCCATGACAAGCTGACCTACTCCTGTTATGCTGGTGAGGAGATCACTGTTAGACACTCACAGCAGATGCACATGGCCCAGAGAGAACATCTACAGGATTACTAAGCCACCAGAAATATTCCATCTGTTTTTTCTCAGGAGCAGTTGGCAAAAAACATCCCTGAACTGTTAACAGTGGGGGAGAGGAGATGTCTAACATGTTTTTAAACCATTTAAGCATTCCTGTTCATTGCTAGCTCCTAACTGAGTCCCGTGTGTGTTGCAGGGGCTGGGAACTGATGAAGACACACTCATTGAAATCATCTGCTCCCGAACAAATCAGGAGCTCGGTGAAATCAACAGAGTCTACAGAGAAAGTGAGTTTACTTTGCAAGTTTCCATGTACTGTGTCTTTTACACTAAATTACTTGGATAAATTCCCCTCGGTGTGAATTTCATTGTTAGAAAGCTCACTCAAATCTGCTTTGGTTCTCTGCTATTTTGTACTGGTGTTCTGGATATTTGTGTGGTTTATATAGTTTTGTCTTGTTGCTTGGTAGCAAACAGATTGAAGGCTATTTGCTTCTAATACAAGTTGTGTCTAAATTAAGTTTTTATAAGCTTTCCATGAGAGTTCCATGATTGCATGGAACTCATGACTAGCTGGTAGCAATGCTGGGTTTGATGTAGGCAAGAATGGGCTGGTATTGCCCTCCATACCTGACTTAGATTGTAACTGTTCGTTTATGTGCATAAAACAGAGTAATTAGCAGCCCCTTTTCTTGCAAAGGAGTATTTGTAAGACACCCTTTGCCTGAAAAGAACCCTTTGTTTTCTAGTGTACAAGACAGAGCTGGAAAAGGACATCGTATCAGACACATCTGGTGACTTCCGCAAGCTGATGGTTGCCCTGGCCAAGGTAGGGCTGTTCACAGTTTCCCACTTTTTCTGATGTGCCTGAGTGGTGGCTGCCAGTGAAACAGTTGGGTCTGATACATGCTGAAATTTCCCTGTATTTTCACTGACCCTTGGGGGGAAAAAATATATTCAAATGTTGAAGGGCAAAGTATTTTAACAGAAATGCAGCATTCACAGCATTAGCTTCATAAGGGGGGTGGAGTATGCAGGTACTCATTTAGCAAATTCAGATTAAAAAAAGAAAAAGAATGGAATATGCACATAGCAAACTGCTTACTTTCTGTGAAACCTTTCTAAAGCACTGATATCTTGTTTGAAGGGCAAAAGGTGTGAAGATACCTCTGTGATTGATTATGAGCTGATTGACCAAGATGCCAGGGTAAGTGCTGCTGACGACCATGAAATATCTCCAGTTGGTCAGGGTTTGGGGGATATTGAACATAAAAATACTGTGGAAGTGGAGAGCATTTGTGAAGTAGATGTGTGTATTTCAGATTGTCCATCTCAGTAATGTTTGCATGGTGTCAGTCAGTCTGCCCCTTTTAATCCTGATGCCTTCAGGTTATCAATTTACTACTTACCCATTATACAGAAACTCTCTGGTATTTCTTTTAGACTCATGAAGAGAGAGAGCCTTTAAACACATCCATTGCAGTGAACTTAGTGGCTGTTAATGCTTTTTTTTTACATCTGCATCTGTCAAGAGCAGTTCTGCTGAGGTAAACACAGCTAAATACAGAGTAAAGCTGTAGCCAGAGGTGAATATAAAGTAATTAGTCTTAGTGTCTGATTTAGATTCTTAAATGTTGTCCTGGTGACCTGCCCAACCACGTGTCCTTGTGTGTTTCTCCCACAGACACAGTTCCAGTAGTGCTTGTTTTTCCAATAAAGAAATTGTATACATCTGCAATGACTTCTTCTGCAGCTCCTGATTTTTTTTTTTTATTTTCTTTTTCTTTCTTACCCCAGGACCTCTATGATGCTGGTGTGAAGAGAAAGGGAACTGATGTGCCCAAGTGGATCAACATTATGACTGAAAGAAGTGTTCCCCACCTGCAGAAAGGTACTATTCAAGAGAGAGACTTTTTTTTTCCTGTAAGAGGAAGCTGTAACAAAATGGTAACTATTTTGTCTCAGATATGATTGAAACAATTGTGAAAACCGCTCAAAAACGTGAGATCTCATAAACCTTAATTCATGTCCAAGGTGTTAATTTTTTAAAAAAATCTAGTTATTTCTGTCGGTGTGTTGAAAGTGTGTATGGCTCTTTTTTACACAGGTGTAACAATGCTCAGTTACATGTCACATACACTGGAAACAAAGATGCTGCAAACCTAGAAAGCATGGATGCAGGAGACCTTGAGAAGTCCTTTAGCTTTTACCTTTGTGCCAAGGTAGCTTAGCTGTATCATGTGTTTAAATCTGCCAGTGAAGACTCAAAAGCAGCTCTGATACTGCTCTAAAGCAGCACATGGGATAATCCTTTTGAAGACTTCTCAGAGCTTAAATCACTGTTGTTTCAAAAAATACCAGTACAGTATTAAGATGGTATTTTCCCAGATTATGGAGTTGTTCAAGGAAAACACAAAGGCCACGGCATGGGACCTTTGGCTGACAAACTTATGCTTGTATTTAAGATGAAATTCTCAGAAGGATTTTTTATTAATCATTTGTCTCTCCATTCCTGTGTCTGTGTTCATGCTTTGGGTGGTTATTTCTGCCAGTTCTTGGTCTGATTTTGATTTCACCTCTGTTCTTTTCTGTGCTAGTGTTTGACAGGTACAAGAGCTACAGCCCCTATGATATGTTGGAGAGCATCAAGAAGGAGGTTAAGGGAGATTTGGAGAATGCCTTTCTTAATCTTGGTAAGTTACCCTGAAGTAAGGACTGTATTTATATAGGATCTTTTCAGGGCTCTTGCAATATATCATAATAAAGGCAGGGCCTAGATTCACCCTGCTGGATGAGATGAGCTGGTGGTGCTGGATCCACTGGTGTATTTTAGGATATTGCAGATATTGAGAAGCAGCTTATTTTTGCCCTCTGCAAAATACAAACTTTGCTTTGCAGTTAAAATGAAAATGCATGTGTATTGTGATCTGCTGTTAGTTCCACTTTTATTTGATAGAGAGGCTTAGTGTTTCTTTCAGCAAACAAAAAGGTTGAAAATGTTCAGTATCTACATAGGCTGGAGAGAAAACAGCGTGTGTGAGAGAGGAGAAGACAGGCAGGCAGTGAGGGATGGCAGGGGCTAATTGAAGAGCTGATCTGACACTGAATTCTCTGAAATAGGGAGGCAGGGTGTAAGGCTGATACTGTGCCATGGGGTGAAGATGACAAGGATGTCACTGTGTTTAAGAGGGAGTTTGAGGGCAAAATCCATTTCAGACTAAGGGTGAGCTGAGGGCTGTGTAACACAAATGGAGTAAAACAGAGCTCAGCCTTGAAAAGGAGGCTTCTCATGGCTTAGTATACAAGGAGTGTTTCCAGAGGAGAGATTGATTCTAGAAGTGGAACCATGAACTGGGAGCTGCTGAGGAGGGCTAGCATTCTCAAATTGTACAATTCTGAGATGATGCAATTTTCATGGAAGGAAACATTTCCTAAGAATGTGACCACCTGTCATTCAGTCACAAGCTAAACCAAACGACTTCTAAGTAACAAGTCAGGTAAAAATATTTTCTTTGTGTCCCCATTTTGGCAGAACTTTTGCTGAAAACCTTATTTTGACTGCTTATCATATCATTAAATATGGCTGCAATATTCTGTGTCCTGTGTAGGGGCAGGATGTTTAACTGTTCTTGTCTCTCTCTTCAGTCCAGTGCATTCAGAACAAGCAGCTGTATTTTGCAGACAGACTGTATGATTCCATGAAGGTAGGAAAGACTGTTTTTTCTTTCTACTATAGTTTTTTTGTAGTCATTGTTAGGCATTTCTGTTCATATGAAATGTGACTGGCATGTGAATAAACTAACAATTGCCTAATATTGTTCAAAAGCATTCCTTAACAGTTATGAGCCTGAATTATCTATTCAGATTCATCTGGTACAGGGAAATGTAGGAAAGGATCTCATAATAAAGATCTTTATTTGATTAGTTGATTATAATTAGCAAAGTTAGACACATCTTTTGCATGTAACAGAGAGCTGATAGGAGAAAAAGCTGTTTATTGAATACCAAAATAAGATACTGAATTTGCCTCAAAACATTTTGTGAAGAAAAAGGATGAAAGAGAAATACCTGGTGACAGGCATTAGGTGATTCCAGGAAGACATGGTGAACCAAAAGTGCTGCTTACAGTCTAAGCTAAATTTGTGATTGCAAGTTGGTTAAACACTGCTGATGAAAAAGGTGCATTCATGCTCAAATTCTTGGATCTTAATAATGACCTTTGTTAAAAGATCTAATTCATTGTATCTTTTATTGCTCATCTTGGTTCCTTGTTTGCTGTCCTAACTGGTGGTGGTTTGTTGTGCATTTCAGCTGTTGCAGCTCTAAATGTGTGTCTGCTTGTAGGGCAAGGGAACCCGGGATAAGGTCCTGATCAGGATTATGGTTTCCCGCTGCGAGGTTGACATGCTGAAAATCAAGAGTGAATTCAAGAGGAAATATGGAAAATCTCTCTATTATTTCATCCAGGCAAGTTTTTTCATCTTTGGTTTTATATCATGGGCCTTTACAGCAGTCTCCACTGGATTTGTGGTACCACTAGAATTCATGGGAGGTGTGTTAGAGCCTGCAGTGAGAGTATTGTATTATCTATGTACGGTGGAAAACCCACCTTTATCTTCACAGTCTACACCTGGTACGGTTCCTGGCAGCCACTTGACAGTTATAGGCAGACTTTGTGTAATCAGCTGATGGGTCCCGAAGGAAAATTCTGTTCACCTGTCCCTATCCTCAGATCAGAAGAAAAGGCAGTTGTTCTGTGATATCTGAATGAAAATAAAGCATCTAAATTGCTACTCCATTTAATTTCAGTGCTCAAGGAGAAGGCTCTTTAGCTAGAGTGACTTTTGTCCATTCCTGTGATTAGACAGGAGCTACAGGTGCCAGGTTTTGTCTAACTTGGGGCATAGGTAAAGAGCTTGTACATCTGTTTCAAAGCTCATCTTCACCCTCACAACAGCATATGCTACATTATTCCTTGTGTAGATGAAAGTGAGTCAAAATCTTAACCCAGAATGTTTTCCTGAAGGTGTCAATTGTAGATTATTAGCAAATTCTTCTAATAGTGACCTTGGTGTATGATTTTTGCAGTGACCAGTGAAATGGAGCAGAATTGAATCCTTCAGCTTTCCTTGGTTGTGTTACTCTTTTTCATACCCAAATTTCTCTCTTCTTGGCCTTGCATTTGTATTGCAAGAATGATTAAATAATTTCAGTTCGCACATAAGTAAAACTCAGTCCAGATAGTCTCATCCAAGCTGAGAAGGCTCCAATGTGAATCATAGACTTTCTCCCAGATTTAGAATATAATTCATATGCTTTCATATTTTTTGATTGTTTCCTGACATGTATTTTGTATTTTTCTTCTCTTGCTTTACAGCAAGACACAAAAGGGGATTACCAGAGAGCACTGCTGAACCTGTGTGGTGGAGAGGACTGAAAACTGTGATGGAAGAAACCCAAGTCCAGAGACATGCATTTTTTGCTCTTCATTTTACTGTAATCCTAGAAAACGTGAATTTCCTAGCTGACCTTGACTTGCCCTTTCCCTGCCAGAGCCCTGCTGCAGTTTGCTCCCCTGCGCTGTGCGTGCCCCTCTCAGCAGCTCTGCTTGGCTCTGCCAAAGGCCCTAACAGTGTATAGCTAGAGAAACTAACCCTCCAGGGAGAAATGGGCTCACACATGCTTGTGAAAGGCTCTGCCTCTCTGTGCAATGTTTCTAATAAAACAAATAAAAATGTTTTACTTTAAGAATATGAGTCTTTCAGACCTTAATTTGAAAACTGAACAGTTGATGTGTATTTAACTTTTGGTGTCCATTTTCTGTGTTGTTTTTATCCTCCTAGGGTTCACTACTTGTGGCTGAAAACTTACCTTCTTCCCTCAAGCCCTTTATCTGTTTAATGATTCACTTTGTCAGCAGATCCAAAACATTCTCTTCACTGGTCAAGGGAGGTGATCCTGCCCCTGTGCTTGGCCCTGCTGAGGCCACATCTGTTGTGCCGTGTCCGGTTCTGGGCTCCCCAGTACAGAGAGACATGAAGCCCATGGAGTGGGTCCAGTGGAGGGCACAAAGATGATCAAGGGAATGAAACATCTCCTTGATGAGGAGACACTGGGGGAGTTGGGCCTGTTAAGTAAGGAGAAGACTGAGAGGAGATCTAATTAACACTTATAAATATCCTGGGTGCAAATTGATGGTGCCAGAGTCTTTTTGGTGGTGTCCAGCAACAGAATGAGGAGCAGTGGCCATAAACTAAAACACAAGTTTCACCTCAGCATGAGGAAGGACTTCACACTGAGGGTGGCAGAGCACTGGGAGAGCTGCCCGGGGTGGTCATGGAGTCTCCCTCTCTGGAGACACTCCAAACCCACCTGGATGTTCCTGTGTTACCTGCTCCAGGTGACCCTGCCTGGGCAGGGGGTTTGGACTGGATGATCTCCAATGGAGCCTTCCAACCGTGCCTGTTCTGTGGTCATCTTTCCCCTAATTAAGTGAAACCTGAAACCTGAGCCACAGCCATATCGGCCTGCCTGTGAGGGGCCAACACTTCAATCCCTCCTCAACGTTTAAACACTTGGTGTGCCTGTATGCAAGGCGGAATAGTTTGAGAACACTGAGAGCAGCCTGTCCGTAACAGGAGTGTTTTCTGCAGCACAGCCGGGGCTGGGCGTCGCTGCCCGGGTCCGTCGGGCCCGGGCCGGTCGGAGGGGACCGAGGTAGGCGTCGTTCTTTCTGTGAGGGGCGAGCTCCCGCCTTCCGCGGCGGGGCCGGGCTGAGGGCACAGCGGGCGGGCCCATGGAGGGGCCGAGCGAGCTGAGGGCACCGCGGGCGGGCCCCACGGAGGAGCCGGGCCGGGCCGGGCTGAGGGCACAGCGGGCGGGGCCCACGGAGGGGCCGAGCGAGCTGAGGGCACCGCGGACTATCCCCACCCGCCACAGTCCAGACACGGTAGAGTGCGCTGCTTTTATCTTACCGAGACACCTTCTCCTACTACAGTATGAATGTCACACCTGAGTGTTAGGGCAAAGGTGTGAAGAGCAGAACTTTCCCCTCAGCCGGGGACGGGGCGCGCTGCCCTCACGGGTGAAGGCTGAGGGGAGCGGCCATCCAGGTGCTCTCCGGGGGCGGTGATCACATCCCCAGCACAATTTAGTATAAGTATCACAGAGCTGTCAAGAGGTAAAATGGTTTCCTCTTTTCACAGCTGTTGCTTCTTTAGAAATGCAAAACTGCCTGTAAGTATCAGGTGTTTTCCCTCTGCCATTATCTGGTTTGTAGCCCTGTTTCAAAGGCTCAGGTACTCAGAGGTAATTTTGATTTCCTCGGAGATAGGAGAAGCACACTGGAGGCTGTTTCATGCCGCCATTAGAAGGGTGAGATATTTTGCTTAAGTATCATTTGCTGTAGGCCACAAAAAATATTTGGTGTGAAAACACTGCAGTTGGTAAAACATTGGTAACTTAAATGCACAAATGGTACAATTTTTCAGGAGCCACTCCAATTTAATGCCTGATGGAGCAGTGTCATTCACACCTGTTTACAAAATGCCTCTCTGTCTAGATTTGTACATTTAAAAACTATTGCTGAGATAGCAAATCACTCTTTGAATCTAATTAGGTAACTCATCTCTATAAATGTTGCTTGCTCAAATGTGGCCCTATAAAAGAAATCAAACTGCAAGCATTTTTCCAGTCGGTGGAATGAACAACTAGAATTTGATGGCTGGCATGCTCTGCCTCACTGCCACAGGATGTTCAGAATTGCAGGCTGTCTTTCTTCAGGAGCAGAACCATGTTAAAGAAACCAGCAGGATTTTAAAGGCCAGGAGTGCTTTTACTGATTTTAGACTAGGACGTAAATTAGTCTCCTGTGAGATCTAGAAGACTCGTTGGCATTGTCAATTTATTTTTCTTAAATAACTGGCCTATTGATGTTTCAGATAGGAATAAATTTCCACACTCTGATGTTGATCTGTTGTTTGGTTGGAACCTTGCTAATAAGCGAGTCCCTGTCCATGGTGTATTGCAAAAGTCAGGTCTCTGAGACTCTGAAAGATGAGAATACTTGAAGAATGATGTTTGATAGTACTGCAGCATTTTATTAGTAAATCCTGCACGTGGCAAATTAAATATATAATTAAAAACAAACAAAATTTCGGTTGTTGATAATGTAGTTTAGACCATTATCTAAGACCTATTGACTGTCAGAGGTTAAAAAAAAAAAAAAAAATCAAAAAACCCCCAAACCAAAGAAACCTTAAAATTTGCTATTCCCACTCTTTGTTGTCCCAAGAATCTGTGAAAGAAAAATTCAGGTCAGATCTTGATTCAGTTTCTTGGGTTTGCTCTTTGGTGTTCCCATTCCAATAGCACAGGCAAGAAGCAGTTTTACACTTCGCTGCCACTGTTTCTTTAATTACAACAAATTGCACAGCAAATAGCAGCAATAGGGTTTAATTGGATGTGTTTCTTACCAGACCTACTGTTTAACACAGACATTGGAATATAGAGTTAAGAACTGTACCTTTGGGCCAGTATAACTTAAACTTACTGAGAAAGTAGTGATGTTTCTAGCATGGAGGTGTGATTCCTTGTCCAGTGCATAAAGGAGACTTTACTGTTCCTTTCAGAATTCCCTTACTCATATTTCAGAGGATTTTTTTTCTAAGTCAGGGTCTAAACAGTCCAATTCAGAGTAAGAGAACATCACTAAAGAATAGTTGTCATGTTTGTACTAAGTCATATTCCTTATTTCATCATTTCCCGCCTTTATTTGCACAGCATCTAAACATCTTATAAACTAATAGTTTATTAGTGCCATGCATTGATGAGGAGTCATACAAGATGTTTTACAAATGAGAATCAGTTGTAAAATGGTTTAATTAAATTTAAGTATAGTTCAGCCAAAACTGAAGCCAACATTTACATCCTGATAAAAGAAAAGGTTCCTTGCAAGATGGAAGCTTTGACTCCTTGCTGTTAAAACACCTTTTTAATTAATATGAACATATTGTCTATAATTTCTGTTCTTGAATGGATAATGTTTGTTCTCTGAACACTGCTTTGACTGTTTATAGGGCTTGTTCCTCCAGTGCAGCCTTTTCTCACTGCAGTGAGGACAGATGAACTCTTCGGTAGCACCACCTAGAGCAGCAGAGTTGGGGTTTTGGTTCGGGGCGGGGTGTCCGGCGTGTCGTTCTGTTTATATCCTGTCCCTCCTAGAGAAGGAGCCGTGTTTGGGTGCCGTGTTTGGCAGCAGCCGTTTCCCTTTGCGATGTTCTTTGGGAGCAGCTCCCAGCGAAGCCGCGGCTCCCCGGGCGCTGCGGGGCCGCTCTGGGTGCACTGGCGGCGGCCGCTCACGAGAGGGAGCTCGGAGAAAGCGCCAAGGTGTTCCCGCCGCCGAGCAAAACAACACCGGGAGCTGCCATCGCTTTCCCTACACATGAACTCTGCTCTCTCCAAACATTTACATTCCCTGACTCTAAGCCTTCGTGGCAAAAATTCAGTTTTATCTTTCGGTATTATTTTTCCTGCTCTCGTCTCCGAAATACTTTACTAATTTTAATAATTGGTCTTTTTAGGCATAGGCAAACAAAACGATTTCTTAAGTTCTAATAATGTAAATTTCCAAAACAGAGGAGTTTTCTACTGAGAACCTTCTTAAAGAGTGGGTTAATAATGACAATAAGTGTAAAGGAGTTTTCTTCCTTTTCTTTAAAGGAAGGGTGTTTTACCTTTAAATTGTCTGCTGCTTTCTGGCTTAAATCAGGTGCATTGTTATTTTCTGTAGAAAATTAAACAAAACTCCATATCTTTTGCTTTGTTCATAATATAAAAATTGTGAGCATCACACACTCGTTGCATTTTCACTATCTTTGCTAATAACAAAATATATGTGTTATTAAAGTAGCTTTTCTAAAGGAAATATTTCAATTTATTCATGTATATCAACCCTTCTTTCCTCTCCCTTTGACTGATCTGTCCACAATGGGCAATGTTCTTAAAATTTTAATATAAAAAGAATTTGTTCAGTTATGTGAGGTGACTGTTTACGTTCATCTTATGCCTTTTTAGGATCAAGAAGAGAAGATATTCATTAAACTGCTTTTGAATATTATTTAAGGTCTTGTTTAATGCTGAATGAAAACAAAACCCCAAACCAACCAACACTGTAGGCAGCTATTTAAGAAGGTTGATTGGAACACAGACTATTGCTGTGATTCCTGATGGAATAACTACTGAGTGTGGTCAATACTCTCCTCTGCAACGTGTCCTTAGCTGGCTGGTTTTTACTGACTTATTTTCAGGTAATGTTTTACTTGTAAGGTAAAAATAAAATGCAAGGCTTGTGAAGGCCATTTCTAAGCATACACAAAACTTATCTGAAAATCCGCTTTTATTATTGAAAAATCATCAAATCTATTTTATCACTTCTGTACAAAAATCAGGATGCATTACCTGATTCAAAATAGGCCTCTTATTAAATGTTGAACTTATCAAATATTTTGCAATTACATTCTATGAAGGAGAAAGTTTTCTTTAAAGTAGATTTAATACCATTTGATTTTAAAACAAATACTAACGCATTTTAGATCTATGAAGCACTAAAGACAGGTAAGTATTCTGGGAAGATATTTTTTGTTAACATTTTGTAAAAAAATATTAAATTACTATTAATTTATCAGCTTTCTATGAATATTGTATTTTGTTTGTGAGAAGGTATGGCAATTATCTTATTACAAAAATATGAAAAATTATGTGCTTAATACATCAGTAAAGCAACAGTTGGCATTGTACAACAAATACATTAATAACAGGGGATTTAAATTCTCTCCCAGTCCAGTTTTTTTTCCTCCACACTCAAAAAAAAGGTGTTAGGAGCTCTTCATGTGTGTTTTAGGCTTTACTGTGAACTCTTAGTCCTGAATTTCCTTCCTTGTTGCAGGAAGGTTTTCCCTGCAAGCAGGAAGCAGACTGTACTCTGCAGTAGTTCTGGACTGGGACTACATTGTCGAGCTATTATTGCAAATGATAAGAAGGGTTGTTTCCTGGTCTCTTGGAACTTTGTATATTGCAAAGGCACTCAGCATGTCAAGGTTTTAATAGCTTGGTTTAAAACACTTTCTGTTAAAAGCTCTTATTTAGTAAATCTTCAGGGTGAATCAAGGTGAGAAGAGACTGATGTGAGCTATAGTTACACCTGCAATACTGGCAGAGTTTGTTTGCCCTGGTTGGGGTTTTGGGTGGGTTTTTTAGACTTTTTTTGCTAGAGAAAGTCTTACTAAAGAAACTGCTTTTTATTTTCTGGTTGCTTTCAGCTCTCACATGCTGCATGTTTGATGTGGGTAGATGGAACAACTTTCTTCTTTTTTCGGTTCCTCTTCTGTCTTGATCTATTTTATTTTACTTTGAGAAAACAGGCTTAGATATCCTGCCAGTTCAAAACCTGCCTGGACATGAGCTGTATTAGTCTGAGGGTGCCATGTAGAAGAAAGTAAAAATAAACTAATAAGATGGGATGGGACTTTTTCAGTTATTTCTCCCTCCACCATTTCTTGTCATAGAAATGGAGACCAGAGAGAAATCAGAAGTGCAGTTATTTCAGAAGTAAACTGCTGTATCTGTATCTGTAGTTGGTGATAATGCTAATGCAGTGTTTTAAAACAAGGATGGAACAGAGTAGGAGCCACAAGGCTGAAAATAATGAACTCTAGAAAGGTAAGTGATGAACTGACAAAAAAAATTCAGACTGTGTGTTATGAGTGCAGCTCTGACTTAGTAGAACAGAACATAGGAAATAAATTTGCAATCTGCCTTTCTCTCTCTTTTGTTTTAAGCAATTGTATGGCAGGTATTTTGGATTAGTGGAGGTCATAGCTCACAAAACACCCTGATGTTGGATGAATAAGCTGCAGAGCTGCCCCACTAGGCTCTGTATGTAAGGACTGAATTTTAGAAGGACAGGAAGTTGAGTAAGTAGCAGATTAATTTACATACACAGATTGATCTCCTCTGATTAAATATTAGAAAGAAAAAAGGGAATATGGTGTGCAGCTTATGGAAGGAAACCCCTGAGAAGGAACGCTGGGGTCTGGATGTGATATGTCATGTAAGGGCCTCCTTGGGCTGTCCCAGTGAGTAGAATGCTCAGCTGGGACCCTGAATCAGCTGTAAATTCAGGTCTGTGTCTGCAGTATAAAGCATTGGGCATTCCAGTGTCCTGGAAGGTCCAGACCTGTCATTTTCAGCAATGGGAATTTTTATGTGTCTAAACACCTTTCAGTGTAAGTCACACACTTTCCTGCTGTGTGACTGCCTCCTGACATCAAGCATTTATCAGGTTCTGAAGTGCTGCAGGCCCTTCAGCCGGGACAGTGCCCCAGTGACCTTGTCCAGAGATTCTCCTAAAGAGGGCCGATACTGGGCTTGCAGACATCCTGACTTTCTGATCCCAGTTTTGTCTCTTAGATTAATCTTTGTCATCACGTATTCTTATGTCATCAGAAAATCTCATTGGTTTAGTAAAAATCATAAGCGGAAGAAGTTGCCACCAATTATAAATAGGCATGAATTGATTGTGAAAATGCTCTTGATTCAGGATTAATACAGTAGTTTATGTGTTTATGGGTATAGCTGGCCTCTTCTCCCCCCAGATAAGTGCTAGTTATCGTTTGCCACATTTTTCAGGTATAGGCATGAGCACATGTTTTGGAACAGTGTTACCAAGGTATACTGTTCTCTGTTTAATTACTCTGGCAGCAGTTTGGGCTCATTGATAGAAGAAAAAAAAATAACACTCTGTGGGACAGAATTATCTGAGTGCAGTTCCCTTTTTCTGTCCTCATCTATTATATGACATTATCCAGCTCATTTAGTTTATCTCAATTTCTCAGTTTTCCTTTTAAATTAGCGATTAATTTCTTTTTTAAACTAAAAAAAAAAAATAAACAAACCTCTATTTTTAAGTAATTCCTGATACAGCAAATCTATTACAGCAGTTGATGAGCTGTTTTCATTAAGTGTTTTCAGTTCTCAAGTTCAGTTCTCCAGGACTGATTAACATTAACGATTATGTTTCAGCTCAGATGCTGTCTGGGAAATGTGTTTTGAAGCTTTGATCCAATTTTCATAGCCTGTGTATCTGAGTTATTTCCCCGGGCAGACAAGTGCTTTCACAGTTGTCCAAGCTACAGGTCTCAGTCCTGCCTTGTACTTCGGCAAGAGTGAACCTGAAAACTTGGGACAAGGCAGCCAAGATGAGAATGCACAGTTCAATACACAATGTTTTGTGGAATGAATGGAGCAGCTGTTGTATGAGTGAACCTGTTAGGCTGAAATATTTGGAGAAGTCTTGTGTTTTGATAGGAAAACTGTTCTGTCTGTCATTCCAATGCTCTTTGGCCAATCTTCAGGGGGTCTTCTGTGGTAGTGGTTCTGGGTGGGTTTTTTTCTGTATCTGTTTTGAAATGACTGCGTGCTCTGCTGTTCTCTCCCAGATCAATGGACCATAAAATGTGTATCATTTTTCAGATCTGTTTTCCAATCTACCTTGCTTTCGTACACATATGGTCCAGGTAAATGGAGTGCTTTGCTTTAAGAGCAGATTAAAGATGTGGTGTGCTCCCTTCCTGATCTTTTTGAACTACCTTCATCTCTCTTCTTTTTCACTTTTTTTTTTTTTAATCTACAATTCTTTTAATTTTCTCCTCTTAACTCATGGAGTAAAAAATGAGAACAAGCCTAGAGCCTTGATCTAAAGCTCAGGGAGCTCAGTTAAGAAGGCTGATACTGATTTTGGCATTTGGGGGTGTTGAAAAAGGCAAGGTTAAGGAAGGGATTTTCCTTTCTGTGGTAAATACTGCACCAGATCATTGGAAAAGAGCTCAGCTTTGTATCAGTGTATAGATTTGCCATTAAATCATTAAGAGGGTCATTACACTGATTCAAATTCAGTGTCAGATTTTCCAGATGGGCTTTCTCTGTATTAGTGGCGCCAGCGTATTCAGAGCGAATTGCAGGAAGAGTGTCCAGCAAAGTCAGGAGAGCTGCTGCTGAAACCTCTGCTTGGCTCAACTAGGAATTTATTGTCATTTAGTGAAAATATTGGTGAGAACATAACCTTTTGTAAGGCTTAATGTTTTATTGGCTATAAAAGATAAAATATAGAGTAAAGGGAGGTAAAATAGTATTTTGTTAGGTCGGGAGTTAGATTTATGCTGCTACTTACTGATGGAATAATCAGTGGGTCATAAAGATCAGACTGCCTGCCTCCTATCTCTTTTTGTGTGTGTGTGTGTATTCAACAATGTCTTCTTTGTGATAGTTAGGCCCATGGGAGCTTACCAAAACACCAGGTCCCTTTTGTCCAAGAGTATTAAATTATCTGTTTAGATCAAGCAGAATGTAGTGGATGCTTCTGTTTCAGACATTAAGCAGTTGGGATAGGACTAAATAGACCAGGATGCTTGACATGTGCAAATGGAGCACATGCTCACAAGGGACACTCAGCAGCGTTGTGAACTAATTCAGCACACACAGAGTAGGCATTAAATAAATTGTGCATTACCATTTGGTGGGGAGTAATAAGCAAAGAGATCTCAAAGTCTTCAGCTTAAAAGGAGTGATAGTGTATGTTTCACACTGTTTCACGATATGTCTGGTGTGCTCTTACTCAAATAGATTAATAGAGGAAATAACATCTGAAGGCTTCTCTGAAAAATGGCAACACATTGAGATATTTCATTAGATTGAAAATCCCTATGCTGTGATAAAATTGATAAGATCTCGTGATCAGTGTTAGAGGAAGCAAAGATTGAGTGGCACCGTGGGGGAATTCTCTTTGGTAGCGCAGGGTGCTGTGGCAGAGGAGGAAAACCTCTTTGTCAGAGTGAAATTGTCCAGTAGTGATACAGAGAATGTCATAGTCTGTCAGAATTACAAAGGGCTTTTTCCTTCCTTTTTCCCCATAGGTAGCAGACTGAGGTTCGCTTGCAGATGTGAATTCCTGTAAAAACTTTGGCAATTCCATTAGTGTCTGTCCCTTGGAACAGGCTGCTGTGGACACATGATATTTTGCTGGATTAAGACTTCATTCCCAATTGTCCTGTTACACCAGGACACCTGTTACCCTTCCTCAGAGAGTAGAATTAATCCCAAAGATTTATTCTATATAACTTAATTTGTACAGCCTGTAAGAGAATGCTGGTCTCAGTAATGCCTGGTGTGGACAGTGCTTGGTATCTCTGTTATACGTTTTGTTAATTATATGAAGCTTGTAAGAAACATGTACTTGCTTTTCCTCTTGGAACAAGGGGTTTGGTTTTTCTTCTGATCACTTTTCCTCTCTTTCTTTTTTTCTACTTAGCCCCTTCTTTCTATCCCTCAGTGAAAAAAAAAATCCCATCTCTTTTTACCCCTCCAAAATGACTGATGTTGTGCAATTCAGAATATGAAGAGAGAAAACCTGGAACATACGTGTCATTCTTTCCATATGCATAAGGCAGCACATTCTTACATTTCTAGATATGCAGAAAGAGATTTTTTTATATTCAAATCTCATACTCCTGCTTGCCTGCACTGTAATAATTGCTTCAAGGAAAAACAGCTGAAATCCTTGCAGTAGAAGGACAATTGTGATTATGCACCTTTGGCTAAATCCTTTGTGCTCTTGAGGAAGATCAGGCTGAGTTCTCAGCTGCTGATGTGGACAGTGGCACAGAGTGGGGATCACACCTGACCTGCACACTGAGATGTGACTTCTTCAGGACTTTCCTTTAAATCAAGGAATGCCCTATGTGCATAACTCACAAGACTGGCAGTATGGTGAAAAGACGTGAAGAACAATACTTTACACATTTTTTATTCTGGCTTTTATCCCAAGAGATCCCACAGAGCTTCAGTAACTACCATGGAACCTGTCTTTAATGAAGAGGAGTGACAGGCCTCAATTGTTTCAGCACATTTCCGTGAGGGTTTTTTTCCTCTCACAGTGTGGTTCGTTTTCTGTCTCTGATGGTGAGGGGAGGGGGAGGAGAGCTGCGTTTGGGGAGGTTTATATCTTTGCAACTCTGCTGGTATCCCCATGAGACAGAAGTAAAGGATTTTTTTGTCTGTAGCTTCAGGATAGTAGCACACAAGAAGGATGCTCACTGTGGCCGTGCTGTTCTGAAAGGACTTTGTCTCTGCAAAACTTCCTTCCTTTTGCAGGGGTGATGTGACCTGCTGCTGCTCTTAGAGTGAAGTTCATTTCCTCCTGGTGTAGTGAATTGTCTTTGATAGTTCATGCAGACACATGCTCTGCTGACATTCAGTTGTCAGCACTGTAGAATAAAGTACTCTGTGCCTCTTAGTGGAAGGGAGGGAAATTAAGTTCTCTTTATACATGTGCTTTGCTGGGGCAGGTGACATAAATGGCCATCTCTCCCTGTCACTAACTGTCGCCTGTTTGCTTTGAAATAAAATATAAGGAGTCTTCCTAGGCCAGGTCAATTATGGGTTTCTCTGCAGCATCAACTCCTTGGCTTGTGGAGCATCTTGACTGTAATCTACTTAGAAACTGAACTGGTTAAATGAGAACTTGGATCACAGGTTAAAAAAAGAGATCTTAGAATTGGATGAGCCAAGTGCTGCTCTGTTTGATTCTCAACACTTTCTGTTGCTGCTAAGGAGCGCAAGATCCTTTTAGAGCCCAGTTCTACTAATTAAATATGACACTTTTATTAAATATGTAAAACCACCCAATTGTCAAGTACCCACAATGTACAGCAGAGACAGCTGAGCTGGAGTGCCTGGCTGCAGGCAGGGATTTGCAAAGTCTGCAAAAAAACCCCGCAAGGGATGGGGACAGTGAGCGCTGCACTGCACCGACTCCTGCAGAAGTGTGCCGTACTTTTCATCTTCCTTCACCGTACCTACATGAAAGGATCTTCTGGAGGGGCAGATGTTGGCCTCCCACCAATTCTAAATAATGGATGGTACCAGCATTTGTATTCTTTTTTAGTGGAGCCAGTTTATGCCCTGTTTTACTGGCTCCTAGAGCCCAAGGAAATACAGTTTGGAACCAGCTCTGCTTCAATGTCTCTGGTTGGCCTTGCTCAGGATGCAGCCAGGGCTGTTTCAGATAGGCCATCTGGCTCTCTTGAATGAGCTTATTAGTAATAGTGGAGGTGGGTCTATTAGCCTGGGACAGGAACTCAGAAACAGATGCTTTGTTTATGTGTAAAATATGGCTTCAAGCCAAAGCGCTAATCATGATTGCCTCTGAAGTGGTTCTAATCATCTGTATGAGACTGCAGCCGCTCTCGTGTTGTTTGTACAAGCTGGTAGTTTAGAGGTGTTGTGTACAAGATATTTGTAGTCATAATTTCTCCAAACAGGTTAAGGCAAACATTATGAGAATCAGCATATTAATGTGCTGTGTTTCAAATTAGAATTATAAACACACTTTCCTCATTGGAGGCTTAATCTGCTAGGAAGAAGCCAGATGTTTACTGATGACACCATTATTTAGAAAGACCTATCAAACTAAAACAAATTATTGTTGTTTAACTGGAGGAAAGCTTAGTTTTATGTATCAACTTAGTAAAACAGCTCTGTGCTGAGACTGACCAAAGGAGGTTTTTTCTTCAGGTAGTAGAACAAACATGAATCCCAGCAGATGTGCAGGTTCCCCTTCTGGCCTTAGGACAGCAAAATGGAGTGTGCCTGTGTTTCTGTGGCCTGTGTGAAGTACGTGATAATAGGTAATTCGTAGTTCTGGCTTATTTTTACTAGAAAATCATCCTTGAGGCTTTTAAAGATTTCAGTTAGTATTTTAAAAAGGGTAAAATAAAGGTAGAAAATCTTGTGGAAAATGGAAATTTTAGACATATCCTGTTTAACTTTTTTTTTCTTTTTTCTGTTCCTTATTTGAATGCCTTCCTGAGAAGGGGAAATTATGATTGGGCAATTTGCATGAATGGTTAAAATCAAGGTTTTAATAATAAATTCTTTCATTTGTTTTGAAATGCTAGTTTGTGATTTTAAAAATGTGATTGTTCCAGGCATGGTGGCTATATCCAGTCTTTCTTTTTCCTTTCAAATCTCTGTTTCCGCACATGCTTTCCTCACAAAAATTTGAAATCAAGGCAACTGTCTGAATCTGTCCCATGATCTTCAGTAAATTTTTGCTTCTATTGGAACCTCGTTAGTGTGTATTCCATCTTGTACAGGTTTTGCATCAAAGCAGCTTTGCTTTTTTTCTTTCATTAGCATTTCCCATTTTGGCACTGTATGCCAGTCTTGCCTGCAACACTGGATTCTGTGCTTTTACGATTTTTCTAAAGCATCTGGTCTTCAAAATGTGCTTAAAATCTAAGCCAAAATATTACCTGTGCCAAACACAGGTCTTTGTTCTGTACAAGGGAAAGGAAGGTACAGTACAGGGATTGCCTTATGATCGTGGTCCTCTAAAGATAAGATGCAATATTTAAGACGTGTGCACACTTGTATGATATACATCACCCTCTCTGTGGATACATACATTGATACTTTTTTGCTGTGGTCTGGTGGACTTGTAGAACTATCAAAGGAAAACTGCCTTAATTGAATTCTCTCTGTGTGTGTAGCTTTGAATTGTCACTATACGAAGTAGGATATTATTAATACTGTGAGACACACCCGAAATTCATTCATTTCATTGTTTTTTGAATTGATGTTTCCTAAAACATATGACAGAAATACCTAAAATAGTACAGTTATTTCCATGTCGAACAGGTATAAACTGTGTCTTTAATTAAAAAAACCCCATTAAGGTGGTAATGTAAAAGCTCTGGTTTAGGTACAAACAGACTGTGACATAGTTTTTTGGGATGCTAGGTGCCATATAGGAGAAAACAGTAAATATTCAGTGGAACAAAACCTGCCATCATCTAGCTGTATCTGTTGTTAATTAAACCTTGGAATCTTTTCTTTTCTCCTCTTGATTGCAGAAACGTAAAGGTTGGGTAAGTAAAAGCACATCTATAAACCTTTTGATAGTATTAGAGAACTAAGCATTCTCAGTTCTCTCACTGAAATCTTCTTAGAGGTCTGGACTTGCAGGGACACACGAGAGCTCTGAGCAAAACCTGTAACACTGCCCCTAATGTAGCCCTTTTGTGGCTATCCACTGCAGCCCATGAAATGTGCAAAAATAACTCATGGCTCACAAAACACCTCAACCCACCCAGAGTGTAAAAGCTTAATTGGTAGAAATCCCTGCTGGACCCATCACTGTCCTATCTGTAGTCTTACTGGGCATGGTTCTCAAAGCACAAAATGAATCGTTGTTTAATTTGTCTTCTGTGCGTCAGAACTTTCCAAGAGCACAGAAGACCATAAAATAAATAGTCCTTTCTGTTTTAATTAGCCACTTCTTCATTTTTGCAGCTACTTTCTTTGACAAGTGCATCATCGGTTTCCCTTGACTTTCAAACTGAGGACAAGGGTACAAGGGCATCAAAGAGAGGATCTTTTGCATGCACCAAGAGGCATATTCGTGTTCCTGGCATTGTCTAGACTGAGAGCTGTGGCTTGTGTGAGGAGTTTTATTAATAGCTGTGTGGAATTCTCTATGGATTGGGTGTAGTAATGACTGCTGTGAGTTTTCTGTGTATTCAGTTCATAAGAAGTTCAATGGCATTTATATCTTCATAACGAAGGGCAGATGTAAAATACTCCTCTGCTTAGTAATAGCTGCAAACAGAAGATAGTTGAAAAATTAAAAATATAATATAGCCATTTTTTATGACTACTTCAAAACTGTGCAGGTGCTATTTAGTTAGACATTTGGTTAGGTGGTAAATCTTTTTTCAGGAGTGAAGAGAGTATCAGGAAGTAACTGTGAGGCAGATTCAATGGTCCTTCCCACAGAAAAGCTCCCACTGGCTCATATTCAATAGACACCACAGAATTTGACAGAGAAGGAATGAATTTTACCTTCATAGGCTGAAAATGTCTAATAAAGGGCCCAAGTGAGTTTTCTTTAAAGTCAGTTGGGGCTATTCATTGAGGGAGCAACTGTTCAGCATAAATGAAGGTGTCTGGCCCAAAAAACTTTAACTAATGTTGCACTGTGTTAAAATAATCTGAGAATCAAACACAGAACAAATCTAACATTTCACTTAATGAGTCTATTATACCATGTTTCCCTAGGAAGCTTGTAATTATAATTAATTACCTCAAATCTGCTGCTAATCCATTTGAGCTTAGAAAAGACATGAATTTTAAGAAAGTTAATTTTCTGGTGCTATGTTACTGTCTTTGAACATTTGAATATTTGAAGTAACATTACAACTGAAGGACTTTAATTTTACATATATCTTCAAATTCTCCTCAAGCTCTCCCAATTCTACATTTAGCTGCGGCTGAGCAAATGCTTATAAAAATTGTTTGAGATGGGAAGAAATAGGGAGATTTTGTATTTGCGTTGGCTCAAAAATAATACTCTTCATTATATTTTCAAAGTGAATTAAAAATAAAGTTCCTGTATTTCTATAAGCTAAAGGGGCATATGGAAATGAAAATGCCATCACTTCACCGTTCTCAAAGTATTTTGGACTGAGTTTTGGAATCTCCAACTGTTTGCCAGTTTTCTATCCAATTTCTTGCTCACAGATCTATGTGAGATAATGTTTTTAAGAACACCTGCCAAAAAAAGGGAATATTATAGCAAATAAATTATTAAACCACATGCAGGAGAGATGTAAATCTATGTGAGCATCTGTATACTGAGCCTATTGATTTACTTTAGCTGAAAAAACGTCCATTACTGTGCAACAGCCCATTGCTTGCCTTGCTTCCATTGAGAAGGATGGTATTTAGTGTATTTAGTTTAGGAACTGACATTTAAAAGTTTTAAGAGAGTTGATCAATCCTGGCAAAAGAAATCTCTGCAATATTGAAAACAAGATAAAGAACTGGCTACTGAGATCAGCCTTAAAGGGAGTTATCATGACACTTAACCTTGTTTGTTTTCTATGATTGTTTTAGGGTACCTTTCTAGCAACCTTTTCAACAGGATCTTAAATGATTAAGAAACTACAGTGCTAGTTACATAAAGGCTTTGAATTAGTATTCCTGAATGCCTACCTTATAATAACTGACTGCAATGGACTCAGCAGCTCCATTTTCAAAGAGGAGTTATACTCTGTATTTGATGGTGTTGTGTATTTTCATGTAGGTGCTAAACAATTTATTGCCTTAATCATTGCAGGTTGCCTCTGTCCAGGAAGGGTGAAATAATCATTCTATCCCTGGAAAAGCACTGCCTGGAAAAGCCCCAGCAGTGACACCCAAGCAAACCAAGGCAGGTGTTGCCATACGGAGTCTTTCAAGACCCGCATTTGCCTGCAGCTTCTTCTCTAGGTCATATTTTCTAGAAAGAAAGCAGTACATTGATAAGATCTGGGCTAAAGAATCAACTGTTCTGAAAGTTGACCCTTGTAAATGGAAGAAAAAGCAGTGAGATCTCCTTATTGTACCTATAAACTGGTTTGTTTTAGAGAAAGTGCTGAGTTACTTAAAACTGACCCAAATTGTCCTTAAATATTGTCTGATTGGGACATTGTACTTCCAAGGGTATGGCTTGTGGCACTTGCACAGTTTTACCACCTGGCACTATGAGGTATTCTTTATCCTGAAAGAATGCTAAGTATTAATGGAGTGTTTTATATATATGTGCTTATTGCTTATACATTTCCTGCAGAATACCTTGATGTGTGACTTGCATATTCTTGTTTGAGATTCCCTGCTGAATATTTTTTCTCTGCCATTTAAAATGAGTCTTTTAAAAACTGGAAAGTCATAATGCTTATGAAACAGATGGAGTAAGAATAGAACTTAGACCTTTCCTCACTTTGAAGTAATTTCATAGGTTTAAAAACCAGTTATGATGATTATATGAATTTTAGTTTTGCTTCTCTTGATGGGTTGTAGGATTGCAAAGTAGTGCCATCAGATTTTCATTTCTGCCTTGCCCTCCAATTAGTTATAGGAGCTATAGGCCATATTCTTCACTTCTAGCAACTTCTATCCTAAAGACAGGAAATTGATTAGAAGAATCCAGTCTGGGCACCGAGGGAGGAATCTCGCTTCAGTCACACTAATTCGGGGAAGCTTCTAAGAGAGAACAGGTTCATTTTTGTACTACATTAATAGTTAATGTGCCATGTGAGAAAGGCCATTATGAGAAGAAATGTGGTGGTGTATAAATAGGTGAAGAAAAGCTTGAGCTGATCCAAATTTCGACTCTGTTCTGCTGCAGTTTCTCATCCTTTTACATCTGCCAGCCTTTAACTCCGTGTGGCAATAGGCAAGTGGAAAGGTCAGCCAGGGAATTCTGATGCTTTACTTGCTCCCAGCCAGTGTCTCACACAGCAAAACTCTCCTCTTATGCTGGCATTGCCATTTTTACTAGTATTTCTCAGCATGTAAGAAAGCATGGAAATCACATGCCAGGCTGCGAATACCTGTGGCCTGTATTTCAGTGGATCTCTGAGTATTTGCTGGTGGGTTTCTTCCTTTTCTTCCACTTCAGCACCATGTGGATCAGTGATTTTGAGAGGCTTTGTGGGGGGCTGCTTGATTTTGTGTGGGAGATAGTTTTAATACATTTCTTCAAAATCCTATTATAGAGAAACCCTTGAAAAATCCTACTACTCTATAAAACCCCATAATTCAAAATACACATGAAAAGAAACAAAAATATTTGGTTTGTGACAACAACACACATAAAAGTTCCAAAACAAAAAAATCAGCTGGTTTGGAGATTGACTCACATGACTCTACTGTTCTGACTTTTCGTCTGTTTTGCCTTGTTCCTCAACCACATATTGTTTTGCACTACAACAACCTCTATTTTTGTATTTGATAAATTAATACAAGTTAAATTCAGATTCTACTTCAGCAAACTTACATTCCTCACTTTCTTTGGAAAATATGCATAAATAAATTAATAAATAATTAATGTAGTAAGAATTCTCTAATGTGCAATATGGATATGACTAGGTCTAATGGTTTCTAGGAAGTGTTTAATTCCTCATGCTACTGATAAATGTTTATGAAAATGTTACATCCACAACCATTGTTTTTAAACCAAACAAATCTGGTGGACTTGTAGAACTATCAAAGGAAAACTGCCTTAATTGAATCTTCTGTGTGTGTGTAGCAAGAGGTTAAAAAGCTACAGGTTAAAAGCTTTAGACTCAGAACATTGATTTTAAATTGCTGAAACAAATGTTGAGTTTGTGTACTACTTTTTGATAAGAACTGTTCTGTAGCATGGTATAGATCTATATACATTTATATATAGCTTGGGTTTGGGCAGTTGGGTAATGTTTCAGGTCTAGCTAAGACAGTTGTTTATAATATTCATTATATCAAGAACAAATCACACATCATCATCTTGTGTGGAAGTCAAGATGAGTTTTTTAACAGCAGTTCAGTGTGTGCAGTAGACAAGGATGGGGATTTTAGGGTCTTTGGGCTCTCTATTGAGGGAAGGAATTCAGCTGTCTTTACCCAGGTTCATAGCGCCTTGATCTGCCAGAGTACTCCTATACTATTATAGGTGGCAGCTTCTTTGCACTAAAAGTGCATTTGGTGAGGAAGTGCAGGAAAGTGAAGTGCACAAGTAGCTCGGTCTCAATCGCATGTGTGACAATGGGTAATGGGGCAGCAGCAGAGCTTAGCAGCCAATTACCTGGCAGTTGTGGTTAATAAAAGTACTGAAAGTATACAGTCTCCAGAGCATCCTGTAGATTGCATGCACATTCCTGGTATGTATGTGATATACATAAAGGTAACTTTAACGTAAATGTGTTTGTATTAACTGTGATTTTCCTGAGAACACTTCCAAAAGTCATTTCTGCAGGCACTGCATTGCTACCATGAGCTCTATTAATTCAGTGTTCTGTCTGTAAGGAGACCAGCACTGTGATTAGGGATGGGTTGGACTGCAGCCTCACCCCTCACCAGTGACATTTCTGCAATAGTACCAGAGTAGGTATTAACGATAGAGTGGATGCACTGCGTACCCACCACATGAGCTTTATGTCTGTGTGTTTGGGACAGCACTGCTGACAAAGTGACTGATCTGTTTGCAGACTGGCTGCTCCATCCTCCTTGATTCCTGAATCCAGAGAAGTTGTGTTAAAATATATTAAAATATAGACAGAAGCAGCATGGATGCCAATCTGCAGTTCTTGTGCCAAGTTCTGCCAGTGAAGGCTCTTTAAAAATGGTATTTGTAGATTATGTATAAAAATGTCTTTTTTCAAGCAATGAATTCTTGAACAGAAGTATTTTTCCCTCCACAAAGTTTGGTAGTTTGGTTGGGTTTTTTTAGTAGTTACTTGTATTTTTTTGGAGTTTCTTTATTTTTCTTAACTCCCTGATGTGTTCTCGTGGAAAAAAAAATCCGACTCCAAATGCCTTCTCTGCCTCGGGTGGCCTTGGATATGCAAATCTATCTTGAATAGCAGAGGAGTTGATAACTCTGGCCTACAGCTCTCACACAAAGGAGACAGATTTGTCTTCTTTACCCCCTGTTTGTCTCCTCAGGAACTCTGTTCTTGGTTGACAATATAAAGCAAAATGAAGAAAAAAACGAAAAGCCTGCTCTAAGCAAAGTAAGAGAAAGGGGGGTAAGGAAAGAAAAAGCACTGCTTGTGCTTCAACCAAATAAATTGCTTACTGCAATTTTTTTGATAGGTCTCTCATTGTTTTTATTCTCATTAGTGGAAATGAGGAGTAAAATATTTCTGCCAGGCTTCCATATTTCCCCATTATCATTGTATTTGTCACAATATGTCACTTTGCAGAACAAATGCTTCAGATGACCCGGAACCATTATTGCTGGGAAAAGGTATGAATTGTGTTGTCTACAATAAACTCAATATGTTAAATAAAAGGGAAATACCTCTGTGGATGTGATTGGAAAGAAAGGTGGCTATTGTAAACACAGAAGAAGAAAAACAAATCTGTCTTGTTTATCAGACATGTTTTAACAGTGACAGCCTTTTTATTAGTCATTTAGAGTTAGTTTGCTATTTAAAGCTTTAAATGTTCAATTAGTGGGTTAATCCTTCTTGTAGGTTTTTACCCTTCATTTGTTGGTAATTGAGATATTTGTTTATACTAATTTTCTTAAAGTATGCAGTTAAAAGATATTAGTATTGAGGCTTTGAATAGCAATTGAAGATCAAAGCTTTTACACGGTGGTTTGTCACAGAAGGTGCTGTAATACACATTTCACAGCAATATTCTTAGACACGATTTGCTAAGCTGGTTACTGACCAGCTCTTGCTCACCTTTTATGTATCACTGGGTAAATGCAGCAGCTGGGAAAAACAGTGCTACCCACACCTGTAAATTACTTTTTATTTTTTAAAATCTGATCAGGTTTACAGTACAAATGAGAACTGCAATGACATAATTAGGAAACTGAAATTGGAAAGGACTGGTTCTTGTCTAACAAAAAAAAATCCTCTACAAAAGTTCAGCAGAGGGAATTTTTGATGTAGCAGGAGTGTTAACAGCTGCACTAAATTAGAAGCTGCCTATGGAATCCATAATAAAACAGACAGTGAAGCTTCAAACAGAATTTCCATGACTGAGTATGCCTATGTTCCAGACCCATCTCTGGGTGTTTTTGCTTTATAACCTTCATTCTTTCCAATTTCCTTTTTCTGAGTTTGTGTTTTAATAAACAATAATGCAATAAAAGAGTTCTCTGATGTTAATGATGTATAGGCATTGCTCAATAGCCAGGGCTTTTTAAAATTAATTAATAAGTTAGTAGGAAAAGTGAGTTAATTGCTGCAGCAGGAGGCCTGTGAGTCTGTAGGAGTTTTGGACTTACCCAGAAAATTGATGAATTGTGAGCAGCAGAAATAAAGTTTCATTATGCTGTCCTACATAGGTGCTTCAGATCTGATTCCAGGGAGTGCCCACTGGACAGAATGTACCTAATTTTGTTCCAGTAACTTTTTTCTCTCAAAAAGGCAATTCTCTGGGCTTAAAGGAGCTGTTCAGAATGCAGGTCCCATTGTATATGTGTTTGTTCAGTGCCTCATGTTTGTGTAGAGCCCTTGTCTCTAAGACCCACACTCTCCATTTTCATAGCCTCTTCCTTTTGGTGCTTGTTTTGGCATCTTTTGCCAGGCTCCTGCCAACACTTTGTTAGAAATCTTTAATCCAGGTCACGTATGGCTGAGTGGTATTTTTAGTTCTGTGCAATGTATCCCATGGGACTGCAATGCTCTTTACTTCATTGAATGTCACCTCCCTTGCTTGTGTCATTGTGTACCTTCCTTACTGATACAGAAATAAGGATGCAATACACTAATTCCTTTTCCATCTGAAGCTACCATTCTGAGACCCCGTGGAAATGAGTTTCCTGGGAACCTGTCTGCACTGAAGGATGGAGTGTGGTAGAAAGAGCCCTCCTCTGTATGCCTGAGTCTGAGCTGTGAAGGGTCATGTTCTCTCACCAAGTAAATGAAGCTCTAAGGAGGATTTCTTGATAGATTGGAGATTTCTTGAAAATTTCTTGAATCTTTTTAAGAAGATTGCTATTCAAAGGTTTGGTGCTGCAGCTTAAGACATTGGGAGAACAGCATTTCTCAGAAGAATTGAGGCAACTAGACAGGGACTTTAATTGTCTTCAATGTGTATTTCTCTTGGATTTGATAGGATGTGTACTTTATGTTAGCTGAATGCTAATTTTTTAGATAAACATTTATTGCTGTTTAACAGCTTTGTAATAGATATGTGAGTATCTAAGAGATGCATTACATAGCTGTTATTTCTTAATAAATGTATTTTAGGTAATCAATGAGTACTTAATGTGCAATTACTGTCTTATTAAATCTAAATTGAATGTGTGGTTTAGGAAATGGAGAGCTGGCTTCTCCAGTCACATATGTCTGCATGTTTGGCTGCAGATGCTGTAACCAACAGTGACTGGGTGGGAAATTAATGTTTTTAAGAATTTACTTCATCTCCCTGCTGAAGTTTGCCATGAGTTTCTGAACCTGTACTTGACTCCTAGTGGGAGTTTGATTAAATGTTCTAGGTAGTCAGATGCAAGTGCAGCTTTGCTGGTGGAATGGGAAATTCCAATGTCATGGTTAGTAGGCAGCCTTGCAAAGATGCCACTGCTTTGCTGGAATGTTGAAGGTGGGCAGTAATTCCTGGCAGCTGGGACTCTGGAGTAACTTTACCCTGGGAGGGGTAAAGTTAAGGGTTTTTTCAGGCGGTGATGGTGTGTGAGAGTTTGGTTATGTGATTCTTCCTTCACTCCTCACTCTGTTTCCCCAAGGCATGGTGTTTTTATGGAGAAGGCCATGTACCAAGAAGAGAGATTGAGTAAGATTTGTCTTGTTTGTGAGTGTTACTTTAAATTTGTTTTAAATTTGCCTTTAGTGAGCTGCAAACTCTTTTTTAGCATATAGTCATTCTCCTTTCTGTCTTCAAGTCAGAGTGGAGACCAGGCAGCTGGGATGGGTGTGAACCTAACACTGAAAAAGCTTTCAGTAGGAATGGCAATCTATTCAAACACAAACCACCTGGAAAAGCAGCCGGCCCCTGTTCACCAAAGGCAGCTTCTGCTTTCTCTGGATAGTGCCGTATTGAGGACACTCTCGGTAAAGAGTGGTGGAAACGTGTAAAAGGGTAAGAGATTTCTAAGTTTGTTTTGTAAATGGAAGGTTAATTTCTTACGTTTAAAAACTGGTGCAAGCATGAGGTGTTCACTTCTACCACAATTCTCCTAAAAGGCTCATTTGCAAACCAAAAGCTGCTGGCAGAGCTTTATCAAGGGCAGTTGTGAGCTGTGGAGGGAGCCTAAAGACTCAAGTCAGGAGAGCTGGGCTGTGAGTTCCTACTGCCCTAAAGTAGGGTGCCTCACAATGCCGAAAGAGGGGGATTTAGCATCCTTATCTCTACTTAGGTTTAAGGAGAGGCTTAAAATAGTGAGTAGCTCCAGATCTCAGTGAAGTGAATGGCTAGTGAGGTACGCTATAGAACAGATGAGCAGTACTCTACAATCACTAGAAAGGTAGGGTTGGCTTGTTCCAGGATATATGACTGTTTTGGTCCTCTCTGACTGTATTGTGCTTATCTTCATGTTCTGAACCATCTCCCTATTAATTCTGGCTTCATAATTAGGTGGTGGCAATTTTTATATGTTTGGATTAAAGCTCTCGTGTAGTGTAGTATCACTCTTGACCTTTTGAATGACCTCTTTTAACAATTTGGCAGTGAATGAGTACACAGTAATGAGTTTACAGTGCGACTTTCTTAGTGCTCAACTTCATTTGATGCACTGTGGCATAGTCAAGAAGGCCAATTATTTTTGCAATCATGCTTATTAGTGAAAAGGCCATGGCCTTATGGCTGCTAAGCTGAGTCAGGTACTGTCCCTCATCTCTCACTCCATGCACTGCCCTCTTGCTAGAGATGGAAGATGTGTATCATGAATACTGGGCTAAGCACAATACTCCTAGAATCACACTGAGGTCATCGAGGTGGCAACTGAGGTGAATGTGTTCTGTTATGTTTCCAGATGACAAAGGTTCATGAATAGAATTCAGCAGAGGAGGACAGTGACATTGTAAATACTTGCATGTCACTGAGTAATGACACAGCTGTTTGTCTAGCTAGACAAAGGTCTGTAACCCCTGCAACAGCTAAGTATGGAAGACCCTTGTGATTGAAGAAAAAATTCTAGAGTGATAGAGCAGGGATTTTTCAAATGGGCAATTTTGATCACCAAGCAGAAGTAGTTCATTTGGATCACGAATAATTGAGACTCTTCACCAGTGTCTAAACTTAATGGACTTCTCAATGCTTAAGTTGTTCTTGGAGCTATCTCTTACTAGGTCAGGTTAGCACAGTTGTGATAGAAGAAGTGTCTCATAGAAAATGAAATGCTTTTTTTAGCTTCCATTATATGTAGGGGAGTCAACAGACAGAATTTGAAAGTCTGAGACTTTCGCTATAGCTATTACATTTCAAAGGCACAAAACTTGCCAATCTATTAGAATGAAAGCTAGCTTTTCTTAACCTGTTTGCAAACAATGCTTGAAGTGAACCACATTTCTCAGGAAGGTTCTGTTTGACCTTTTGCAATGCCATTTGCATATCTCAATAGAGAATGTGTCCCCTGTGGGTAAACCACCACAGGATCATCCTGCCCCTTGTGGGATTTACAGTAAACCAAAGCAGGACAATGCTGGTGTAAAGACAAAACTGCTGAATACCAGAGACAGTATGATGGCTCTCCTGTCGTCTGAGGTGGCATAACTTGAGCTGTAAGGGTAAAAGAAAACCTAGTCTAGGCTGTGGTAGTGTAATGTTACCCATTTTTAATCCTTCCAAGAAGAGGTGCACAAGGACATGTGAAAGTATGTGTCTGTGTGTCTGTGTGTGTGTGTGTGTTGGCAAAATCAGCTGAGATAGGCCTGGCCCATTTCCTGTCATAGCATGGAAGATTCTTTCACAAAAAAGAATATGTCTGCAGTTGTACTAAGAGAGCAGATCATTTGTTGCTGCTATTAAGATGGACTATTCCAGTTGTTCTAGAGAGACTATTACAGTCTACAAAAGTTGTTATGGATAACGTGAATTTCTTAATGAAAATGTGAGGGGTTTTTAGTCCGTCTAGAGCCTATGCAGTTGCTACAAGTTTTAACTCAGCTTAATTTGTCACTGCTATCTCATGTATTTGTAAAGCTCAGATGCTTTTCTCAGCAAGGTGTAACCTGGCTGGTGGGAACACATATTCTGCCACTCCCACTGGTATGACACATCTGTACATGGATCAATTGCTATAGATGGTCTGTAAGTACAGTCTGTCTGTTGAGGTGGGTAGCTGCTTTCAAATGCTCTGAAAAAATTACATGGATCAGCTGTTTCCCTGTTGCCTTCTGTGGGATATTTTGGGTATCCTATATGATTAATTAGCTCTGCCAGTCCTATGTCATTGCTTTATAAAGGGTTGTGTAGTGCATGTGTGATTAAAAACAAAAATTACCACTAGTGGACTTGTACTGTAACAGTTGTTTTAAAAGATTACTGCTGAATGTATCTTTCCTTCTGCTTCATTGTTTCCTTTTTGTTCACACTTTTTATAGAGTTTGGACTGTTGTTTGCAAGTGTTATCCTGCTAATATAGTTTGCTCTCATCAGCCATTACTGTTCCAGTCTGTGAAAGTGAGGTGAAAAAAACTCAATTTTTGTTAAAGATTAAATAAAATAAATTTTATTCCCATGTGTAATTTACAGGTACACTTTTCATTAGCAGTTGCAGATGGATAGAAGGTCTGCAGTCCACTGGACTCACCCAGGAAAGACACGTTGTCTCAGATACTGTTCCATGTGGCTCTGCCAGCTGTGGGAGTGTGTCAGCAGTTCTGTGGACATGTGGGCAGCCTGTGCCTGCTCAGCCCTTAAACGACTCTGCCATGGAAGTATCCAGCAGAAAGGGAGCTCTGCAGAGATAATGTCATGTCCATCACTTCAGTTCAGAATGTTCTCCCCAGCATCCTCTTCAAACTCTCTATCGGATGATTCTATACTTTTGTTACTCCAGCCTCAAAATGCCCCTGTAGCTTTCTTTAGATATGGTGGTTTTGTTATTGCTTTCTGCCTTAGGCAACTTAAAGTGGAGTCCAATAGCTTCACACTTCTCAGCAGGAGGTGGTGGTTCCTCGTATCTCTTTTGACCAGGCAGGCCTCTCACAATGTGAGGCAATGCTGTGGTGTCAGTCAGCCTCCAGAAAGGAGCAGTCAAGAGGCCCCTCTTCCTGCAGCTTGCTGGCTGCTTGGGCCAGCATGGACTCCTTGCCCTGATTTTCCTTCTTGCCCACTTGTCCGTGCTGGGCTGGAGGCCCCTGCCCTTACCAGCAATCAGCCATAATATGAGCAAGGCAGAGCAGAGGAACAAAGACGGCCTTGTTTTCTTTTAGCCCAGTGTGTGAATAAGAAAAAATCTCCAACAGTCTAGCCCCGAGCCACTGTTGTTAGACAAGTGCTCAGAAATGCGTTGAAGCTCTACAGCAGACAAGTCCAACTCACGGTACTATGGTCAGGATGATGTTGCCTGTTTGTTTGGAGGCATTTCCCATGTTTGTGTGTGTTTTATATACATTAAAGGTCCAAAGTGAAGCAGTAATCCAGAGTGGTTTGCTGGGTCAATCTTATCCCTTGTTCTAGATTCCTCCTGAGCTGAAGTCCCATGACCTAGAAGTTACATTGCTCACAACCTCTCATCATTCCAACTCCAAACTGTGACTTGGGTTTTGTGGTGTGTGTTATACCTTGATGCAGCAGTCAAGAGATAAAACAGATGCTTCTTAGGACATACTGAAATGTAAATGAACAGGATTATGGGGGGGTAGAGGGGTATCCAAGTTCTTGCCTCTTTAAAATTTTATTATTTCCCATCCAAGCTTACTGTTTTTGTTTAATCTTGCCATTCCTTTTCTTCTTCATTGTGTGCTCTTGTTCTTAGGGATATGCAAACTTTATTAGTCAGCTCAGCTTTCAAGCTCTGTGCGCTTTTGTGTTTGAGAATTGGGAATCAGGTACTTTTACAGTTCGCCTAAGGGGAGAGCTGGGCAGGAGGAGCCTTTATGAATAATCAGGGTTGACATCTCCAACGTTGTTCCTTCATTATAAATATTGTTAAAGGAGCTGTGACCACCATGGGCTCAAACAGAACAGAGCATGGAGGGGAAGAAAAAGACAGCCTTTGATATCTGCTCTTTACTAGTTATCACTCCACTGATGACACCAACATTGACAGGTCTCTTAGATTTGGCTGCCTTTTTTTTGGAAAGTTTTTCTTCTATTAGCATAATTATTCTGTCTGTTGAAGACTGAGTTCATTGTACAAATTGTAAAGGCTGGGAACAGCTAATGTTGCTGCTTGTAAATTTTCTTAAATGTTGTATGCCTAATAGATGGGGAGAGCATTCTGATTGCATCAACCGGTTTTGGCTGCCTTCCTTAACTGTATTTACTGAATACCCCTACCATTAATGAATCACATGGTCTCCATGAACTGTATAATATAAATGATTGGTTTGTTTCCCTCTTCCAAGTACACATTTTTTCACTAATATGGGAGTATGCAATGCTATTTAAATAGAATCTTGCTCTGAGCTTTATTCTCTGTCTTTTAAACTTGATTGTGTAGGAAAACAGTTGCTCAAGCCTGGACTTTTTGAGGGTTTTTCCTTTTAGGAAACTAAAACATATTTTTGCTATCACAATCAGCTTCTCTACTGTATTAAATATTACTGAGAGGGAAAATTCTGTTTAGTGGGATGATTAGTTCTCCAAAGGGTTAGCACAGCTTCATGGGACACGTAGCATAAATTTTATATTCATAAAATTCTTTGAAGTTTTAATGGGTATAAAAGTTAAAAATACAATCAGGTTATATATTCAGAATGATCTTGCTCTTGGAGTATAATACAAAATGTTTGCTAGGATGAGCACAGCACTTGCTTTATCAGACTCCCTTACTCTGGCACATGTATTTCCCTTTCCTAAGTCACAGACAGATGGAATGCCTGCCAGAGTATTTGAAGTGCCCTGGGCACTTGTGTAGAAGAATTTTTCTGCTCTTCTCACAGACCCTCATCTGGTCTGTGTGTCTTCCTGGAAAAATGTCTGGAAAATTGCTTCCATGGATGGACTTGGAATCTTCCTCCATGCTCAGCAGTGCTGCCAGAGCATGAGCAGAGAATGCTTAGGAGAGACTCTCTTTTTGAACTGAGCTGGGGAGGAGGCAAGGGGAGATAGAGGTGCTGAGAACTTTTTACTCCAGAATACCCTTTCAGATAACCTGAGGGGTGGGAGAGGATGGGAAGGGAGTACACCATTTCTGAGGCAAATATTTCATCTGTCAGTCAGTATGACAATTACAGGGAGAGTGGTGCTGAACTGAAGTTTGTATTTTGCAGTGTGTGGTTTGTAGACTGGTTGGAGTCTGTGGTTTTACTGTGGTTTTACCTCTAAATAGGCTCCAGCAGGAGAATCAATCAATCTATCTATCATGAGACAGCTGATTAAATGCTCTTTACAAAGACCTATTCTTACTCTGAAAAATGTTTTGAGATCCATGTATTGGAAAGAAGTGTGTCTTTTGATTGTACACAGGTGACTGTTTTGCATTCTGATTGGGCATTTTTTACGTACGGGGAAAATCCTTAGGTCTGTTCACAGGGATGATGGGGCACTGCTTGTTTGGCATAAAATTTGTTGACAACTCCTTGCAGAATTTTTTTTTTCTTCAACGTTTTTATAGCAATTTCTTTCAATTGTCAACTGAAACTGAACAAAGAATACCAAGTTTAAACTGAATTATAGAAAACATGTTAGATATTACAGTCAGAGCATGTGCAACTGTGATAATGTGTGGGAAAGGAATGGGTATCTAAGGATATTTGATGGAGAATACTTTGAGTAGCCTGGCTAGCAATCTGTTATCACTTGCTGTAAAAGATAATTGCATCTTTCTGGTGATGACATGGGGAACAGATAAGGTGACTCTGAAAGTCTCTCCCATATGTAACAATTATAAAATGGCAAAGAATCTTCTGTGGAAAACAGCAACAGTTCCACATGCTTACATTTCTTTTGTCTTTTAAGTACTCTTGGAAAAGATGGAAGATAGGTCAGTACTAATTCAGAAATACACACACATATGCTGGGGTAAAATGTACAGCTCTGTGAATGCATAGCACTTCCTGTCAAAGATTTTGGACCCTATACAGTGGAATAACCAGCACTAGCTAGTGTAGTGTACAATATTGTGCCATAAAACAAGTCTGACCATGAGAAGGGCAAAATGAATTACAGTATTTTCATAAGACTGGCACATATGGAGAAATATTTTTCCCTTAAGGAAAACGGAATATCAGTTTGGGCTTTGGTTTTTCATGTTGTTGAGAGGTTGTTGGGTGTAGTGAGATGCCAGGAACTCTGTTCAGACTGGACAAGCTCTGGCTGTGTCCAGGTTATACCAGAGGAATTTTCTCTCTTATCCTTGCCTTGCAACGCAGTAGAGAGCCACACTCATATTGCACAATTCTATGCTGGCTATGTATTGATGAGGATAGAAAAAAAGAGAAAATATAATAGGGACTAAATCAAGCAAATTTACTAAATAATTCTGGAGGATCAGGATAGCATTGTAAACCTGTGAAATATGTACATATACAGTTTTCTTCCAGATTGTGTGCATGAACTTTCAGCAGTATTACTGATCTTGTTGTCCCAAGTCTGTCATGCATTCAAGTTTTCATTTCCATTTTTTTAGCATTTGCCCTGCCACAGGCAACGTGATGTTCAATAATTATTTGCTGCTCCTTTATTTATTTGTGTAGATGTTGGATTTTGTCCTGTAGATCCGTGCAAGAAAGCACTTTACCTCACTAATTTGAAGGCATCCAGTAGATTGTTAATAGAGTATACGTAAGATATTATGTATGTTTTCATTCTTTTTATTAACTTTTTATGAAAAAATGCTTTTGAATTGATCAGTTCTGCTTTTATGATACTCTGTGAGAAGGCTGAGTACGGATTTGTTTTTAATAAAAATGATTCCACTGGGTAAATAAAATTATTTTATCAGATTACGAATTTAATACATACTCTATGTTCCTTTCAAATGAGCAAAAGTCAAAATTGTAGTGATGTGTACAGAGGAGTAATGAGAGTCTTACAGAAAAACAGGTATTTGCTTTTCTTCTAGTAAATCGCTGAAGGCAGCAGGACCCAGTTCAGATGTGTTTAAAGCTTGTTTACACAGTGTTCACTGTCTGTAGGTCCTGAGTTTTCGCTTTAAAAATAATCTGAACGTGGATAAGAAGCTGGAAGTGGAATTTTATTTGGTTTCGGTTTTAATCTTTATCAAGCTGTTTATTTATCTGTTGCATGATTCTGAATGTAACTGCTGTCTTTTTTTCTCTTGAGGGTGTTGGAGGAGATACATAAAATGCACTGATGGCCTTACAGTTCTTTTTGTATGAGAAAACAATTACAGAGGTGGGATCTTAGAGAGAATTTAGTAGCTCTTACATCTTTATATATCTTCTATATTCCCAGTTTTAAAGTTATACAGAACCTTCCATCCCCTAAATTCTACAATTTTTTAATTGTGTGAGAATGAGTATTTGTGATATTTTCATTATTTCTGTCCTTACCGTCTGAAGATAAATGGATGAAAATGTGGGATTCATTAAAAAAAATAGTGAGTTCTATGTTTTGTTTTGAGCAAGATAAAGTTCCTTGAGATTTTAGTTTTTGGAGTGGTGGATTGTCTTGTGCTCTTTACAGGGAAACTCTCTAATGTGACTTACGGGTTTGATTTTCACCTAATTCCTTCCTGTTCACCAACAGATTTTTGCCTGTTCATTAGTTTGTAAATTTTCACCCATGAATCTTAAGAGACCAGTACCATGTTAAATGAATAAACACTTCATGCTGTTCCAGAGCTTAAAAAAATACTTCCATTGCTTTACGAACCAGGATTTCTGGCTTGCCTTTTCCTGTGCCTAGATATTATTTGCTGTGCTGAGAGTCTGTAAAACCAGTGGCAACCGTAGGTGTTTCACCTTACTGCCTGCTTTTCTCTCCTGGCCTGAAGAATTTGCCTTATTGTCATTTATGAAACAGGGAGCTGTGACTGAGGGACTGCTTATATCGCAACTTGATAAACCTTTGTAAAGCAATGTGCTGTTGCGAGTAATGGCCTCCATTCATTATTAGCCCAGTTGATTTTCATTTACACTTGGCTCTAACAATTAGCTTGAGCAGGTGTGAAGGTGATGGAGGGCCAGGGACGCACAGAGGTCAGCCACTGCTCTGTGTGATAAATTAACCATTATTATCTGCAGTGAAAGTGGCTCTTTACGCTTGTCAGCAGCAAACAAAGGGACAACATATCTCACATAAAGTGGAGTCAGGGCCACTACTGCAAATGTGATGTGTCTGTAATTTTTTTCTAGTAAATAAAGGCAAATCCTTTTGAAGTGTCACACCTATGTGTTTCACTTTAAGGAGTTAAACCTATCCTGTCTTACAGATGTGTATACCTAAATTTATGGATTTTGAGCTTCAAAGCTGTAGTTAGTGGCATTTTATAGTAATACATTCTAATCTGTATTAGAAACTAACCAGAAAACTACTAGTAACGGGTTTAAAACATGGATATTTTCAGCAGACTGTAATAAGGAAATTATCTGAGACTTATGATTTTTAAATTCCTATGTTACTACTTTAAAAGCACCTGCCATTTTTTTCTGCAGCACATTGGCTTTCCTCTGACATGTACCTATGTTTATCCTTCAAATGAGCTGTCATCACCTCCAGATCTAAAAGATGTCCTCTTCTAAAAGGTGTGGCATTTGGGAATGGATCACATGTAAACCTCTCCCAAGCCCACTATGGGATGCTGATGGATTGCAGAAGTGGTAGAACTTGAGTTCTGCTTGGGATTGGGTGTATTACTGCTGCTTTACTCTTATGAATCTCCTGGTCAACTGCACTGCCAATACTTAACATGTCATGAGTAAGTTATAAAGAATCTGCAGGCCTTGACCCTATGTGAAAATGAGAGAAAGTACAGAAAGGTGAAGGGCCACTTCCCTTCCCAATAAAATAGGGAGTGCAGTGAATGTTTGAATTGTCTGTTCTATGCGGCTCCCTTCACCCCACTCATTTATTCTCTTCTTGGAAGGAAAGGTCTTACAGGATGAGTGCCTGAAGCTAAGTTTTCATTCTCTGGCTAGCCAAATAGTCTGCCAATTGGTAATGTTTAAAGTATGTGAGCTCCCTCCACACACAGCCTGTCTTACCAATTAACAGGAAGAATACACAGATTTTTGGATACTTTGCTATAACCACTGTTGTTTTCATGAAGAATTTTCAAAGAAACTCAAGGCTTTTTTTTTAGCATTAGTTTTGGTTATCTGTGATGGGAGCAATCATTTCCTTGGTTTTTTGGTGGACAAGAATTGCACCATCACACTCCTGCTGGCACTTGTAACTGGTTGCTCACAGAGGCCTCACTGTTAGCTCAAGTACCAGCCCATACTCTCGATCCCATGGGCCATATTTTACTCTGAAGTGGCATTTTATTTGCTATTGAGACTCTTCTGTTTCTCTCTAGAATCATGGTGACTTTTCTTTAAAAGCTTGTTTCCAAACATGACATACTTGCATAATCCATTTGCAGAACTTAGAGAAGCACCACAGATTTGGAATCCAAGTACTCTAGCTGATGGAGCAGTCAAATGGCTGCTTGACCTAAGCGTCTTCTTTTCCAAAAAGTTAAGGAATTAGTAACCAATGTTATGGAAACTGAAATCAACAGAATACACTGAGGCCTGAGCAGGAAGTTCTGTTATTGACCTTCCACTGTGCTTTGGCAGGAAGCCCTGAGGCTGCCTGTGCTGTCTGCGGCAGGGAGCCTGCAGAGCTGATTCCTCTGCTAAGGTAAGACCTTTCCAATGGCAGCAGCTTCTTGTGTGCTCTGATTTTGCTGCTTATGAGATCACTACTGCTTGGTCTCCTCTGGATGTCATTAGGGGTGTCTGCATCACCCTGAAAATGCTGGTGTGACTGCCTTAGGAGCAGCCAGTGGTCCATGGGCTGACACACACAAGTTGCATTGCAGAATGGAGGATAACGCCCTCCCCAGAGGAAGCAAAATATTGTCAGTTTAGGGCTGCTGCTTATCAAAGCACGAGTGAAAGGGGGTGGGGAATAGACACATTTGGTTGTTTATTATAAAAAGCAAAGCTCTTGCAACTAAGTGGCAGCAGTTTAGCGTTGCATAGAGTCTTGTTAGAAGTAAAGTATATGTTTAATCATTTGATTTGTCAAAAGGGAGGGTTGAACTCAGGGGAATAAATATAATACACATGGGTTTAATTACCATGGATGGGTAGGCAAAAACAAAGTATGCAAAACAGTACATTTACTCTTCACATGTGTGTGTATATACATATATAATTAGAGTTGGGAAGAAAATGCATTTTTTTCTGCCACCCACATTTTCCTTGTTTTTTTATCAAAATAAATATTTTGATAGAAAAACATGCACCAACTCTACCATATACAGTAATTACTTGTCACAGACAAAGATTAAAAAAAAAAAGAAAACTTTGAAGTTAAACTCAAAGCAAAGAAAGCTAATTTTATTCATTAGAAATACATAAAACTCTAATTGTGAAGGAGCACAAACATTTGCTGCATGATAGAGGAATAACCATACTGTAGACAAACACAGCTCTTGAGTTTCACTTGGTGGTTTTAAAGCATATCTTTGACAGGGATCAGGGACATACAAAGATATTTTTCAGTAATTTGTCCAAGGCTGTGTTGTAAATCCTTGTCAAAGGGGTTAATACTTTGAGGTTTCTACTCTTAGGAAGGCCAGAAAGCAGCTGCCCCATCAGTTTTATGTTCCATAAAAGGTAGCAAGGTGGGGGGTGATTTTTTTGTTTGTTTGTTTTTTAATTTGAGAAACTTGTGAAGATAGAACAAAAATGTAATTTTTGTCTGAGGTATAAATGAGATGGAATGTTGCTGCACAAATTAAGGAAGTTAATAAATATGTGATGTGGTGTGAATTTAGATGTGTTTGCTCTCTTGGGAGATTGTTCAAATAGGCAAAGGTCAATAAGAAAACTGTTAAAATGTACTTTTTTCTTTGATCTGTATTTACAAGGACCATTTTTTTTCAGTTAACCCGTGCAAACTCAATGAATCTTAACACCCTACTATGGCTGAAGATTTATCCTCTTCCCAATATCTTTGCTCAGGGAAGCATTAGTTTAGGAAGTTTATGATTTGGAGAAGATATATAAGTTAGACTGGGCATGATGCCAAATTTGGTCTGCTGCAGATTTATCACAAGCTGACAATGTAAAGAGGGTGCAGATTGCTAATGCTCAGTGATGTATAAACGTTTAAAAGTTCAGCTCAGGTACCATTCCTGGAGCTTGAAGCCATTTCTAAATCTCTGTACTCTGGCCTGAAGTCGGAAGAAATTGTGGTGGGGTTTGCTGGGTGTCTGTTATCTCCTGCTGAAGAAAATTCAGGAATAAAACCAGGTGGTAAGAAAAAGGATTGGGTCAGGTGCACTGCGTAGATTTGCTTTGTTGGTTCTAACTTGTCATGCTGAAGTGAATTCTACTGAGTGGGTTTTATTCAGTCTGAAATTTCAGAAGTTGATAAGGTCTGGTTAAAGTCACAGGGCAGGGATTTCCTTCTAAAACAATTTGTGACATGAACTGGAATACCTTTTAATGGAAAAGCCTTACCTGTACTTCAAGTTTATAGAGTGAAACAAGTGGCTGTGAGTAAACACAGTGAACATTCCTGGGGGAGGCAGGCAATGATGGTGATATCATTTATCTTAATATTCAGAGTCTGTATTCGAATCTGGGAGATTTTAGCATGTTACCTCTAATGAATCCAAACAATGTATTTTTCAGTTCAACAAATGTTGAAAGCTTGCCTAGAGAAGGGTTCCACATACCTGGTGGCAGGCAGGAAAGTACCCCAGAACTTTGGCAGATGGCTCTCATAGTTGACTGGTTGTGTGCATTTTGTGCTTCTGTTTTTATTTTAATGGATGTGATTTAAAATGAGAAAATTTTGGATTATTTTTATGAAGTTAATTTGTGCATTACAAATGTTGAAAACTACTGTATATTATTGATAAGCAAATTGTATTTGTTCAATGAAGAAATCAAGCTCCCCTTTCCATCTCTAACCTTGAATGAGCTGATTACATCATGCTGCTGTGAAGTAATACTTTTTACTGTTGTCATTTTGTAAAGCTGACACAAAAGGTGTTGTGTGTCCTTTCTTCTGCACGAGAGAAGGAAAGTGCAAAAGCACAAATGCTGTAGGTGAAAACTAACTTTCCCTGGAGCTGGAGCAAGTTCTGCCCCAGAAAGTATTAAGAATAAATTTTACCTTGTTTTGAAGCATGAACTAGAAAAGAAAATGCGTAAGGACACTGATAGTTATTCTGAAACCATCTGTTAATGATGCAGCATTTAAAATACTCAGAGGCTTTATTGCACTGAGAAGAGAGAATTTCTTTTTTCCCTGAAATTATCAGATTTGATAATTATCAGATGTGCTGAATTCATAATTAGTTTTTTTCCCCTTCACTTTCCCCTATTTATGTAAGTTTTGAGGGAATTAACTGTGTCTCCCTTTTAGGAATTTATTAAGGCAAATTTATAGCTTTAAGTACATGAACAGCATCAGCTGGTGATTACCTGAGTCTTTCAAGTCTGCCACATCCTGAAATTCCATAGTGGATTGCGTCATTGCTGTGATGTAAAGGAAATCCCTCGGTTTCCTTTTCCTTAGGTATATAAATATTCTAGTTCAAGACCTGGTGCTTTAAAGTTTTTAGCAATCATTCTTAAAGATGCAAACTGCTTTAAAATTGCTTCGGTGGTATGTGCGCTCTCTGATTACATATAGCCCATAATACATTTATATTTATACACTGCAAATTGTTTTATATGCTCTTGTATGAACTATGCATATTTTTCCTGATGCTTTTAGGCCAAATTGAGGTTTGCTGCATCTTTGAAAGTTTATTTTTAAAGTGAGGTGGTTTTTTTTCATTTTTCCCACTTAAGCAAAATTCTATTGCTGCAAAGTAAAAATTCTATTGCTGTAAAGTAATTGTATGAGTGAGTGCCCCTGTTTAAGTGAACAGTTTATGGTTACTGTATTAAAGCGAACATTTCAACTTGGCTAACACAACCACTGAATAAACACATATTGATATTATAGAACAAAATAATATATTAGTGCATTGCTCATTTGTGCTCTGATAGTCACCCTGATACTATTAGTCATGCGGGGAGTGACAAACACAATTACACTCGAGTGCTAATAGAGTGGAAGGGCAAAACTGCCTGACCTCGGCATCCTGGGTCGATTTAAATGTTTGATGTCTCATTGAATTAGTATCACAGTGTGAAAGACAAAGCTCAAACTAATGGAAATGAGCCTGGACATGCAATACTGCTGATTGGGCTGACATAATTAGAATAATATTCTTCACACAGCTAATAACAAGCAGAAGAAATAAATAACCAAGAGATAACTTAATGACTGCATGCTAAAATGCTCCTTTGAATATGCTAAGGTTAGCATTTTCTATTTACTTACGGAGCACTGAGGGAATTTTTTTTCCATGTAATCATTAGCTGTGGTGATCAGCTCCACACTGGCCACTAAGGCCATATAAAACTATGCAGGTTGACCCAACTTTTCCCCCTCGACATCATTATTTAACCCTTAGGGCATTGTTACAAATATCTCTCTCCCCAGAAAACCTGCCCAATCTCTCACAAAAAGAGAGAAGAAAAAGGAGGAAAAAAAAAAAGCTGACACATTATGGATTCATAAATATATAGCTTTGTATCCTCTTATGCCCTTGATCTCTGAGGTACAGGGTCATAAAGCATGGGTAAGTGTACAGGGCTTTTGAAGACTGTATATTTCTGTGGGCATGAAGTGGGATTTTGATACGTTTGATGCAAAACACCAGACAGCTTTTTAGAATGCTTTTTACAGTAGCTTATCTGAAACTTGATCTTTGTCAATCTCTTACATACTTTCTCAGCCTGAGGTAAGGCGATGTAGAAACAGCCTAAGAAAAGATGCAGGTGTCTAGATGACCACTTGACATTGCTCATCAATTCAACCCAAACCTCCTTCTTCATCATTTGTTCCTGATGACAATATGTGCACCAGAAATCTAACACACACAAATAATAAAGCGCATTTGCTTCCCTTCAGGTGGACAAGTCTTTGCCATGGGTGGAACTAGTTACCTGTTCAACCAGAAACACGTATTTGCAGGATGTTGTAGGAGGACTTTTGGTTCTTAACCAGGATGTACTGGGAGTAAAGCCATAGCAATTTGCTATCTAGGTATCAAGGAAGGTGATTCAGAGACTCAGATAAAAAAAAATCATTCACTGGATTAACTAGATAAAATCCTTTTTTCTTTTCCTGCTTACAGAAGTTCATAACACAAATGTAAAGATTTTTCTTACGTGGGTAAATCGTTGGACTGAAAAATGAGAAAGCAACAACAGCTTCCTGAAGAGGCTGAGGAATGTTTTCAGCTGGAAATAATGTTGTGGCTTTGGTAGATACCAGCAAACAAAATGCTTTTAACTTTAGGCTCAATATGACAACTTTGTCTTGGAATTTGCTAAGAGATGTCTTTTGGGTCAAGTCTTCAAAACAGCAGATCACCAGGTTGCAATCAAGTCAGGAAGCTTTGGAGTGTCTTTGGAAGCTGATGCAGGAAAATTCTATTTCCTAATGCAGGATCTGTTAGTGAACTTCCCTGTAGCTGTACTTCTGGAGCTATGGCCTCATTCATGGGGGGATATCACCACAGCACGAAATTGCTAATAGCATCTGATTCATTTAAATTGGGCTTGTTAGTGAGGACTGAAACTTTCAAATCTTGAAACACCTAAGACAATGTACAGGGGCTTTTCATGCCCAGTTGACCCATAAATTTAAATAATGACAAGCCTTCTATCATGAATGTACTGAAGTGGAACTCGTAGTTTGAAATGAGTAAGATGTTGCACGTTGCAGACTTGCAGGTAGCAGAGTCCCAGCAGAGCATTTTAGCTTTGACCAGCATGAGGCAGTGAAATGCTGTTCATCTGTTATGTTCATAAGCTGACCTACATCTGTTACTTCCTTTCAAATAATACCAATAAAAAAGAAGGCCCAGCATTTTCAGCAAATCACATTATTTCACTTCATTAAGGGTTAAGGGTTTTATGTCAGTCTATTACCAATTCAGGCTGAGATAGCAGTGCTGAGCCAGCACATGCCACAGTACTGAGGGCTGGCACAGAAGTGGATGTCCTCTGCTTCCAGCACAACCACCCTCTGTACTGGAGGGGTCTGGTTGTGAAAGGGCTTGGGGTTTGTGTTATAAACCAGTGACTTCAGTAAATACAGTTGTCATGCAGGCAGTAACAAATATATAACTGATTCCATTCCATTCTGAGATTTTTGATTCTCAGAATAAATGACCCAAAATTGTCCCCTCCTAATCCAAACCTCTCAGCTTTCTGGTTGCTATTGGTTCACCAGCCTTTGTCAGCTCTCCCAGTCCTGAGGAGCTGTCAATGTTGACTTTGTGCTTGCCTGCTCTGGGTTGTTTCCACATCCTTATGGAACAAGTCCTAGCTCCCCTTAGTAAGAAAATCAGCATCACATAAGAGGAGCAGGAATAACCCTTTTCCTCCATAGTGTGAAGAAAACAGAAGCAACAAATATGGTAAACTAATTACTATTCCCTGTGATTATGCAGAGACTTTACCTGTGAGCAACACCTCTTTTTCCTCAACCCTCATCTTTTACCAAGAATACTAAACCAGTGATATTAACTATGGGATAAGAGGTTGAATCTTGAGGTAGTTTGAATGTAATGGTGAGGGATTATTTTCCCTCTGTTAAACCCATTTGAATTTATGCTGCTGAACCACCAAAACTCCACTCAGCCCCTTTAGTTAACCTTCCAGAATTTCTGTGCAAAATGGCTGTTTTAAAACAGGTAAGAGTGGCCACTAAAAACAAAAGATGAATGTGCAAGCAAACCAAAGAAGTTCTTATTTTTGCAGAGAGCTTTCTTTGAGCAAATAGTCTGGCTTTTGCTTAGCCCAGATACTCATTTTTTGGCAATATGCTGAACATTTTGAGGCTTTGATTAAAGTATTTTGGATTCCCAGTCAGCAAATGTGTGTTTCAGTTTGTACATTATTGAGGAACAACAAAAACAACAGTCAGGGTGTTTTTCAGTAATTCCTGGTGCTCATAGATGAGTTAGTGCCCTGAACTGGAAGGTCTAGTTTCTTCTGAAATTTGGTAGTTAGCTAATGTTATATTCTTTTACTTTTCCTCTCCAGTGGCCTTAGTCTTGATGATACCTTGTGCACAGAGTGGTACTGCATATTTTCACAGCAACAGCTCTCTAATGGAAGGAGAGTGCTTCATCTGCAGTACTCTGCATCCATTTTGAACAGCAAATCCAAGTTCTGCTTGCACAGATAGCACTGACAGGGGTTACTGACTAATGTACAAGCTGCCATTTGAAGTGGGGTACTTGTGGCTGTTCTTATGCTAAACAACCTTTCTGGACCACAGAACTGCAGCCTTTCCACATCATTCAGAAAAGATAGAAACTTGAATAATAATTTGAAATAAAGTCCTTTATGTATGCAACTCTCCTGATACAAACCCTCCACTGGCAAGGAATGTATTGAAAGTGGTGGTATTCCAGTACCAGCTGAACGAAAACAGCCTTTGGCCATCTGGACTAATAAGAATGAAGAACACTTGTAGATAGAAAAAACAAGATTGTTTTGTTGTGAGCAAATGCGGAAACATCACACATAGCTGCAGATTTGATTTACTTTCATGCCATTTGACAATCTGATAATTTTTACGAAGATATACTTAGAATGCTGTTTCATGCAAAGTTCACTTTTTTCCTTGTTTTAAAAACACTACATCTTCAATTTGCAAGGCTGTGTATTAATTTTGCTGAGTACTGTTTATTTCCCTTCCCTTCCACTTTATTTAAAGTCAGTTGTTGACAACTCTCAGGCGTGTCAAAGTCTCACCACTAATAATTGCTTAAGGATCCATAACTTCTATAAATGTTGGTTCCAGCTAAAAACCCCATGCAATAGCCCTGTTTGAAGGAAAGGGGGAGGGGGGTAGAGAAGGAAAAAAGGGGTGGGGAAAAAAAAAGAAAAAAAACCTGAGAACTTCTTCTGATGAATTTTTGATTTTCCTTCCTAACAAAGAAATGTCTGTGATTCAAAGAAATAGCTTAAAGTGATATTATAAAATAGAATACGGAGTGCACTGTTCTGAATGACTCTTTGCTTTTAATGTGAGGCTGAAAAATTGTCAGTGCCTTTTTTGATTAGACAGGATTTTTTTTTTTTTTTTGTTCTTGATCTAAGAATTGAGGAGAAAAACATGCTACTTGCATTTGAATATGGTATGAGCTGGCTGTAATGTGTTGAAGATAAAGCAATACCAGTACTGCCTGAAGGCGGCACCTGTATCTGTGGGTCAATGCCATTCCTCCTTAGATCGCTGCGGAGCCCCTCTCTCGGCTGCTGCTTTATTAGGCCTAATTAGGCAGGCTGTCACTTTTATTGGTGATGGAAAAGGAAGATAAGTAGATTACTTGTGTCATCTATCTCTATCCGGACGTGTCTAAAAAGTCTAAAGTGATTGCTGTGGGCCACAAATATATTTCACAAGAGGGAGGAAAAAAATCAGAAATGTATTAAACCTCTAGAAATGACTTACCTTTGGCACTACTGTGTGTAATTTCAAACCCACAGAGAAAAGAGTTACAGTACATATGTAAAGCCCTTTTGTTCAGAGGGAGAAGGTTGTCTGTAATGGTTTTTGTGATATCAAAATAATAAAAAAGGCTGTTTTCTACTTAAAATTCTAGCAGCAGTTATATATATTTTAAAGTTAATCCAAGTTATAATAAGAGTGCAGCATCTGTGGCTGGTGGAAGGGGCTATTTTGATGACAGGCTTGTTGACGTGTTCCTCTGATAGGTTTGCTCTTTGGATCATTGCTCAGGGCATCTCCAGTTTATGCAGCATGTGTATATTTTTAATGATTGTTTATAGGAATAATTATTTTCTAAATAAAGTATCAGATATCTTCTTAAACAAATTAATTATTGAGAGCTAATATTATTAACAGCAATCAGCACTTGCAATATTTTAATTGTCTGAGATATCTTTTGCTTTGGAAGATGATAATCCCCAGAATGTTCCTCAACAGAAAGAGCTTATTAGGTATAGCATTGTGATAGGAAAATGGAACTACCTTTTATGGACTCCTATGGAAAGGAAATCTGTTTTTGATTTAAGAGTGTTGATACAGTCAGATACCAATCATTACAGAACTTTAAGCTCAAGGTAAGAACAAAGTGGGTTTTCTATTTTTAAAAATTCTTAAAGCCAACAAATCACAACCAGACAGGTGATAAAATGCTTTTAGAAATTTGAATTTTCTTTTTCTTTTAGAAATGGACTCTTAACTTCAACTGTTGGTGCATCCAGTCATGTGGGCCTCTCAATATTTGATTGCAGCCACAGCACAGGCAGCAGAGTGTTAACATAGGCATCTTTAATAAATGTGTCAAAGATGTCTGTGTGAAAATTCCTAAAATCTCATGGGCCTGTCTCATGGGCTAATAGTCTTTGACTATTAGCTAGAATAAATGTATAGGTGTCAATAAAATTATTTATAGACTTAAAATCAAACTCAGTCACAGTGCAAGGGCAAGAGTGGGCCCTATCCAGCATTCCTTACTCAGAACTCCTGTAGGCTTGAACAATATAATTTCAAGAAATGTTCTTGTGGGTAATGAGTGTTGTGGAAGGTGTATTTAAAGACAGGTTCTGAATGCTGTACCAATGGCATCTGTATTCAAGATTCTGTGTTCCACAGGCAGTCAGCCATTGTTTTTGTTTGGCAGCTTCAAATCTTCTCATTCATTATTCAGTTCAGACTGTTTAGGCTTTATTTTCTTTGCCTTAAAGACTCCTCTTCACAGATGTTGCCTAACTGTGTCTATGAATATTGAGATGGCTGAAAGTGCAGTGTCATGGAAATCCACCACTAGGACGCACAATTTCATAGCTGCTGTACAAGCCTTTTTGTATAAGTGGAGGTTTCTTGAGCCGTGTGATGGTAAAAAACGTCTAAATGTTGGACAGAGAGGTACGTCATACCAGGAACTTTTAAATGAGTTTGTCTTGAAGAATTTGCAGATCATTATTAAGTTGAAGAAATTTGTGAATTTAGTGCTTCAGGGGTTTTTGTTCTGCCTACCACTGCAAGCTATACCTTTTAATAAATGCCCATTTCTTGATTATTTATCTCAATTACAATATCAACTCAGAATGGGAGTCTTTCAATCTCAGGGTGTCAAGGTCTCTGAATTGCAAAAGAAATATTTTAATATGAGGTATTTGTTTTCTAAAGTTCAAGGCTGAAACTGCTTTTCTCCATAATATGCTACAGTCAACTGTAGTGTATAAAGGCAGTGTATTTAGCTCTCCATGTGGTAGAAATTCCTTTGGAAACTGCGAGCTGCTGGCAGCCTCATGGGAGGCAATCTCTCACCAGGAACTCAGGGCAAACATTGAGGAACCCCAAATGAGATTTTGAATTGTGAGTTGGTGAGTTGTTTGAGAAACAAAACCTTTTTACTCTATAGCAGTGCCGTGGTCTGCCTTTGGATTTCAAAACTGTCTCTGAGAATATCCCAGGGAAGCTACTGTTGTGCATCTTTTAAAATCTTTGAAAGCTCTACAAGGTGAATACAACTGGTTAGAGTAGGAGTGTTTTTGAAATATACACTTGTAGTTGGTTATACAAACAGATGTGTCAAAATCTTAATGAGAAATAAGGGATGGTGGTACTTTATACCATACAAGAAATATAAAATATAATATTTTATTACTATTTTGGATACTTTTAGCAGGGGCTCTTTCTTTCCAAGACCTAATGCTTGCCTGTTTCATGGATATGTAGAAATAAAAGCCTTTTAAGAACATTTTTATTTGCAATTTGCTTCCTGGTCAGTTAGGGATAGATATGAACCCAGGTTGATATCATCAGAGGCTGCTGCAGCCAAGGACCAACATATATTGACCAGTGGAAGAATAAATCAGTGATGTCTTATACTAAGCTTTCCCCTTTTTATGTTTGCATTCTTGCAGGGAGCACATGAGAGTTTTTGTATTCTATATGCATTTATTTAGAGAAGATTGGCTCTGTAATTTCTACAACCTTTTAAGTTATGAACTGTAGCCCAGTTAGGGTCTAGTAGCTCAAAAGCACTGAAGTAGCCAACTGAAGATAATTCATCTTTAAGAGATATTCAAGATTCTAAGATGTTCTTGATTTCAAAAAGCAGATTGTGTTCCTCTAATGGTTGTTCCTTCTCTTCAGCCATTGAACCAATTAGGCACCAAGAAATATAGCCTAAAATTACAAAGTTCATTGCACATAATTCTTACAGAGTTAGTTGAGATCAGTTTTGAAGACTCTTTAGATTTTTAAAGCAGTGTACTTATCCTCCTTCTATTTCTGTGTTTCCTGTAAAGCCAGAGCTAAACTCCCTGTCAGCTCCGTGGGGCTTTGTTGAAATAGTTTTCATATTAATTTCTGGGTTTGTCAATTTTTGTCTTTTGATATTAACATACATCTTTTATTTCAAACTGATGCCATCTGTGTTGGCAATGTAGGGTATTTATGAGGAGAGTTAGGTGATAAAGGTGATATCACCAGATAACTGCAGATAAGAACAGTTTTATGGATGTGTAAAGATCTTTGCACACCTGTGTAGATCAGGCAGGAGGAGATAGGAATTTCCTTCATTTTTTTGTGGCTCTTTCTTTCACAGCACTTTGACACATCTTCAGGCCACATGGCCATCAGTCCAGCCAAGGTCCAGTGCACAGATGGGCTTCGAATTTGGCAGCACTATAAAGGGCTGCTCCAAGCTGCATTTATATTTTTCCTTGTTTCTTTCACATCCCATTAGTATTAGTTTTTGCTCTGAGAACATAAAAAGCCAGAACTAAAGTGTACAAATATTATTGTTCTGTATTAATGACTTCTGTATCCAATTAGTGAAGATCATTATTGCAATATGTTCTGACTTGCATTGCACACAAGAGATAATAAACAAGATTCCCAAGAAGCAGCTTTATAAATAGCTTCTCTGCAGCATTTCTTGACTGTCCCAGTTCCTTTGCTCTGTCACTTTGCCACACAGCAGAGTGCAATGGCACCAGTAAGAAGCACTTGTCACAGGTAAGGCTTCCATCAGAGCCAGAATAGAGTGCAGAAAGTACCAGCTTTCCCTGCTCTCCATCTCTTTCCTGTACGATAAGACCGTTTCGGTCCTGTGGCTGAAGCAATTAGTGTTTCATTGCAGGTGATAAAACCTGGTTGTTAAGTATATTTTAAGGAGAGATACTGTATTTTAATGGACATTTAGTAGCTGGCTATCAACAGTCTGTGCTCCCTGCCTGGGGACAGCAGGCGAGGTTTATTAAATATTAAGAAGATGTTCGTTACTTTATGAAACTATGACAACAGAACATCTGAATATTTAGAAAACAGTTAACGTTCTTTAGAATAGCTGCTTCAGTTAGGGGAAAGGACTAATGTTTGTCTGACTAAAGATGCATAAAAATGTAGTGTCTTCTTTGAAGTTTGCTCTTTCCTCCTGCTACTTGAGAATGTTGAAATTAACCTATGCCGCATAATTTAGAACACAAGTGAAAGCACAATTTCCCATTAGAGAATGCAGAAAATCAGATATCTCAGATCAACATTGCTTTTGCGGTGTCTTTAAGAATCCCAAAATCCATAGGGGTATGTTGTTTAGAGGTTTGGCTGTCATCAGTAACTTCTATCTTTGTATGCAGCATACAGAGGATATTCAAATTTCATTGCAGATCTCAAGGAAAAGATTAGGTCTTTGCAAAGAGATGACACCTTACTGAGAAAATATCCAGAGATTTTTTGGAAGACCTTCCTTCACTTCAACCAGAGTTTGAGGCAAAGTGAAAGCTCTTTGTCCATCTGCTGTTTGAATACCAAGGAGGGTCTTCAACAGTGATGAAGACAATTACATGTTGTATTTGTATCCACCCTTGCTTGTATGGGATGAACCAAAAAATGAAAAAACCCTCAAACTGATAACCCAGAGTTCTCTTTGGTCCTGATCTTGCCAGCCTTGCTGAGTGAGCAGAATCTTGTTTCCACGTGATGTAGTTTGTAGCAAAATTCCCTCAGTTGTTACCATGGGACACAAGACATTTAAGTGCATCTGCTGGGAAGGACAGGCAGCAGAATTCTTTAGCATGAGACATGATTTTATCTAAATATACAGAGCTACAAGTGTCACAAATGTATTACTGCTCAGTGATGTGCAGCTAATGTTTTAAGAGTCCGGGGAGTGGGGGCAAACCTGTATGGACATAAAGGTGTTTCCCAAGCTTTAGAATATGGAACTACAGAAACTTTTTTGTGTATTTTCCCAGTTCAGCACTAAAAATACTGACAAAGGGAAACAACATTAGCTGGCAATAAACACCCATGATGTCTGAAAATGATTATGCATTGGTCCCCACACGGATTTGGTCAGGTAACTATCCTGAGTGCAAGAACAACAGACAGTGAGGATGGACTAAAGTAGCCTTAAGTCATCTTTCTGACTTGTACCTCAAGCTGGATCCTGAATCTGACTGGGCTGTGCTGTTGTGGCAGCAGAGAGACTGAGCAGGGAACAGGAACTGGAGTGGGATGTGTAGCGTAGCTCACTGCTTAAATTGGTGGAAAAGACCAGATTGGAGACTGAAGACATTATAGGAGGCTATAGGATTGTTTTGTCATAGAAGACACTACAGTCTACATTTACTTTCAGTAAATGGCAGCATCAGGGGTGTTGAAACTGATTTTGGTTCAAATCTGTTTCATGGGAAGTTTTAACTTTCTGACTGCAAACTAATGTTATCAAAGCAAGGTGGCCTTTCTCTGGAGTGGTTTAGATGTGCCTTAGGCATGAGTGAATTTCAACTGCCCGTTCTATCCCAGCACTGTAACATAACATGTTATTTCAGTACTTCTGGGTAATTACTTTGCTCTCTTGTTAGTTTTGCTGTTCTTTGTAATTACTTTGCTCTCTTGTTAGTTTTGCTGTTCTTTGTGTTCACCTGACTTGAGATGATGTTCTCTTTTCTCTTAGCCATAAGGATGTCTCCTTCCACTGGGTTTGCACCTGTGTTTTCTTTGCCCCCTTTCAGTTCTTCTGTGTTCTTCAGATCTTTTTTTTCTTACTCTTTTCCTCTATAAACACTTCTCTTTTCTCCCTCTGCCAGGAACTTTGTTTTTGGCCTGTATGTCTTCCTTAAAAGCTCCTTGCAGTGTTTTACTGCCCTCTGCATTCAGACCTCACCTGCCTTCCAGATCCTTTGTCTTTCTGAGCTCCCTGGCCCTTCCCTCCTCTTTCCCTTTTGGCCATGTATCTTTGCATCCCTGCTCTAGGATTACAGCGCTCAGTTTCTTCCACTGAGCCAGAGAAAGGTGAGGAGCAAGTCCAGGGCACAAAATATCTGGGAAGAGAGTGGTGTGGGCTGACTCCTGTCTCACCCCTCCACAGCCAGTGCATGAAGACTGGGCACACATTAATTTGCTTGGGTATTGGCTGTGATAACAGATTTGCGTGGTTTGATAATAGGAAGATTTTGTAAGAGCTTCTCTGGTGACATTTTTGGCAACTCTGAGTTCTTTTGGACATTTCCATCAATACGTTGCAAAGCTTGTCATTTAGGGGAGGGTAGAAAATAGTCTACCCAATAGGCCAGAAAAAGTAAGGGAAGGCTTTTTAATTTCTTTCACTTCCTGCATTTAACGAAGAAACTGGTATATGAGTTTTGTAGAGGAATGAATAGAAAAGGGGAAGAAAAACATCTGTGGGGAACCAGATTTTTCATGCAATGCTTTAACTGTGGGGAGAGGAACGACCCTAGAAACTTTTCAAAAAGGAAGACCTATGATGGTGCAAACTGAGGCAAATTTCTGCTTTTTCAAGTCTCCTTGAACTCAGATTTTTCTCATCTGTGTATGAAGTAAAGTTTAGAGACTTTTCTGTTTTTCTGATCCTGCTTTCTAGTAAGTTTGCAAGTCTCCAACTTCTCTCTGAGCCTTTGCAGTGTTCTTCTCTAGTGGGAGCCATCCCTTGGGTTCTTCCCCCACAAACAGTTCTTTGGTTTATAAAGGAAGTGCTTTTATTTTGTTTTTGTTGCTGGCGTCCAAGACTGACAAATGGGTTTAGTCCCAGGCTCTTCTTTCAATTATTAATGAAAAATATTGTATTACCTGAGGCTAACCCAACATTTCATTCCATTTCCAAGCCTTTGGCAACCAGCAATCTCATTGCTGTCTAAAATGCAGAGAAGAAAATCTTTTGCCTGTTCCTTTTTCCTCCTCTGCTTCTGCCTCACCTCCCTCCCTTAAGAAATTCAGCGCGTAATTGCAGGATGACTCCAATGAGTGTGCGAAGAAAGCATTGTTATAAATAAAAGTGAACATCATGCAGTCTGATTGTCACTTGTTTCAGATTTAGAGTATCAATTCCTGAACATTACAGAGATTTAGACGTGGGTTAATTAAACATTTACATACATGTGTAGAACAATATATTGTATGGCGCAATAATATGCACTTTAATCAGAATCTGTGGGTGTTGTGTGTTTGCTTGTTCCATGTTAATTGGTATCGTGCTGGCTCCTAGCTTAGGTCTTTGGCTGGATGGAACAGAATAGACATGGTGTTTTAAATATTTTAATTAGGACCAGCAGTTCCCGGCTCACTCATTTCTCATTGGATTGTTTTTCATGCATGAATAAATTAGCTAGCATGGAAGTACTTTGCAGAAAGTAGTTGCCCTCTAGCCATAAAATGAGTCCTGTTCATTAATACTTTAATGAAATTAGCTGTGAGCAAAATATCATTCCTTTTAACTGTGTTCTAATTTCTTAATTTTAATTAGGCACATAATTGTAGTATACTGAAATTATCTTAATGTACAGCAAGAAAAGTTCTATCACCATGGGCCTGTGGCTGAAACTTGAGCATACTTGCAGCATATTTCAGCTTGCAATTTTTCTCTTCACCATTTCCTAGCTAATCAAAATCTTTTCCTTGCTTTTCGTTATTGCAACATGAAGTCAGGAACTGACTAATGCTTTCAGATACCAGAAAAATTAAAAGAATCGCTGATGCTGTGTTTTGTCGTTGGCAACATTCATTTGACAGCCCCAGTTTTAGGGTCCAACATAATACAGGAGCACTTCTAGGGAATCATGGAATGCACAAAACCTGTTTGTTGTCTTGGGGTTTTTTTCCTGAGATGTTTCCTGGTTTGCTAACCTGGACTTGCTACATCTAATTTATAAATATACAGACTGAGGTAGAAAGCAGTGAGAAGATATGAAAGCTGAGAAATTTAGATTTTTGCAGCACTAGCATGTCATCTTTAGTACAAAGTTTAATTAGCATAAATTAGTAAATGGTGTTTTATAGATGCTTCTTGTTTCCACTTTGGTAGATACGGTTCTGGTGGATGCAATTTCCTTACTGCAAAGACAAATGTTCTGACAAAAGCATTGGTTAATCTATCTAATAATAAGTTTGACATGAGTATTTTGTGTGAATGTCCTCATCCTGATAGAGAACTGTGTGTAGAAACACTAAATACATTCCTTTTTAATAGGAGAGCTAAGGAGCTTCAATCCAAATTTATGTCAGGGGGGATTTAAACTTCAGCATTTACTGCTTTGCTCAAAACTGCAGAGAACTGGAATAAGAAGGCAGGAAGGAATCTTGAAAGTTTTAAAATACTGAAAAAGGAACACATATTCAGCCCTAGAGTTTTTGCATCCAAATCCTTTGAAAACTAGGTTTTGTATTTATCACTGTATTAAGCAAAGAGAATTTCAAGCAGTAGTCACTATATAGATATGAAATGTGACTTTGACCACAGGAATTTTAAGGTCAAATACTGGTGTGTTAATGATGAATTTGTGTAGTGATTTCTCTCCTGTCCAGTGCCACATTCGGCCGTTCTGCAGAGCTCTGCAGGTGTGCCTGTACCCACCTTTCCAGAACTCCCTGAAATCCACGGTGCACAGAGCAGGTGAGCTCCACCTTCCTGCCTTCTCCATGAATGTCATGCAAATCGGGGCTCTTGGCTCTTTTACAGGGTGATTGGGACCTTTGTCATTGCTGAAATTGAATTTCTGATTGAAATCCTTTTCTGCAACATATTTCACTGCCTGCTGTAATTGGCACCTGCTCTAAATAATATTGATATTTCTTATTTAAATAATAAATTATGGCTAATTGTAATACTTCATTATGCCCACAATTAAGTGAACTGAGGTTAGTTTACAATTAATACTAATACTAGTTGATGTGCAATTTGAATGTAATTTGCCGCTGTTAGCAGATTGCCAGTGGAAAGAAGAAAGCTAAGGGATTTCTTGTTTCCAGTGGCAATCTTGTTTTTCTAGACAAACAACCTTAAATAAAATGTGAGTTATATTCAAATAACCAAGAAATCAATTAGACTAAACATTCTGCTTTTATTTCTGATCAATCATTGTCACTCTTCTACTGGTAAACACACATTCAAACCCTCCCTTTGGGGAGCCTAATTCCAATTATATCTATTAAAGATTAATAAAATTAATGCAGTGCATCTTTATTTGTTTCATGTTACGGGAGACAAAATAAGTTCAGAAAACTCAGGTTTCACTCAGGCAATCTCCAATGTGATGGATTTGTACATAATGCTTAGCCTGTATTTGATCACAGATTGCCCTGAGTGCTAACAGAAGTTCTAAAAAGAAAATGGGAATGGGCTGGAAGTTTTGTGTGGAACTTCAGCCAATGACAACAAATGCTACAGAAACTGATTGTTCTGAAGAAAGAAATTTCATGGAATTTCCGTTCTTGTAATAAAATATGTTTGAGTGTATTCAGTGGCTTCCAAGTTATCTGTACCTTGACGATTATTTGCTGTAGAGGTAAATGATGTAGGCAGATGGATGTTGGTTGGTTTGCTCTGCTTCACCAGTCGAAATTCTTCCGGTCCTTCCAGCATCAGAAAGTATTTGTAAAGTAGGCTTGAATAGCAAATTCCAAATGCATCATCACTGTATTCAGTTTTCTGACTTGACAAATTCATATTAGAAAAATGACCTGTACTTATACACCCATCTGTAATAAGGCTTAAAGAAAAAGTTAAATTTGAAATTGCTTCCATGTTTTGTATGATCAGATAAGAAACTGTTCAATCAGAGCTGAAGTGATAGTTCAGAAACTTAGGAATCTCAACCTCAAACCCACATGGAAACCAAAGTAAAAATCAAACAAAAAAATAGGCTAAGCTCTAAGGGAATTTGAACAATGAACAACATAAAGGGATGGATCAAAAGCCTGTTGCAACATTCAGTGCTCACACGGTTGTGACTGGGGTCCCTTTCTTATTTCTGTGACAGCACAGTGACTTACTCTGCACTTTAGAGTAAGGTAGTGGACACTAATGATATTCAGCTACCAAAAATTAATTTAGGCAGTGGGAATTTAATAACTTGTATCAGGATTTTTTGAGGGAAGAAACACAGAAATGAGATGGGGAGTTCAGTCTATAACATTATGATACTCTGCCTGCACTACAAACATTTTTCTGGCACAATAAAAAATTTGTGTATCTGAACAAAGGTAGAGTAAGATTCATTTCCTCTGCCCACGCTCTGGGGTGGTCAAAACATCTTAGGATTTAAGAATGGGTAATGACATGCCCAGAGTCACTTGAAAGCAGGACATGAGATGGAACTTTACACTACAGTGGTGATAGGTTTAGTGATCTTATTGTCACATAATTCTTGGTTTCTTTAGTTTGGTTGGGTTTTTTAATAGAATGTTATGACTTCTTAAATAGCCATCCAGGTACATCACTGCTTATTTAAAATTATGTGGGGGAAGAATTGATTAGATACCTGGAATGAGGAGAAATGTTGGAGTTGTGAAAGTCCAACTTAAATCAGGACCATGTAAAATTAAAAAACCATCTCCAACATTTTTAACGTAGTCTTATGATTTCCAGGTCAGTCAGAAGCTACCCAACATGTATGGAATAGAAAAGGTAAATGAAATAGAATGTTTCTTTTTCTAGAGGACCAAAAGCTAATTTGGGAGTTCCTTTACCAGATCAGCAAATAAACCAGAAATTTCAAATGATCTTGGCAAAACATGTAGCTGGAGTGATTTGGAAGGAGAGGTAGATGAAACATTTTAATAATGAACATCCTTTACTGAATTATTTTTCCTTCACTGATGACAATTCTTAGACAGAGAATGAGGAGATTCTGTGACAAAAAGTCTCCACCCTAATCTCGTTTCCTTCTATTTTTATAAATAGCTCTATGTCATAGGATTTACTTATCAACTGTAACATTAGCATTAGAAATCCTTTTAGGTTCCTTGCTGTTATCCCAAGATACTTTTTTTAAGGCACCAATCACTCTCTTCAGATTGCGTCTGCCTTCAGTCAGTGGTGCATCTGATTTCACTATAATTATGTTATCATTTAGATTAAGCAGTATTTTGCTGTTTCAGTTGATTAGAAAATTAGAAGTTGAACACAGTATTCATAATAAAAATACAAACTAGATGATAAGAATGGTGAAGAACAGTGGGCATTTAACACCCTGTCTCTGGTTCTGAAGTCAGAAAAGATCTTCTTACTGTTGCCGCAACTTCCGTAAGTCCTTGATAAAAATAAAGCATCAGTGCCTCAGAAACCAACAGCATATTGCCCTGCAGAGGGTGGCTGTTCATTTATACAGTTATGGAAAATTTCTTTTTTATACAGTGTGTACAAATCCTACTTCTATGAATGAAACAGCTGCTTTGAAATTCTGTACCTCTTCTCACCGCAGTGTTTTTCTTAGAAATTCAGAAAAAACAATAAGCTACTGTTTTCTATTGTGGTTCACAATTCTGGCTAATTCTTATTTGTGGTCAGCTCTGTACACTTTGGAATGACTTAGAGTCTGCATATTATGGAATTGTTTAATAGATTCAGAGAAGAGTGTTATGGAGTTAACCTGGTGAACCATATGGCAGAGGATCAATGACTTTTATTTTCAGTGCTCTTTGCCATTCCTTCTTTCCTTTATAGAGGGAAATAGTAAACATTCATACTTCTAATAGTATTAGCTGAACTTGTAGGAATGTCTCTGCTATAAGTTGTTCTTACAAATAAGGGGGTAATGTATCTTTGCCACAGATCAGACTAATTTACTCTATGCCATGAGTAGAATTGTAGAACCATAATGATCTGGGGCAAAACAGATTGAACTGCCAGCTCTGCTACTCCATGTGCACCTCTATCATCTGGTCTGACTGGCTACCTCCAGCCCCAAAAAAGCTCATGGGAAATTTTTCTTTTTCTTCCTGCTTGGGCATCCTCTATCAAATCCTTTTTGCAATCTTTCATGCAGATTTACTGTATTTTCTGAAAGAAGAAAGCATCGGGCACATCCTCTGTAAGCTCCAAATTCTTTACAACCTTCTCCTTTATTTCCATCTGAGAGTACAATCAATCATGTGCTGTTATATATCTGTTATGGAATCTACTCCTAATGCCAAGGGGCTGACTGTGACACACAGCATCTAACGCTTGGAAAAAATGTCTAGCTCCTTGAGAGCTTTTTAGTAAATTAACCCATTCAAGCAGATAGAGCAAGGTTCCAGTACTGAGAAATTAAACAAAACCAAAGAGAATATATTTCCAGGTCATGCTTTTGCAAAAGTGCAAAAGATGGCACTGGACAGCAGGGAAAGGTACTTGAAAAATATACATACTTTTAAATACATTGAATTTTAGAAGGTATTGCCTTTTCAACATTGGCTCCTTTATTAGTTTCTCTACAGGTTAATATTCCATTGCAGACTATAAATTAAACAAAAAAATCAAACCAATTCATGGTGAGCTTCCATTGGCCTTAGACGTCCAGCCTTATAAAACATAAAAATGCAGTGTCTGTTACCACTCCCTGAGGGTCAGGTCTATTTCTCCCCTGTAATCATGAACATATTTTGTGAACATATCTGCTTGTTTTGTGAAGCCTGTGGAAACAACCTAGGAAACCACAATGTCATCAACATTTTTCTAGCACATATTTTCAGACTTCACAAGAGAGACAGTGGCATGAGTCTGCTACCACAATAGCACTGTAATGAAGTAGGCATTAAATTTATGCAGATGGTAGTTTATTTCCAGGGAAGATGTATTGATGTTTACCATTATGAATATGAAATTGTTAATTGTGGATTTTGAAACTTCAGGAGGCATTTTGAGCATGCAATTTATCTTATGACAAAATTTATCCTAATAGAGTTGTGTTGAGCTCTCAGAATGACAAAACCAGCAGGGCAGTCAGGCAGACTGTCCCTGGGGAAAAAGAACTGTTTTGACATCTGTCTGAATACAGTATTTCTCCTGGTTTTTCCTGGACTAATATTACAGATGCTGTGTTTGGAGCCATTAAGGGCATGATGCTGCAAGCTGCTGTCTGGTTCTGAAGGGAGCTCCAGGTCTGTGAAGAACAGAAGCTGTGTGTGTTAAAAACCAGTTGTAATTCAGAAATGTAGAGATTCCCGATGTCTGGAATACATATCCCTTCAAATCAGGCCTCCTTAGGTTATTATGCTGCAGCATCTTAACCTTTCCCAGGTGAAACGGGGCTGCACTGAGGTGTAAGTGTGGAGTTGGTGGGAGGGCACTGCTCTCTCCCTGCTGTGAACCCTGTGGCGTTGTGACTGAGGATAAATTGGTGTCTTGGCTGATTTCAGTTTTGTTTGAGTCGCCTCTCGCTGAGCTCAGTCCCCCCCATCTGCCTTCCCCACGTCATCTGTTCTTGCCGTGCTATAGCACAAACTGTTTTCAAACAAACAAACAAACAAACAAAAGAAAACAGTTTAAAAGCCTCCCCCCCAAAAAAAAAAAAAACCCACAAAAACTTTTAGGGTCTTGAGATTTAGAATTAACAGTAACGTTTTTACATTTCGTAGACACTTAAAAATTTTAATTACAACTTTCTGTGATTGGGAGTGTTATCTACTTTCTTTTTTTTTTTTCTTAACCTTTTTACCTTACCGTCTTGGAAACGGAAAATGTAACTTGAAGTGCCCCTGTGAGAGGGGACAGGGATCAGCAGGTGGCGTTGGATCACACGGACTCCCAGTCTGCTCTGTGCCGTGCGGGCAGCCGAGGGAAGATGCACCGCGGGGCTGCGTTTGCCGCAACACCCAAAGTTTGCCCGCAGCCTTTCCCTTTGACTTCAGCAAATGTTTGAGGCACGGCTGCTCTGTGTGATTCAGAACGTGCACGGCTAATGAAAAGATTCGCAGAAAAAAAAATGATGGTCACACTTTACAGAGAAAAAGGTATTAAAAAATCGTGGAGTTGAAGCACCTCTATTGTTTTGTCAAAAAGCTTTATGTGAAAAACTTTTCTTTCTAGAATAGCTGTCTTGAAAAATTATTTTAATCAAGAGCTGGTTGACTTACTGAGGATAAGGAAGCATTATTTTGGACTGAATGCTTGAACATTTCTATCTAATTTTTTTTAAAGTCTCTAAGAGGTCCACTTACGTTCTACGCTTATGGAAGTAGGACAAGACATTTACTGAGAGTTTTCTGCTTTACTTAACTGCTTTTTTGCATTATTAAACAATGCAGTGAGACATTAAGGAATTAAGCCAGAATAAATAACACACATGTTTAATAGTGTAGTTAACCATGGGACTAAAGTCTGTAACTCAGTTTTTCTGAGAAGTGGATAAATATTCAGCAATGGACATGGTCAAGTACAATATATATAGCTTATCCATCACTCATGAGCTGTCCTATCTTCTCCACACAATTGACTGAGAAAAGTGGAGATCTGTTCTCAACGAAATTGTTTAGAGATTTCTATTTCGTTGTCACATCATGCTCCCTTTCCCAGCTGCTGGTTGTTAGCACATGAAAACCCATTGTGCTCAGGTGTGAGTAGGTGCAAAAGCAAAGGTGAAAGTGAGGATCCCTCTCTTCCTCTGAAAGCCAGTCAGAGAAGAGGTTCACACTGACTCTGAAAACATTTAAAATTAACATCTTTTTCACAAGGATAGCATTTTGTGGCAGATCATTCTCTTAATAAGAATCAATTACCTGCTCTCTTCTTTTTTTTTTTTTTTTTTCTTTTTTTTTTTGGGAATCCAGTTGTATGGAACAAGTCTCACGGGAAGTGTAAGATTATGTTTTTAAACCATTAATTTCTTCTGATTATCATACTGCTTTCCTCATGCTAATTGCTAAACCCGGTGGGATCTCACTAACATGAGATACAGCCAGGAACAGACAACAAAATCGGAAGATAGCAGAGGTGGTGATTTTAAACCCCACTGCCAGGCTTGTGGCACAGTACTGAGAAATGGAAAAGGCCAGTCCATCTCTCTTCCAGCTCTGTATTGTCCCCACAGCACATTGTGAACGTGGTTTGTCTCCTGTGTTTTATGGCTTTCAGATGATGTAGGGAGTTTCCACACTTCCCTGAAGAGATTGTTCCATAAACTTGTGCAATTTATTGTGAGATGCTTTGCTGGTGTTCTACTGTAATTTCCTCATTACTGAGATATAATTATCAGTAATGTAATTATATATACTGTTAGGGATTTCTTTTCTCTCTGTGGTATTTACACCGTCTTTTAGAATCATAACCATTTTTCTTTGCAAGCCTTTTAGCTAATACATGCATTTATAGCTTATTCTTTAAATGGTTCAGCATTCTCTCTTCAATCTTTTTTTCCTTTTATTAAAAAAAATTAATGTATCATGGTAAAATGTGACTAGTTTTGAGTGAAAAACTTTCAGCTGACCAAAACCTTGCCATCAAAAAGGGTTTTTTAAAAGAAGGGAAGGTAATAGAAGTTCTCTAAAAATGCTTGCTTCTCTCCAAACCATCAGGTTTTTGTTGTTGAAGAATCAGTAATCCCCTGATTACTCAAAGGTCTGTAGTAAGTGTATATGTATACTTATTTTTTATATACATATGTATAATATACACTCATTTAAATTGCTTTCTTGGCGGTGTTTACACATAGGTGCTGACAGCCAGGTGTTACAGATGCTATTATGCATGTATCAGGTATATTATGCAAGTAAAAATACATTTCAGAGTGACTGTCATGCACTTGCTGCTTTTAGGGTAGTCATGCTCTGCTTTTCCATGTGCTGCTCCGAGTGTTCTTGCAGGATATGGTCAGCATTATTTCCCTAACTTGGATGCTGTGAATCTCTCTTTTGTCCCTGCTCCCCCAGCCCTGTCTACAACAGTATAATATGTGCTTGTTTATAGTGCTGGCTTTTAAAGCTCTTTTTACTTTACTAATGAGAAACTTGCTCTTTTCTTTGGTGGCGGTCATCATGGGATTACCCAGCAAAAAAAAATTGACAAAACAAAAGTTTCCCTATGACTTGGGGTGTTCCAAGTGGAGGATATTAGTGTAAAGAACTGCAGGCTTGATGTAATGAAAGAGAGTATTCCTGCAGGATTTGTTTGTCAGGGAAGGGAACTCAGTGTCTGTTGCCAAGAAACTGTCACACTTGCCTTAATTATGATTAACAACATACACGTGTATCTGAGAAATTTTTTTTTTCTCACTGAGTTTTGTGGGATGTCCATGTCATTTCTAAATATTATTTCACTGACATCTGCCATTGTAGTCTTTTTATGATAAGAGCTGGTCTCTGGTGTGTCATCCATCTATGCAGGAAAATTGTTTGCAGTGCCTGCATCTATTGCCAGTTTCAAATGTCTTTCTCAGCAGATTTCTGTTCTAGGTAGCACCAAACTGCATTTATTTGTGTAGCTCTTGGCAGTTGTATAGTCTAATCCTGGTCAAGAGGGGAAAATTGCTTTAAACCATGAGAAATAATGCTGGGGCTGTTTGTGAGCAAGGTATTTATCAACATATTGAGCAACTGGCTCTAAACCAACCAGAGTAGTTCATAATCTCTATTGATGAAGTGCTCAGACTGGCAATGGATGCACTAAGTTTGCATTGTAGAGTTTCTTATTCTGTCATTTCTGTCTCATTTGTTGTAAGAGGAATGTCTAATGCATCATACATTTTTAAAGGAAAAGTACAGTCTGGTCCATACATTGTTTGCTTACAAGGATGTTTTCAAACACTTAAATTCCAGGATCATAACTATTATTACAGCCAAATTAACTGTGCTACAGATTCTTATTTTACAGTTACTTTATATTCAGAAATGACTATATTTTCCAGGAGGAGCCAAGGGAAATCAGGCAGAAATCAATAGAAACCAATGATGGTTTATTCTAAAAGAAATTACATATTGAGAAATAAGACAAGAAAAGTTATACCCACATTATTTCATAGAATTACAAAATAGTCAGGGTTGGAAGGGACCTCTTGAGATCATCCAGTCCAACCCCCCTGCCCAGGCAGGGTCACCTGGAGCAGGTGACACAGGAATGCATTCAGGTGGGTTTACAATGTCTCCAGGGATATACGCACACACACACACACACACACACTTACATATACATGTTTGTATATATATATATATATATGTATATATAGACACACACACACACATTAAGGCTGTCCAGACGTTACTAAACTCATTTCGCTTTCTCATTCTCTTCATCTCATTGTGTTGTGCAGGTAGAGTAATTGGTCATACTCCTCCAAAGTCAGCAGTAGAGAACTCTGTCTCTTTCTTGTTAATTAGACATTTAAGCTCTAATTGGCAACACTTAAGACTTTGTTAGGGAGTGTACAGAGCACTCACTCACTGGGAATCGTATTGGCAATTGATCTAACCAATGGTTTGTACTCCAGAAGCATTTACTTATTCACAGCTGAGTGTCTCCAAAGGACAACTGGTTTAGGTACTTGCAGATTTCCAGTAAGGTGCAGAAGAGCATGGCTACAATTTGGACATCTGACTGCTTTCCAGTGGAGAATATGTATGTGGGCACATTTTGAGTTATTATGTACGTCTGTATTTTCAATTTAAATGGTTTTTAAAATGAATCTAAGTGCATGAGGAAAATGGCAGGGATGTTTCACTGAGAGTGCCAAGCCAGGTCCCAGAAAGCCTCTTAACGAATACTTCTGTTTTTTGGGGAGTGAGTGAAGAGGGGGAGTTTCATTCAGACTTGAGGATATAAAATCAAATGCAAGTTAATTCAGAAAAATAAGGGAGATTTTGAAAATATCTTCCCTTTGGAATTACTGAGATACTGTTTTTCCTTCAGTGGTTTTTACCATCTTTCTTTGTTTTGCTCCAAGTGATTTGGAAGCCAGTCTTGCCCACTGTTTATCTGTCACTTCAGCTCCCTGGGAGCTAGTTCAATGTCTGGGAGGAATATTCTGCAGTGTTATGCATTGCTCTCACAGATCCATTCTGGAGCAGTAGCAATGGCATCTTGGCAGTCAGGGTAAGTCTGACTTGTATTCTTGGTGCTTGTATTGCTGAACCTCTGGGCTGATTTGACCTGGACATCAAAAACTCCTGGTGTGTTATGGGGTTTGCACAACCAGGAGATAAATTCTAAGACATTTTGCCCACTGAAACTAGAACTGACTTCAGTTGCTCAGGATCCAGGGGTGGATTCATATTCATATCCCTAAAAATGCTGATTCCACTCAAGGCACCTGAAGCTGGGACTGCAGCAAGGCAGGCTCAGCTGGCTGGGCTTCACTCCACAAAGCATAGGTTACACCCGGCCTGCAGCTACAGCAGGGACCTTGGCTGGCACCCTCTGCACCAGAAAGTGGCGCAGCCCTACCCAGCCTCTTCTCCCTGAGCTGCTGACCAACTCTCCACCTTAGCACCTGGGAAAGAAATGTAACCTTTAGTTGCTGGGGCTCATATTTTAACCAGCACACTTGGCAAGCATTTTTCAATTCCATTCTTGTAATCAGGATTGTGTGCTACTTCTGTATACAGAAGGAGAGGGTCCTTGGCAATGAGATGAATGTTGAATGTTAATTTCTTTCTGCAGCATTGCTGTTCAAGGCTCTGTCACAGGTACCAACTGAAAATTAACTTCCCAAACTCACAAAATTTCTGGGGCTATTTAGCCTTGGAGCTGGGAGTGCCTGATCTTTAAAAACCTTTCTTCTCATGGTTCCTGCTGAGCCTCATAACACTTTTCTAGATAATCCAGAGAGCTGGGTTTGAGGTGAATTGGCAGGTTAGAGGGAAGGTGCTTCTTGTGTCATAATCATCACCCTACCCTAGAGCAGGCTACCTAATTCAGCTTAGAGAGTAGAGAATCTGTGCCAGGAAACTCGAGCAAGCTCTGTTCTATCTGAATGGGCTCATACTGGATTGTATCCTGCCTTCGGCCATTGGTTATATCTGCACCTTTTACCAGGAACACTTCAAGAAGCTGTGGGCCAGCACGTGGACGGAGATCAGCCTCCCCAGACAGATCTGTAGAGGATTGTTTGTGAAAGCTGTCTGGACACTTACCATAGTGGGCTTTGCAAGCTAAATGAAAATGCTGAGCAAGGGCTATAAAATTCTGTTGCAGATATAAGTGATTCCCTGGGTTCAGTGTGTTTATATGTGCAGACTATTTGGGGTTTATTTTTTTTAAAGTACCCACCCAAAGCGGTGTAAATTTATTTTTTCCTAGAGTTTACTTTACCTATGTTACTTTTGTAGTTGTTCTGAAGCTTTCAGTTCTGAGCTTGCAAGAGTTCAAGAAGTTACATAGTGTAGACAAGATACCCTATAGCTCTGCAAAAATCTGCATATTTTTCACTATGTGAGTGCATACACTATTTTTTTATATAATAATCACTGAAGTAGGTGACTGAGCTCCAAGAAATTCGATTGCAAATAATTTCAACCATGCTCATTAAGTAGCAGCTCTTGTGACCTGATGTGGTGATTTTTCAGTAAGAAAGTAACTTGTAGCCACCATTTTTATTCAAGCTGACTTTCTCGAAAGCAGACTGCTTGTGGCCATATCACTGGCATTAGTCCCCCTGTCCCTGATCCAAAGCCTTTTCTAAAGCTAATCTTCAGAGAAACCCATGCTACATTTAACTTTGGTATCTCTCCTGTGGGTCTCAAATTTAACCAGACACGGCCGATCTGAATATTTCCTGCATGTTAAACAGACCATTGTAAGCCTTTTCCTCCAGGCTAGATTGTTATAAATGCTGTTTATGATCCTGCTATGACAACTGTGAAGGACATGGCAAAGAATTTATCACAGGATTATTCATCCACCATCAGAATACCTAATAAGATTCTAAATGACCCAAGATGATAATAAGATCTAGCTTGTAGCAATAAGGTATTAATAAACTGGTTTTTTTCAATAAGGAATTGTCCTGGCATCATTACCCTGACATATTTGTTTTCCTTCGATTTTGCTGGTAACGTAGCTCTGGTGCTTTATATAGCAAATTTATAAAACCCCATGATGTATGAAAAATACACCACATATGAAGTGGAACCCGTAGGTTAAAGGCAAGTGCATTCTGTTTGCCTATGCCATAAAAAGACTAGATTTTTTAAGTCATAGATCCTAATTTTTCCCTGCTCTTTCACTTTGTATTTAAAAATTGTATGTAGAAGAATACATGCCCTACATACAAGGCCATAATTCAGATGAAGAGATTTTGTCATAATCATAAACCCAGAAAGTGCAGGTTGGATGATTAATGACTGGCACCAGAACCCTGAAGTCATCCTGAGCTGGAATCGCACCTGCAATCCTTGTTTGCAATATCTCAGACTTTAAAACCATTAGCTTCCTGGGGGAAAAAGAAAAACTTATATAATGGCAAAAAAAAAATGCTGGCAATGTGTGTTGCTGTGAAAATGACAGATAAAAAATACATGAATGTGCAACTGGTCTGATTAGTCAAATAGTCTGGGATCTTCAGGAAGTCCTGATGTCAGTACAAACTGCTCCTGTGCACAGCTGACTCTCTGCTCCCCTCCCAGTGCTGGGTGAGGGATCTTCCAGCTTCAGTGGCCACCACTGGCCCCATAGAAAGACTCTTAATGGGAAAAAAGGCTCTCTTGAATGAAGGTTCTGAGGAGGTGAGACGTGCCAAGTGCAGGAAAAAACAGACATGTAAAACTGCTACTTATCCAGTAAACCTATTGAATTGGTGATAAAAAGCTACATTACTCCTTGAAAATGCAGAGGCTGGTATAGCTTGTAGAAATACAAGTTTGCACTGGCTGATCTCAAACTCTTACAGGTTGTTTCACCTCCTGCATTTATAGTAAGGGAAAGCATGAAACAGGTGGATTGTTTTGCTAGAACTGTGACCTGAGGCAGTGACAGAATCGTAATTCTTGTTCTCAGTCAATTAATCTGCCCATCAATCTACATCATGTCCAAGGTCATTTTCTTATATATCTCATTATCACCTAAACTTTTATCAAAAGTTTATTCAAGCTGGAGAAAAATGAGATTTGGTGGAGAACACCGTGAACTCTAAGGTGTAAAAGGGATTTGGATTGTTTGAGCTCTTTGCTTTCAGTCATGTTCCTGGGTGGAGAATTGAGTGATTGCATGGACAGTCAAGTGACCTGGTGACCTTGTGGGGCTGGTTCACGAAAAGGTAAGCTAGCATGGAACAGAAAACACTTGTGCCCCTTTTCCTTTCTGAACTTCCCTTGGGAACATTGGGAGATTGCTCTGCCTTGCTACTTCATCTGAAGAAAGAAAATAAAAATATTTCCTACCCTAAGGGAAGGTTATGAAGACAACTAACAGAAATTACATTAATGGAAGTGCTCAGACATGAGTGGAATGGAAGCATTGTGAAAGTCTAACAAGGTCTCATTTCTGAATGAGAAGCTAGTGCCGTGCATATTTGACTTTTCTTTCTGATGCAGCAAAAGTAACCATTTGCACACCTATTTCCTAAATGTAAAATGAAGATTGTGTGTTTCTGTGGGTGATGTGGGTACAAAGGGAATATGTGCTGAAGTGTGCACGTGTGAAATTAAAGGATAGATCTGAACAGACAATTCTAGTTGAAAAAGAAGTGGGATCAATGCCTTGATAATTTAATTGTCTTTTCCTCACTGACCTCTGATAATTTTTAAGCCACTATTCAGTTCCTGTTTTCTAACAATCCTCTTTATAGGGAAGAAGAAGGAAATAAGTAACAATATATGTTATGTGGTCTTATGTTTTATCTTCATGTTATCTGAAGGAATGCAACTTGGGTCCATCTGGGGTGTGTTAATGGTGCTAAAATAAACATGCTAGGAAGTTGTAGTCACATTCATTGCTGGTGTCAATTCCTTTACTTGACCAGACCAATACATTTCAAAACACACATCTTCAGAATTTTCCCATGATTTATAGAAACTTTGTTAATGTTATAATATGTGAAGATTGGTAGGATTTTATGGAGAAGGGGCTTGTGTCAGCTCTGATGAGCTCTGGAAATTGGAAATTTAAAATTCCCTTTGCTTTGACAACTCTCGTAGTTCACCCCTTCCAGCCTGATTGCTTTGCAACCACTGGTGTTCTTTGTGTAAAATGTGAGAACAAAATGGGGAGAGAAGATAGAGTGAAGAAGAGGGGAGGCTGTATAAAGGATAGCTGAGGGGAGAGGGTTAAAACAAAATATTATTGTCTGTTAAGCTGAGAAGAGTACTTGTTGCTTTGGGAATTGGAACTACAGTGAATTGCTTGAGAAAGCTGGTAATTTCTAGTGTTGTTTTCTTCTGCTATGGATGATTTCCTGGAAAAATTGAATACTTACAATTGTACAATCTAGTAAAATCGCTTCCTGTTTTTGGCACCTGCTTATTGGGCTGTCCTTCTGAAATGTTTGGAGAAGAGGGTATTTTGTGAAAGCAGACTGTGGAAGTGCAGGGCGATTCTCAGTTTTCTAGGAAGCAGCATAAGTTTTCTCTTTCAACTAAGAGATCCTGTGAAAGCTGCAGAGAGATAAAAGCAAACACTATCTAAGCAAGTTGTGAAGTTGGCTGAGAACAGCACCTCACGGGAACCAGCAGCATTCCATCAGTAACGCTCAGAATAACCCAGGAAACAAGAATCAAAGCTTCCCTCGTCTCTCCTTTCAGGAGATGTGCATGGCCTTGCTCTTTCTCCACCTACAGTTCCCATCTCCCAGTCTCCGAGGAACCCCGCTGCTGCACGCAGCACTGGAGAGCAGAACTGCCTTTCCCAGAGCTGCAGCCACGGGGCTCAGGAGCTCCTTGCACAGCCCAGCTGAGCCAGGCCCTGCAGGAGGCAGAGTCCGAAACGGACACAAAGAGCTGTGAATGTGGGAGGGGCAGGGCAAAAAAACAGGTTCAGCCGCCCCTCCTTGTGCATCAATGTCATCGATAGCCTGAAGATTTTGTAGGATTGTGGTAAACCACACTTGATATTCTGGAACAAAAATGTGTTCTGGTCCCCAGTGCCTTGTATTTTGGACTGTTTAGGCTGGTTCTCTGCTACTGTATCTCCAAGGAGTCTTCAAATGTCATTCTTAATTTTGTCTAATTCTGTGTGTCTTGCTGTCAGCAGTGTCAACACAATAGAGAAAGTAGGCTAAAAAAGGAGAGGAGGCATGTTGATATTTTCTTCCTTTAAGTTCTCAAAATAAATTAAGGAGAAATATTTATCTCTATACTATTTAAAATCCACTGTATTTCTTCATCTGGTTTCTCTGTTGTGTCCTATTTAGCTCTAGTAAGTCACAAGCATATTGAGGGCAAATAGTGGGTACGAATCTGACAGAAAGCTAATGAGCTCTCCTGTGATTACCAGTAAGGACTATGACTCATTAAATCTCATTTCCTGAGAAAGTCCACATGAGTAGAGAAAATTATCTGGAATAAAGGTCTAAAAACCTAATTCAATCAGATTTATAGGTGTTCTTGTTGCAACAAAATAATCAATGGAAACAGAGGAATCTTCTAATGAGAGCTTTTGGTTACTGTTCAGGAAGGTCTGTTTCCCTTTTATTCAAGATTCATGCAAAATTGCTGCCCTTCTCCCAAAGTAACAGGTTGATCCATGTAGTGAGTATTTTCGTTTTGCATTTTAGATGTGTGATACAACTGTTATAATAAATAGATGTTGTGTGCAATGTGACTTCCATTCAAAACTATGCTTAAGAATGAACCTGGCTTGTCCAGTTTTTGGTAAGTTGCCATTGCCTTCATGCAGTGTTTTCTTCGTGGGATGCACATCTTTGTGTGGTACATTTTTTTGTACATTATTTGGAGAGGAAAAGCCTCTTCCTTGTTGCAATGAAGAAGAAAAACTTCCATTGATTTAATGAGCTTTGGCTCACCCTCTGATAGAGCAGCATTTGAGGAAGTTTTTGACAGTTTTTATCTTTGTGTAGAGAGATGTGTGGACACAGTCCCGTTGTGTTACATACCATCCATTACATGGATGTGACAAGGAAAGAGTTGGTGTGTCTCATGGAGTGAACAGTAGAGACCCACCACTGCCTGGCAGGTGAGGAACTCGGGCAGCTCTTTGCATTTGTAATTCAGTGTGATCTGAAGGCCTCAGCAGCTGAACAAACTTGCCTTCATCACTGGATTCCTGCTGCTGGGAAGGACCTCAAACTGATTGCAGCAAGCTTTGGGTCTGTTTAAATAATCAGCCTTCTGGGATATTGTGGTGTGATGAGTGTGATGATACAGTTGATCCTGCTGGCACTAAATTATCTTGGAACAGGGAGATTAAAATAATATAACTATTTACCAAACAGAAATGTATAGTTTTGTTTGAGCTCACAAGCTTGGATCGGAAATGAGCCCAAGTTGAACATCTGGGGAATAAGAGCACCGGTGCCTTTCTGAACAGTTCTGAGGTTTTTTCAGGGTTTTATTTGAGCTTTTAGGTATATAAAATGTTATTTGCTTAATTCAAATCCACTTCTTCAGGTATGAGAATGAGGAATATTGATGTTTTATCCAGACACAGTTTGAAGAACATTACAGAAAAGTGGATATAGGAGACATGCTTTTCATGTGGACACCTTAGTAACTCTATGTTAGGAATTCCATTTTTGTATGCATTTCCTGAGAGTTGAGTTTTTGTTGAAGGATTGTTTCCTCCTACTTTAGCTGTTCCCAATTCCATCCTGCACATTACATGTCATCTGTGGGATGTGTCATTCAGGAATTAAACAGAAACCCTAGGAAAATATGCTGCTGTTTATAACTTGAAAAAGCATTTATTAATGTGAAGATGTAAGGTAGGAGTTAGAGAGAAGCAGTTGTTTATGTGCTATGAATCACATTTTTCTGTTTGGGAAATGAAAGTTATTTAGAGGTTCTGTGTGTTTGTCAATGGAATTTGCTCCGGGACTCTTTTATAATGACAAAAGAAATCCTGTGCTATGTGCAATACAAAGATGAGAAAAATTATGAATTCTTATTCTACTGGGGAGTACAGCCAAAGAAACAAAGAAGTTAGAGAAGTGTAAATGTTCCTCTGGTAATATAATCTGAAATGGTGCTTCAAAAATGCCATTTTTAACCCTGTGGTGGGAAAGCCTTTGGAACACCATCAGCAAGTAAGTTTTCTTATCTAGCATGTGTGAAAGTCTGAGGCTTTATATGATATTTTAAGTTAAAAATCTGTAAAGGATGGGAAAGTCAGAAGATTATCTTGACAGTTTTGCTTGTTTGGTGGTGGGGTTGGTTTGTTCCACCTAATCCTCACTGGTAGTCCAGGCTCTCCATGAGGGATAAATCAGGAGCAGAATAACCATGTAAGGTTACTCAATTACCATTTCAAAACTGTTCTTAAGCTAAACATGGACGTGTTCCTGTCAGTCAATCTGCCTGTCTTTTTTTCCACCTCTCATTGTGCAAGAGGACTGGCTTTTTGGCAAAGTGATAATAAAATTGTAACAAAGTCCAATTTTTCAAATCAAAAGCTAGAACTCTGCTTTGGGGCTCCATTTTCTTTCTTAGAGTCTAATGAGGAGGGACAGGCAATTATTATTATTTATTTCACTAATTAGCTGGATAATCATTCACTGTAAAACTCTTCAGTGTTAGAAATATGTTCCTTGTACACTTTGTTTAACAGTTTCCTTTTTATCAGGCTGAGCCACTGTACGACATCTATTATTAGTGGGGCAATGGGGGCCACTTGAAAAAAAAAAGGAAAAAAAATAGAGGGATAATTTTTGATCTACGAAGATAATGCAACAAGAAGCAACAGTCCATAAAAACATCTCCTTTCAGTCTCTGAAGACATAATGCTTTATGATAACCATAAAACATTTTAGTGCAAAATAAATTGCTGTCCTATTCAAATCCTTAAATGTACTACAGTGGATGTCACTGAAGACATACAGCTATTTTTTCCAATACTGAGATATATTTTATCATAATTTGTAGTGTAGGTGACAACCTTGCACACATGATTGCCTTTTCTTGCTTAGTTAGCTTGCCAAGGTCAGAGTCCTTTGGCCTTTTATGGATGTAGAACTATTAGGAAATAAACAGGATAACCAAGTAGCGTAAAGACAAAACTTGTTTCCTTGGCTGGTGTGTCATATACCTCTAAGGATTTCACAGTGTTCTGAGTATGTACTTACAGGAAATTATTTCTTTTTAAATGCTATAACAAACTCTTCTCACTTGTAAAACACATAGGCAATCTTTCTCATTTTCTATTTTTCTTTCTAATTTTTGTTTAGTTATGTTTTTTCTTTTGTCTTCCAGCTAATGAATGGCATGTGGGTTTTGGAACTGCTGTGAAGAGAACAAGGAGTGGCAATTAATGGAAAATATTGCAGCTACAGTTCAGCCCAGGAGCCTTGAGCCAAGTAAGAACCTCAATTTCCTCATAGCTGAATTCTTGTGGTGTCATTTCACATTGTGCCACTGGTGAAGTTCTTGGAGCACGCATTCTCAAGGAGCTTCTAGAATTTCATATTCACTTTTTGCATCAAAGCAGTGCAGAAAAGAGTTAATTCTAAAGTACTTTTGTGTTACTTCTGCTGATGATTATGTCTACGTAGGACTGCATGGAAAGGATGTAGGAAAATGTAATAACGGTGACCTATTTAGTAAAATCATTTAGGAGATATATCCCCACTGCACAAAAGTATTTGCCTTAGCTGGTTTGTTTAGATCTGATATAAAGCATCATATGGAATGGAATGGAATGGAATGGAATGGAATGGAATGGAATGGAATGGAATGGAATGGAATGGAATGGAATGGAATGGAATGGAATGGAATGGAATGGAATGGAATGGAATGGAATGGAATGGAATGGAAAAAAGAAGTTGGTAAGGTCTCTATGGAACCACAGAAATGTGTAAGACCTGGTTGGTGACATTTCTGTAAGTTCTATACTAGTGTGAAGGAATAAATGAAAAATGCATTTTATATGTTTCCCTTTAAAATACACTGAAGTTTTTGAAATAGAAAATGGGTTGCAACAAAACTTTACCTTCTCTCTTGAGTTGAGATGAAATTGTGTCTCAAAGGGAACCAGTAGGGCCTGTAAGGTAAGTAAAACTTCAGCCATGAATATGGATTTATTTGTGTGTTGACTTGTGTGGTGGTGATGTATTTAAAAGGTGGGGGTTTTTTCCACCATGTTGTGGAAGACCCTTTCTTCCATGATTAGTGAACACAGGCTGCTAGGATTCAATGTCCTGCCAATATCCTGCAAGGATGGGTGTAAAATTGTCTGGTAGTTTGCTTCAAATGACTGTTCCCCCAGATGAAGGATCCAACCTGAAAAGTTCAGAAGTCCATAGAGATTTGATGATTTGGAAGAATGATATTTGAATTTCTATGCCTGTGCAATTGTGTGAGCCAGCTCCTGCGAGACTTTTGGCAGGATAAGAATTTCCATTCTTTCTTTCACTGTTGCTTCCAGTCAGTCATATTCATTTAAAATGGCTTATCAAAGGTTTTTAATTATTTTCTGTGTTACCAGTATGGTGAAGGTGATGCTTAAATTCAGAATGTTAGCCAGTAACTGGATAAGAGAGGGTTATGAGCAATCTTTCAGACTCAACCATATATTACAACGTCTGTGAGGTACATATCCATCATTAGACTATTTAGAAATGTGGAATTAATATAACATGACTTTCTTGATGTCTACATAATATGATTGACAACCCATACCACGTAAGAAAATAGTTATCCAGGGAGATGAGGATACTGAGGCTTTTATTCTTTTTAAATGTTTTCTCATTTGTTGTTTGTTGCTTGTTGGCAGTTTATCTTAGATTTTGCAAATATAAAAGCAGCTGCAGTAGTAATGTTTAGCTTTTGGATTCAACAGACACATATATTTTAATCTAAATGACAATATTTAGCAACAAAATTGCTTCATTTAAACTTCACTGCGTTTCTTAATGTGTGGGAACTATAATTTAAAAATAATGAATGCAACAGGGTGAATATATGGCTTCCATTAATTCCAAATACTGCTTATTTCCAGCACTTTTTAATTATTTGAATATACTTCTCAATATATTTAACTGAAGTGGAAAAATCATTCAAACCTCAGACCATTTACGATTGCTGGTGTATGTGTATCTGTAACTTTCCTTCCAAATTACTGAACTTCAGAGTAACATTTCATTTTGAGTATCTATTTTTCCTGTGTATTAGGAAGTGCTACAATAGTTGAAAAAAGAAGTTGTGAAAGATGCAGGTTTCACAAACAGTGAACATCAGAGGATGTGAATTGGTAAATTGCAGGTTCTGCAGGGAAATTGTGTTAAAGGCTGACTTAAACCCAAGGACAGTAGGATAACTGAGTCTGTGCTGCATCTGGCACTCTTATCCTAAAACAGCACTTTCTTGGAGAAACAGAGATGCACAGGCTGTGAGGGTTCCTTGATTGCCCAGAGCCATCAACTTTAATCTTCTTTGCACATCCTATATGCAGGCACAGAGAGAGGTAAGGCCAGGTCTCACATTCTGAATGTTTTTGTTACCTGCATTGTGGATCTGGCATGAAATTTTGTCTTCTTCTCCTACAATGGTGTTTTCTTCTGATGACTGAGCCTATACATTGAGTTCCTTCCTTGTTGTTAACATAATCATTTACAACATTTCATACTAGCATGGGCTGGAGACAGAAATCATAAGCCTGTTTATGTCATGAGGCTCTTGGGTGCTGGACACTGAAAAAGTGAGTAGCAAAAACTGTGTAATCTTTCCCATGTTTTCATGACTGTACCCAAAATCTCTTAAATGAGGAACTACATGTGGCTCAAAGCTACATTGTGTGCTGGTGGCAGGACTCTGGTGTGATGTGCATTTTGGAGCAGGGTCTGCACTTTACCTGCCTTATGGCTTGAAACTGAGCATGGGGACTGTGACAGCCAGAAAAACAGATTCATATATTAATGTTTCTCTTTTGTTTTATTTTTATGTGTTCTTGTGCACTTGTTTGTGTTCAAATAGATCTGGGCCCTCATGAAGAACTAGTTTAGACATTACAATGTGTTGGTTGATAATTTGAGCAAATAAACCTTACTTGCCTTGCTGCTTGAACAGAAAAAACTGAAACAAAAATATCTACTTGATTGCTATTGATTCTGGTCAGTGGCTGGGCTTGCGACATAAATACAAATTGTCTATTCTTAGGCTATGATTCCTCAGTAGAAATCAAAATACCAATTAGAGTAAACTCTAATGACATCTATTGGTTTTTCATGATACCAAAATGAATGAACTTTTTAAGAGTCTCAGGGCAGCCTGACACTGACTGGGGCAGGCACTTTGTATCTGTTTAGCCATCAATTTAGTCACCTTGCTCACATTTTTGCTGCCACAGCTGCAGCTGGTGAGAGAAGCAAGGTTTGGGCCAAAGTCCTCTTGTTTAGGTAGATGTGTGGTAGGGTTTTCTTGCTGCTCTGCCATCTGAGCAAATTCTGTCAGCAAGGGAAGGGTAATGAGAGCTGGGAAGAGATGTTACCTGGTGAATCTGTTTCAAGAGCTTTACCCTATAACTGACAGGTCTTTACTGTTGAATTCCTTCATTTACTTCAAGGTTAGTTTTTCCATTTTTTTTCAAGGTGCTGTGCACTCTGCATTCTTTTGCAGACACACACTCCAGCTTTTCTCTCTTCATGTCTCAAACTGACACACCAGCACTTTTTATCTTTGTGCTGACTTCTCCATACCTGTGATAGTTTGGGGTTCTTTTCCTCCTGTGTGCTAGATCATTTGTTTCTCTCTATTGAAGTCCTTCTGATATCAAATCCTGTTTTGCGAGGGCACTCAGAGTTAATCTCTCACAGGAACTCTACTCCAAGAGAAGAATGTGCTTGTGATTAAGCTTTTAAGCTCCCTGTTATTTGGTATTTTATTCCAGAACTCTGTATCCCTGTGGTTGCAACTCCATGGTTTATCTCTAAACAAGTGCCAGCTGCTGCTGACAATCAGCAAGGGACCGGGCAACCACAGTGGATCAAGTACCAAAATCTTTGCTCAGTTTCCATTCCAGGTACTATGAAAAGGTCCCAATTTGGAGTTTAAACAGGCAAATAAACCATGAAGAAGCTGGCTTGTGTACATAAAGAAACCCTTCATGGTGGGCACTGGATCATGCAGAGGATATCTGACTAAAATGACTTCCTATAAGGAAAGAGTAAACACTAGTTATTTGTCTCTGCTGGGCCACAGCTTTTCCTTTTATGTTTTGCTGGCTGCACTACAGGCAACTGGTACATAGGGTACGTGGTGTGGTTCTCTTTTCTGAAAGGTGACAAGGCTTCTAAGATGATAAGAAGAATGCAGTAGTTCAAATCAATCACAGTCATCACAGAATTATAGACTGGCCTGAGTTGGAAGGGACGTAACAGATGACCTAGGTCCACACCCTGCCATGGGCAGGGGCACCTTCCCAGGGTACTCCAAGCCCCACCCAACCTGGCCTTGAACACTGCCAGGAATGGGACAGCCACAGCTTCTCTGGGCAACCTGTGCCACAGCCTCACCACTCCCACAGGGAGAATTTCTTCCCTGTATCTGATCTAAACCTGTGTCAGTCTGAAGCCATTCTCTCTTATCCTGTCACTCCATGCTCTTGTAAATAGTCTCTCTCCATCTTTCCTGTAGGTTCTCTGCAGGTACTGCAATTGGGTCACCCCAAAATGTGAAGCTGTGCTCCAAAAGTTCAGCCTGTGTTCAGTTGAAACAGTCAGGAGCTCCAGGGATTTACACAGATTGTCTTAGTCGGATGCCAGCTGGAGCACTCACTCCAGCTGAAGATTATGTATGTGAAATTAGAGGCACTGGCATTGTCAGAGCTTGTGTAGGTGTAAGAAGTGCTCATTCTATGAAATCCCCTCACTTCATAGAAGTTAGAGTTGCCAAAAACTGCAGGCCAGCTACTGAGATTTTTGCCTTCAATGTCTTCAGAACATTGCAGCCAATTTACAGAAAACTGCATGGTTACTTGCAAGCTCAGGGCCTCAAAGCTGAGGAACCCAATAAATAAGAAATGTGTATAACTAAATATAGCACCTCTACTTAATCATTTCATTCCCTTCCACCTGCTTCCAAAGAACAAAGTTTCAGGCAAAAATCCCTCATGTCAAGTTTCATCTCTCTTACCATATTTCTGAGTGAATTGCTGCTCCCCACTGCCCCTCCCAACAGGAGTTCACAGAAGTGCAGCAAGACCTTATTATTCTGTTTATGATGGGATGGTCTATTCCAGTACGATGGAGTCCGTAGTAAATCCATCTACAGAATTAATTCTGGGCTTGTGAGGAAGAGATGCAAGTAAAAGCTGTAATGATTTACAGTTTGAAGATGCAGCTGATATGAAAATAAACATTGAATCAGTTTCTTCTATATGTCTTAGTTCCATTAGAATAATGACAGTAGGTGACATTTTTCACATTTTAATTGGTGTTTTGCTGATTTTATCAGAATTTCTGCTGATCAAAGCAAATTGGCTATTTATTTATTTTGCAGTGATGCTAACTAATCAGTGGAAGTTTAATGTACTGTAATGAATTTTAAATATCCTCCTAGTCATTACAAGTGTGTGAATCTAGACTCTTTCTCGTAACAGTTTGAATAATTAATTACTTGAATAGCAAAAAAAGGTAACATTTAATATAATAACATTTTCTTTGAAATATTTCACTGCATGTTTTATAGTAGCATCTCAAATTAGCAAAGGATAATTCTGACCAATGTATTCACCTCTGCATGCACGCAGCTCACACAGCCTAATTCTGACTATATTAGGTTGGACTGATAGTAAATATCTTAACTACTAGTTAATTTCAGTAGCTTGTTAAATGATGGTTTTTATATTATTTAAACTTCAATGTCTTTGTTTTAGTTGGTTTCTTTTATGTTATTTATCTAAACAGCAGGTTCTTAAAAAAGCAGTGACATGCTTCATGTCACTGTATTGCTTCCTACCAATTGTGGCATGCTGTAAATTGTCCTCATGAGTATAAAAGAAAAAGAGGAGTTTAAAAAAAAAGAGTAATAGAAAAAATCATGTTAACTTCTGGATACAATTCTTCACACATCCTCTTGTCCGGGAGAGAACTTCAGTGTTCAGTGAACTTCAGTGAACATTCAAATGTTTAGGGCTAGAGCATGTTCCGTGAATTAGAGTGTAGGCTTTGAGGACTTACTGCCAAGCTGAAAAGAATTTGGTTTCAGTTTACATGCTTTTCCTGCACATGTTGAATCAGGCCCTGGCACACTTTTTGACACTATGTTGTGCATTTCCATGCTTTGTAACTACACTGCATTCCAATATCTTGGAAACTGCATGAGAGGACTGCCTGGGATTTCATGTGTTTGTATTTCTGGATTTTAGCTGAGGCACGGCAAACAAAAGAACCCTCCTCATTCTTCCCACTGTGCTAAGAGTTAGTCCAGGTCTGCACTCAAAAGAGGCATATTCAGTTCTCAGAGTGGGGGGGTTTGCAAGGGACTTGTTGTCATTTTAGCTTTAATGCATATGTTCTAATATGCCCTTTGTCAGTGGGATGTATGGAATGACGTGGATGAGTTCCTCAGCAGATGATACAGTTCATCCTTTGGACTCAGGAGAAGTGACTTGTGCCTGTGCAAGGAAAACAAAATGCAAACAATCAGTCCAAGAAAAGCTGTTTTACACTGCCACTACAGGGCATGATCTCTTGAAGAGAGAACAAAATTTGGGTTATTGTAAAATGAGAGAATCAATAGGAGATTTATGCTGCTCTATTTATTAGACACTCTTCAAAGCCATGGTAATCTTGCATCTAAATTACTAGATCAGATGTAGATCTTGCTTATAGGGAGTAGGGGGAGTTTCTTACATGTCTGTTTGGATCATTTTGAGTGTCCAAATAAGTGATTTTAACCTTCTTTGAGAACATCTAAATGTGAAACCGTAGACTGATTTCAAAGTGGAAAGTGTAAATACTTAAATTTCAGCTAAAGTAAAAATTCTCTTAAGGCTTATTTTATTTATTTTTTAAATTTTGGCCTCTTAGAAGCATGTGGAAGCAATTCATGAATTTTGAGAGGTTTTTTGCAATGATGTTTTAATAAATAGTAATGTTTTAATAAAACAAATTATAAAGTAATGAGTTGGCTACTATGTCAGTGATTTTGCTTGTTAAAATTCATCTTGCACTGTCTCTAACTGTAAAATAAAGACAATTTAAAATGAAGAGTGGAACAGTGTTAGTGCACCAGAAAGCATCCAGGCTCATGCAGAATTCACATCTTCCACTAAGACACTGTCAAGAGAGTCCACCTAATTCCAGTAAGATTTAGGTCTAGTTTGAGAAATAAATTTAGTAGATCTGCAACTACTCTGGATTTGAATGAAATTACACAAAAAGGAATGATAACATAAATATCAAATTGACTTCCAGGCAGATACTTCCTCTCTGTCTCTGCCCATTTAAGATCTTTAAAGCTTTCAAGGAGCCTGGGAAGGGCTCTCCGTGTCCCTGGCTGAAGATGTGCAGGGGCTGAGCCTTGCCGTGCCTGGTGCCTGTGTCTGCTCTCTGAGGGGACAGGGACAATCCCCACAGCTGGGATTGCTCTGGGCCACTCGGGGGCTGAGGGACAAGGGGCTGTCCCACACTTCTTATAACAATGACAGAAAACCAGCAGAGCTTCTGCCATCATAAAAAATAATGGACAGACGAGTACGTGTACAATGTTTTGATTATTATTTACTTGCAGAATACGCTGAGATTTACCTTTGCTACTGCAGCAAAATCAATATAATACTCCCCAAAAATACTAATAAAAAGTTTACTTGAAGGCATTATACAAAAAGCCTTACAGATTAAAGGAAGAACACTGATATATTGTGTTTTTCTCTGTTACTTCTTGTACTGCCTTTAACATGTGAAAAAACCAGAGCTGCAATTTGTGGAATGAGACTGATTTTGAACCAAAATTTTTCCTTACTTATCAGTAGCTATGCTGGAATCATCTGGTCTGTTGGGGTTTGGTAGCTTGAGGAATTAATGAATATTCATTCCTTTTCCCTGGGTACAAAGTAAAATAACTAGTAATTAGTATAATATTTAATACTCCTATTCAAAATAAATAAATCTTTTGTGAAAAAAAATATAATTATTATAATGTAGCAACTTCTGCATGTGTAACTGGAATTGGATGTGCTGTTTTGAAAATGCTTTTAAGCCCTCATTTACATGTTTCCAGATCAGTTAATTATTCCCCTTGTATGCATAAAACAGAACTCTGGATTGTACTTGCATATATTATTCATTTTGCTATCTATCTTCTAAGTTTAGCTGATTCTAATATTTTAATTTTACATTATTATTATACCAGTGATATTTGTCTTCTGATAGAAAAATTATTCTTGTCTCCACTTAGTTTTATGCTCGTTTTTAAACGCACTGGCTTACACGGTAGTAAGCGTAACTATTACAACTTGGGGTTTGTGTTTCGTTCTCGTTCTCCATTAGTCACATCGTGTGTTTCTGTGCAAGGGGACAGTCTCACATGGGGACCTTGGCTTTTGTCCATGAGGTCATGAGCCAGAGGAAAATGGAACTCATAAAATGTAGGGCAGGAGCCTTGAATCTGGTCACCAGAGTCAGAGCTTGGGAGCTGCTCTAATAAGGTTTGATTCAAAGCTTGCTGGAATCTGCAGGAGGATTTGTGGTAGCTTTTAATAAGGCCTTTCATGTTTATCTCAACATTAATTTAGTATTTCCCTGGTATCCATTTAGGTTGCCGTTGCCAGTCTTTAGATCAAGGCCGTTCCTGGCTATGAGAGTGTAAATGGGGAGATTCTCCCAGAGAGCCCCACTGGAACTGGACAATTCCCCTGTGGGAATGTACAAACCAGCACAGCCTCGTGTACATCACAACCACCAAAGGGCTGTTCTCTGCCCTTCAGAAAGACATGAAGTGGGGCAATCTCTGTGTCAGGATGTGAAAGTCCATGTGTGGCGGTCATACAGGTGCATAGCCTGGAAACCATTGATGCCTTCTGACCTAACTAATTAGTACCTTCCTATTCCATTTAGTATTAATTTCCTTCCCCCCAAGAGGGAAATCTCAAAGGGGCAGGACAGGCTGTCACTGTGTGCCAAGAGATGAGCCCTGTGTGCTCTGGCTGCTGCTGTGGTGCCTCTTGGTGTGACAGATGGAAGCTGAGACTTCTGCCATCTGCATCCCAGAGCAGATGAGCTAATAAACAGAAATAGCTTCTTACTAATGTAAATTTTCCCCTGATTTATATGTCTTATATCTCAGAAAGATACTTGAGCAAAACTTGTAGACACGAAGGGTTTTAGTAACCCTGTCATGTCACATATTTTTCTTTCTTTTAGTGGGTTGCAATAGAATTTTAAGTGAGCTTTGGTTAGGTGACAGGGCTTTAGCTAGAACTAACAGCCATGGAGCATGAGAAACTGTGAGGTACTGAGTGCTCCTTTTGAATCAAAGTTTAAGGTTAAGGATGTCTAAAAGGATGACATAAAATATGTGCAGGATTCAGGAAGAACTGCATAATGCAGAGTGGTAAATGCCAGGGAGGAGTTCAGAAGCAGAGACAAGTAGCTGGTTTATATGAGATTAAGATACCACTGCATTTTATGGACACCCACAAAGAGAGGGTTTAAAGGGTGCTGACCAAACAGGAAATTGTGTTACATAGATCTGGAAGAAAGAAGTTTGTCACCCAGGTGATTTTTGCTGGCTCACAAGGCATTACCCTCTTTCCTAAGCTTTTTCTGAGAATTCAGTAGGAAAATTGGTAGGGCCATGATTAGCAAAATGTAGGGATTTGCTCTGTTTTACACTCAGGAAGCCACATTAAAAGCCTGTGACCAAGCTTACCAAGTTGAACCCTGGATGCTGACTTCACTTACCTGTATGACAGGCAGTGCTAGCTTTATATCAGCATGAATATTGTGGCAGTAGTTCTTTTTCTACAAGATCCTGACCATTTTCAGGGCCCAGAACATATGTTTGCCTTTTAGTAGGTTTTTTCCCCTTGTTCAAACACAATGCGTTTATTTAATACGTGCTTTTCAAACTTTGCTTTGAAGAGCAAATTACTAATTTACCCAGGGGTCTATTCGGTTTTTCAGATATTAATGAAATTGTTTTCACCTTTATGAAGTGAATTAATAGGCTTATTCCCATTATAGAGATTACTAGTTGAGGCACAGTGTTAAAAAGCAATCTCTAAATTTGTGTGCAACATTTTTTCAAGATGCAACATTTTTTTATCCTCTCAGCATTAAATACCGTGTTTGTATTCAGACACAACGCCTATTGATTTGGGGCACAAATTAAGATTTCATCAAATAAGATTTTGAGATATCAAATCATGAATCTAGAAATGAAGGGTGTGCTATGAAAAAGTTTCAAACTTTGGTTCAACCTTACTTTGATAAGGAACTCAGTGGTGGTTTGGGATAGATTCCCAGTGCTAAACAACCTCTGAAGGTTTGTGAGCCTGGAAGATTTCCCCAGTGCCATATTTGTATGTCCCCTCTGATTTTACTTCTTTTTCTCTAGTGGCATCCTGGTAACAGAAATACTTTCAGCCTGCTCTGCCCTGGTCCTGCTGTCATCTGCTTGTCCTGTCTGTGCCCGTGAGCCAGGGCTCTGCCGAGTGTGATACCACTGCAGCTGGTGTGGGAGGAGATCGGCTCTCTGTGGTGGGTGTGTGGGAAGCACTGCTGCCAGACCAGAGCAGAGCAGTGATAATGTTTGAGGAACCTTGGATTCCATGGCAGGGCAGTTTTTTTTGCTCACATCTTGTGTGTTGCTTCTTGCTTTCTGGCCTCTCTGGTCTGTCCCTGTCCCATCTCACTGCCTCCTTAGCTCCTTTTGCCCCAGTTTCATTCGCTGTCTGTCCCATCCTAAGGCTTCCTCCTCATCTTCCCCCCACAAGGGGAATTCCACTCATGTGCATTCCAGTCAAGTAGGGTGACTGCAGGTTCACAGCATTATTGCATTTGCTCAGGCTCCCCTGTGGAATTTTCTGTCATGTGGATCTTCCTTTTTGTCTTCCATGTTCAGTTTTCCACCCTTAGAGAAAGTCTGGGCAGGCCTCTGCTCTCAGAGAGGTGTCAGGCTTTGCCAGAGGCTGGCAGATCTCACCGACTTCTGCTCTTGGCTCATGGTTTTGAGGCTTTCACATGAACTGCCATGACTTTGTTTTTAAGTGAAAACCTAAATTGAAAAGAAGGAGCATGAAGGATGTGCCAGCCTGCTGTTTTTCATGAGCTGGCCCAGAGTCTTGCCTGCATACAAGGAGCTAAAGAATTGCAGAGGGGTAAGACAAGCTTATTCATAACAGTGAAATTGAGAAACCCTTTCTCTTTCTTCTCAGTGCTGAAATGACTAAAGGCCAGTTCTCATGTGAATAGTTTGAAACTCTTTGTTTTAGTTGTGTTGCACTGTACATTTTTCTTCAGGTGCTGTGAAGTTTGAGATCAGTAAGTTGTAACTGAAATGAAGGCAATAATATTTTGGATATTCCGAGAAAAGCAAGAATTTTTGGAAAGTATTGTCAAAACACTGTTATTCTTATTTAGAATCTGTAAATAGGTGATTCTTGGTAATTTGTTTTTCATTGTTTCACTTTGCTCTTTTTTAATAATTCCTTTTAAAATTTGCATTGAACTATATTAATGTAAAAAGTATAAAGACTTTAAAAACTCACCCAGGCTCTTGGGGCAGGAACATGCCTTATCAGTTTTGTAAACCTTTATGCATATTTACAATGCTGCAGGAAGAATCACTGAGGGTAATAAATTGTTTTCTAATAAATTTATATAGAAAGGTTGTATTGGAAAAGCTGAAAAGACAGGAGCAACAAAAACGAACAGGCTTAGAAGGTGATCTTATAAAACCCTTCTACAGAGCATTTTATTGAGTGGAAGGTAAGAATTTACTGTGCTGCTTCCAGGTGGGATAGAGCTATAGTTGGGACAAATAAATTTTGACTTCTAATATTTAAGTTCCTTCAGTTGTCCTTCAGCTCATCTCTGTCCCTGCCTGTGTTGTGTCAGAGGTATCATGGTAAATTCAAAAGATGTGATTCAGCTGTGTTTGTATTCCTCATCTCTAAGAAGTTAATAAACACAGTATCACTGAAGTTAGAAGTCAGTGGACTCTTTTTACCCCTCTTGTGCCATGACCTTGACTACAGCACCAGGTCCTTGTTCCTCTGATGATTTAGGAGTTCCAGTTCCCCAAAAATCATAGAATGGTTTAGGCTGTATAGAACCTTACAGATCATGTCTGTCCCCCTACCATGGGCGGGGACACCTTCTATTAGGTGAGGTTGCTCCAACCCCCGTCCCCTTGGACATTTCCTGGGATGGGGCAGCCACAGCTGCTCTGGGCCCCACTTTTGTAACCCTTTTAGACACTGAAAGGGGCTCTGAGGTCTCCCCAGAGCCTTTTTTCCTCCAATCTGAGCAGCCCCAGCTCTCTGACCCTGTCCTCATAGCAGAGCTGCTCCAGCTCTCGGCTCCAGCTCTTGGATCACCTTCGTAGGCTCCTCTGGAGTGGCTGCAGTCCCTGTCCTTGCTGTGCTGAGTGTCCCAGAGCTGGGTTCAGCACTGCAGGTGGGGTCTGATGGGGATGTCACAAGGGGATGGATCAGATGGGAACAATGCCCTCCCTTGGCCTGCTGGCCACGCTCCTTTGGACACAGCCCAGGACACGGCTGATTTCTTGATGCTGCTGGGTCAAGTCAAGGTTCTCATTCTCCAACACCCCTGAGTCCCTCCTGGGGCTGCTCTCACTCTATTCCCTGTCCAGCCTCTGTTTGTGCTCACAACTGCCCTGAGCTGGCCCAGGCCTTTGCACTTGGCATTTTTGAACCTGAGGGGTTTGCAGAACTTATCTCTTACACATATTCAAACCTTCTTCACCAGCTGACCTGATTCAATGGTTTTTTCTTCTTGTGACTGAGCTGAAATTGCAGTAAATAATTAGGTAAGAAAAATATTTTCTGCTGATATTTTGGCATGTGTACCATTTCTCATTTTAACAATATAATTAGACTGGGTTTCACAAAATGTGTTGTTGAGATGAATATATTTATTTTAAATGCTTCCATTTTATTAAACTTGTATTTTGAAAGGGAACATTTCTGTGAAAATCACACTAGATGTGGTATTTTTTATAACTGCCTTGCATTTGTCATGTATATCTGTTTTTCACAGAGGCATGCCAAGATTTATGAGTAAATTTCTGTGTTCAAAAAATGTTAGCAGAGACAATTGCATAGCATTTTACATAGGAATCCCATTGCAATCTTCATACAGTTGTACCTCCTTCGCTTTGGACAGGAGAACATTTTTAAAATTACAAAATAAAAAAAAGAAAATATTTCAGGCTAATATTTTTTAGAAGTTTCTACATTCTCTTTGGCCTTTTAGGGGAAGATGCACCTAAGAAACAAGCAACTGTGTAGTGCAAAATATCAAGCATTCTTTGAGCTTGCAATATTCCAGAAAGCTTCTTTGGAATAGGAATAGGAACTATTCGCTATTTGCACTTGTGTCAAAAGATTGATGTCTCTTACTGCACCTGCTTGTGGTGTATTTTTTCAGCACTTTATTTCCTGATAAGCCTAAGAGGCTTTGAGGTACCTATTCCTTTGCATTAAAGTAGCCAGTTCTTTGAAAAATCAGTTTGAGGTGAGTGCCTTCACATCTCCAGAGAATTCTGGTGGAACTTTCCTGATATGCTTTGGGTTGCATATTAAATTAAATTGAAATTCATGTCCCATTGGAGTATGTCAACTATTAGGTCATCTGTGAATGTTTTAACATCAGTGAAGCCACATATTTCTGACTTCTGCTTCTATGAATCCAAACCTTTCACACCAGAGAATTAGCAATGCTGTCTGAGTTTGTTCCATAAAAACAGCTCAGGTGTTCAGTTATGTAGAGAGCAAAAGCCTCTGGGAATCATTTTGCTGCTGGGCATAATTGCAAACCTTTCCCTTTTCCTTCCAAACACCCACTAGTCAGGTAACTGAGATGTGCTATTATTGATCTGCAGAGGTACCACTGGGCTAGTCACTTGTCATACAAAATGTGTCAAAATTTGCACATCAATTGCAGCAGTTACTTCAAAAATCACACTTCTCTATGAAAATAAAACAGAAAATCACATGCTACTTAAATACCTCAGCAATAATTCTCTTGCTTCGGGCACCTGAGCTGTAATAAATGTTGGCATTTTCACTCCAAACCTTTTTTTTTTTTTGGAGAAATTTTAAAAAGCACTGTCAATTCATGCCATTTTGAAACAACCACAGCATGCATGAATGGGACAGGGAGCTGGCAATTAGGCCTGTCAGCTGCCCAGTGTTTGCTTTCTTCTTGCACTTGCCATCCTGCTTCTCTTCCCTGCTCTCTTACTGTCATTTTGCAGGATACAGTGAGGTGTTTTCTCAGCCTCATGCATTAAATTCTTCTAGAATACTGCTTTGGCATGAATGTGTTGTGTCTCACTACATGCCCAAATCCAAATCAATATATGATTTTTTCTTGTTGTTTGGAGATAAATAAAATAAATCAGTAATGTAACTGGTCCTATTGAAATTCACTGATGAACAATATGAATCTTGTGGTGAACTCACCCCACTTTCCTTCCTAAAAATTTCTAGGTGAAACAGCTTGCTCTAAAGATGTCTATACTTTTTCACCATCTAAAATTGAGTTGGTGGGACATGGAAAATTTCACTTGAAAGAGAAGTTCATTTAAATTCTTAAATAGAACAAGTTTTATATTATTTCTTCTTCTTCTTCTAAGATATTGGGTGACCTTAAAGATATTCCAATATTTTGTATTTATTTTAGATCAATGTTTCACCAATGCCATAAAAATACTTTTTTTTTTTTTTTTCATTTATAATTACCAGCTTTTCAGGGTTTCAGATATTTCTCAGAGGAACTATTTTGGCAACTAGGTAGCTGGAATACTAGATAAAGCACTAAATGTAAGTGAAATATTTGCACAGAAAATATTGTTGATGTGCGCCTTACAAATCAAAAGGAAGGCTCTTGAGTCTTATTGTAATTAGAGATCAGTGAAGTGGTTGTTTCATTAGCAATTCAGATTCTCTTGGAATAACTAATTTTGTTCTACATGTATTGAACCTAAATCAAGCTAATCCTACTGATAAATGTTTTGAATGCAGTGATGGCCCAAGCTGTCACCTGGTAGAGAAGCCTTGCTGACTGCAGTGGGTGGGTTCTTGCATTTGTGACAGGCAAAAGATTTCCACTGAGATGGTAACACTGAGTTACATGGATAGGACTGCAGAGAGAGGATGGAGGATCCATCCTGACTGCAGAAGAGAGCTTTTCCCAGTACATATTGACTCTGGTGTTCCCAGCTTCTGAGCTCAGCCAGGGACTTTGCATCACTGAGCAACTGCAGGAGAGAATTCTGTCCCTTTCTTAACTCTCAGGGGGTTTTTAAATTTTTTTTCCTGTGTAAAAGAAGCCAGTAAAGTCTGCCTAGGTGTGGTTCCCCTCTTTCACTTGTTATGCTTCTGAACTTTGGCAGAGGTGCTTTATTGATGCTTGGAGGAAGTGAAAAGGAAACAGGAAACCCAAATGGTCCAAGCTGTATGCACAGACAGAACTGTGAGACTAAATTATCCATGTGGAATTGGGGTAATTTCATGGGAAATTGTCTGCTAAACAATTTTCAAGATTTGGGTCTGTACCAAACAATTCATATGGTAAATCCCTTTGGGCTTTCACCTTGATATATTTAGCCAGCTTAATGTTTAAACAATTCTTTTATTAAGTGAAAAAATTCTTGTCTGTTCATGGGATTGTACAGCCTGTAGTTTCTGAATGCAGAGCTCTAGGTGTCAGCAGGAACTCCCTCAAGAGAGCTTGATTTGTGGCATCAGGGACTGACCTTGGAAGAGCATCTGAAAGTACCAATTATTGCCACAATTTTTCTCACAAAATATACAGTATGGTATATAAACCACACAGTAGTTTTCTATCACAGCTCTGTAATATAACCCTTTACTTGCCCAGTTCACTTGGGTGAGCTTTTCTCCTACCATGGAAATTCATTTTCTCTTTAATATCTTAATATGTGTGGCTGTCCTGCTGTCTTGGGACAGAGAAATTCCCATTTTAGATTGTCCATGCTAAAAATACAATCTGATTGCAATGTACTAAAATACAGAGAGTAAAACCAGCAAGACTCCTTTCCTGAGTACATGGAGATAAGGCCTCTGTTACCATGCACTCTGTTTATCTCAACACACTCACACCACCCAGACTCTCCCAGAAAGTGCCTGTTAAATCTTCTTTTTCTGAGTGACAGCATTCACTGAGTGATGCAACCTGCCTCCCCACAGAACTCTGAATGGAGCAGTCACAGTCCTTTGCCTGTCAACTAATAGCACAATTCTGTGCAAGTGCCTCTCATGGCTGGCTGCAGAGCTGGCTCTGAGAACTGGCTGTGGATGGAGAGAGAACCCAACCATCCAGACCTTGTGCTGGTGGAGGATGGGTTTGTTCTCAATTATGCCATTACAGAACTTACTGGGAAGGGATGATTGCTGTTTTGAGGCTGGTGTGCCCCACATCGTCTGACTGAACCATAGATGAAATGGCACACAGACAGGCCCACGCTGCATTCCAGGTGTGCCCTTCTCTGGTTTGGTTATTATCTGCTCTCTGAAGCTGAATTATCAGGCCTGATGTGCTTGTAAGAATCTGATCTTCTCAACGTTCTTTTTCAGTCTTTTGGTTGCTTGCCTGACCTTGTTTTTATGTTAGTGGGGTTATTGATGGGAGTAGCCAATGAAATGGGTAGTGAACATGGGAAGCATTTTCAGAATGAGTTATTAAATTCCTGCCAGAGATTGCATTTATTATAATTATCACTAAACTGTTATGTGGCCCCATAAACTTGCATGGTGATTTATAAACTTAGGCTTAAATTTTGCTAATGCATATATGCGATTTTTTTTACTCCCATGAAGGAAGTTATACCTATGCTTCCTATAGATAGGATTGGGTTTTATATTCAGAAAGTATTTATTTAAGCTGAAATGTGGCTCTGGAAATAAAACCCAAATTAGCTTGCTTACATTTCTAAAGTCTCAGTGAAATTTACTTGCAAAAATAGTATTGGTCTAATCCTGCAGGGCTCTGAATTCTTTTCATGCTTTTTATACCACTAGAAAAACAAGATAGTCATCATCTTGCACAGTGGATTGTAAAGCAAGAAATACAAAACTAGGCCTACAGAAAATTGCTTTCCTGTTTTCTTAACATGTTAGCCAGGAGCAATAGCAACAGAAGGTCTTTACCTTGTAGTGGCAGATGGTTGGATGCTACATCTCTGTATTGTTTAAAGTTCTTGCAGCTTTTCCAGCTTCTAGAGTTCATCTAGAAAAGCTCTTAGTAGCCTCATTTGGTTGTATTTTAGATCTTGATTCAATTTAATTTACAGTTACAGTTTTATTTCTTCATTAAATTAGATTTTATGTTCTTAAATCCTTGAGTTTGCAGATCTGTTTGCTCAAGGGCAGGACCTGTGCTGGAGATGGAGGAGGCTGAGTGACAGTGATTATCAGGTGTCCAAGCTGCCTGTGCCCAGCTGAGAGTCCGAGTGTAGTGAGGAAATGGGGTTAACAGGGGGTGAGTGCCTCGTTAGCTGCTCTCCTCCCTCCTGGAAACACAGGCAGTCCTGGTTTGGCAAATGCACTAATGCTGATTGCTGAGTGAGTTACTCAGCACTGCTCATCAGCACACCAACAATTCAACAGACTGGAGTTCAAACAACACTCTAAGAACTGCTGTAGAGCCTCTGTCCTGTCTGCACCCTGCACCAAGTGTCTGAGGTAAGACAATGTTTGAAATATGCTCAAATCATCCCCAGACTTGGATTAAATGTCAGACATCAAAATAGGAATCACATTCCACAACCAGATATTAGCAGGGAAGACCCTTTCCAACAGACTAAAAGCAGAGCAGGGTAAAAGGAGACTATTTGAAATTAGGACTTTGAATAAGCTGACCTGAACTAAGTTCACTTTTCTCTCAAGGGCAATTTTACCTTCAGGGGTAAGCATAAACTGCTGACTATTTTCTGAATGAGGATAAAATGCTCTCAGTTTTTCAGTTTATTACAGTTTGAGGAGAACAATAAGTTGCCTAGAATGGTTTTGACTACACCGTGCCAAAATAATTTGTGTCTTCTGAGAAGATATGGTTTTATTCAACTTATTTTTTGAACTCTACCCGAAAAGATTGTTTATATTTATGGGAGGCTCTGCTTAAATTATACAAAGGGAATTTTCAGGAAAATAGCTACATAAATCTTAGGAAATGCAAAACTAACAGACATATGAAGGATTTGTATTTAGAAAAGAATCTCCCAGTGGGTTGTTCTCAGCAGAAAATGAAAAGGTCTTTTTTGCATTCAGTTGAACTATTAGTGTATTTTTTGCTGATATAAGCAGTTGTACAGGTACGACCACTGTCACAGTCCCAGATCTCAGTGCTGCAAATTAGCAAGGTTTTAACTTTGCTCCAAATATCATGCTAGCTCATTTTCATTATGAAAAAGGGAGGGGGGGATGGAGAATGGGACAAAGTACCTATTGGCAAAGCACATTATAATTGTTTAAGCAGGCCCCACAAGTCATGCATTTCAATTATTTGTTCAAAGCTGTCTGCAATTAAGAGTTGCAAACAAGGTTTTTGAATGCAAAGTCAGACAATTAAAATGTTTCATGAGTGCTTTAGAGAGGGAAGTTCTGAATTAGCACTTTGAATACTCAAGACCTCTTGTTTCCTAATCTCCTTTCCCTTTTACTCTGTGGAAGAGAGAGATGTATATTTTTCTCAGATTTTTTTTCTCTTTAAGCCAGGCTGATCCTAGGAAAGATTGATTCGTCCTGGTCTTTGACTTGTACATTTGAATGTCTTTTGCTCCTTGAGAGATCATCCTTTTTGCCTCATAATGGTCCAGGTGCAAAAAAATTACTTTCCCCAGCTTTGGCTTGTTCTCAAAGGGGGGTTGTAAGTCACTTTGGGCATCTCTCCCTCTTGTTTAAATACCAAACACACACCACCCCCCAAATCTCCTTCCTTCCCCTTTGAAGAGGCAGAACTATTTTAGCTGGTGATTTGTGGCACTGAGAGCGCAGCCCCTGTGCTGGGTGAGCTGACAGACAAGATGTGGGAGCAGGGATGTGTTGGTCTGTTAACAGAGCTCTGTGGGTGCTGGTGTTATATCCGCTGGTGGGGATCAGCTGCCAGCTGCTGCCAGGGAAAGCACAAACTTCTTTCTCTTTAGCCATGAGAAACAAACTTTAGTTCTGTGAAGTTGCTCCTTTCAGGAGAACAGTGCTGCTCACGATTGGGGTTTTCCTCACTAGTGTCATTTGAATGCTGGTTTGCATTCAGAACTTCAGTTTGGGAGTTTTTCTTCCCATACTTTTTTATGCTCAGAAGTCCACAACCTGAAAGCATTTGACAGTCTTTCCCCTTTCACTGCCCTGGTAGTGTCTGTCATGGAATAATTTTTAATGCAAAGAAAACCAAAGTGCTGCATAGTTTTGGGTTGTGTAGTTGAAGGTAACTACAGCTAAGCTGTATCAATTTTTAGAAACACATCTGGGTATTGAACTGCAAAAGAAAACATCAGGTTAACTAATTACTATCAGAAAAGCAAAGCCCACAGGCTTGTGCTATGACATGCAAATTCAGTTGTCATTAAGCTTTTCTGAGATTTGATGATTATTATCTAATTGAGCTTTTCTGGGATTTGATGATTATTATCTAATAGCCTGGATTTTGTGACCCTGCAGTTTGTGTTCTGCATTGCTGGAGTGAGAATTGAGAGTAGGTTACAAGGTTTGCTACTGTTAAGGCTGAGTGATAAAGCCTACTTTGCTGCTTGGGTTTCTGGGATAGAGAAAGCAGAGGAAAAGGAAAGGAAAGGAAGAGCAGGGTTGCAGAGGAGTTGCCAAGGCAGAGCAAGTGCTGCTGTTGCAGTTGTCTCTGTCTTTGCTTTGGGTATGGGGGTGTCCCACTGCACTGGTGTTGGCTCAGGTGGGGAGTTTGCCCTGCAAGAAAGAGCAGTGTGAGGTACACAGTGAGATGGGACAGAAAACACTCCTTATCCTGAAGATGTGGCTGTTTTTGTGGCCTTGGCTTTGTCAGGTTGGGCTTTCTCTTTTTTTCTTATCTTGTTTTTGGATTGTATTTTTTCCCCAGTTAATTAGCAAGCAATTCCTAGATTCGTGATGCAGGGATTTTTGCTGGAAATTAAGGAGTGAGGTCCCTATATCTTGCTTAGACTGGCTATTGTGGAAGTATTAAAACTTCTTGGATACTGCTGAGAACAACAGAGATTTCCTCCTGAGTGATCTATATTTAAAAACAGATGGTAGCCGTGGAGAGAAACCAAAGTTAACCATTATTTGTGATGCAGGGAATTACTAATTATTGCTGGAATACTTGTACTGAACAACATTCCCAGCTACCCAAACACTTCATGTTTTCCTCAATGCTAGAAATTCTTTGGCTAACTTAGAGGACAACTGCTTTTTCTTTATTTAATAAATTATCAAGTGGGAAATATGTGACTGAGTCAGGAAAGAGTAACTGCAGACACACATGCTGGTGATGAACTGTAGACAGTACCAGGTCCTGCATGTGCACGTTTTTCAAATTCTCTCTTTGTTCAATGGCCATATCAAACATCAGTGCTAACACACTTTTGCAGAAAATTTTGAACCCCCAAGACATCATTTTATCTCGGGCAACAATGAAGGAGGAGGAGGGACACATTTGGAGTGATGGTGTTTGTCTTCCCAAGTCACCTGGGACAGGGCCCTGCTCTCCTGGGGATGGCTGAACCAGTGCCCAGCCATGGGTAGCAGTGAATTTATTCCTTGTCTTGCTTTGCCTGTGTGCATGGCCTTTGCTTTCCCTGTTAAACTCCATCTCCACCCATGAGTTTTCCAGCTTTTCCCCCTCTGATTCTCTGTCCCATCCAGCTGGTGAGGGAGTGAGCAGGTGGCTGTGTGGGGTCGGGGTTAAACCTTGACACTGGCCAATGAAATGACTGAAGGACACCACCTAATTCTGCTACTAATGTCTTAATAACTTCAACCAAAACAGCCAAGTTATAGCATGGACAATAATAGAGTTACGGACTTGTTTCTAGAGCACAGAGCTTAACTAATGCTGCTTGTACTGAACTGTCATCCAGAACTTCAGGTAGGATCCATCAATGGTATTGTTACATATAATATTTTTGCCAGGTATTTTTACCTGCCAGGAATATAAAATTAGTAGTCTAAATTTTTTTCAGTACAGAAAACTTAAATGGGCACAACTCCTTCTGTCTCATTCCAGACAGGGCTGAATTTTAATCAAAAGACAGTTCTGCATGAAGCTGGATTGAAAAACACAGTTAGTAGATTAATGGCCTCAGCAGGAGAGTCACTGCAGTCATCTGCCTGGCTTAGTTTGTATTCTCTGGGTTGGCAGCGTTGATTTGAATCCCTCCCTTTGTGCTGTGCTTCACCTCCTCTGCTGGCCGCACTGCCCAGCTTCTCTTCCCTGTCCCAGGTCCTCTGCTGGAGAACACTGTCACTGCTGGAGAGGGCCAGGAAAAGGCCATTTGTTCTGTCCCCTCACACCTTTCCATAGCAATGCCATGTTCTCTTCCAGCACATCATTTAGAAGTCATTCTGGTCAGCAGCCACGCTCACACTTGGCTCTTGAGATCTTCATAACGCTGTGCAAACATTAACTCATTAATGTCTCCAGAAGAGATGGAAGGGTAGGTGGGAGTTTTCACTGTCAGCAAGGGTGCTGCTCTCTGGCAGTGGCTCTCCACTTAGCCCCTGCTGCCAGGGTGGCTAATCAGGCATGTTGGGTGCACCCAGCACAGCTCATCACCTGGGCCAGCTGCCTGTTTTCCCTATCACCCTTCTGTTGTCCAGTAAAATGGGATTATTCAAGTATTGTTTTCAAACGTGTGGGGCTGTGAATTTCCAGTGTGACAAGAATAACTATCCAAAATTGGCAGGCTTTTGTTTGAAAGGCAGTGAGTATGAACCTGGCTCTTTTTTGTGTGCAGCACTGTCCTTAGAGGCGCTGATCTCCCACCTTTAGGGAAGGAGTTCAGCCCAACTTGGGAACACCAATGCAGATACATGTGCTGCTCATCCAGTGCAGCAGAGGGCCCACTGCAAGAGCCCCGGGAAGTTTTCCAGTTGTGGACACACAGATCAGTTAAACCTTGCTGCTCTGCGGTGCCTTCATTTTATTTTTATTCTGGATGCAAAGCACTGATTTTTCGGGGGTTTTGTTGTTTCTTCTTTGGTTTCGCTTTACATGTCATTGTGTTCATCAGAAAGCACCAGCTTCCAGGTAAGCCTTGACAGATTCTTGAAAGAGCTTTCAAAAGCTCTGCTAGTGCTGTGAGTTTTTGCACTTGAGTGAGTAAGGTTTTCCTCACCTTGTAAAAGGGAAGTAGCACATTCAGTGGTGAACTTTGCAAATAACAGGGCCAAATGCCGAGGGCGAGGGGCAGCTGCACCTTTAGGTACCTTTGTCTTGCGAGCAGAGCTAGGGGAGAAAACCATGAAAGTCTCACTTATCTGTTTATCTAGCTTGCAGCAGTCTGATGCCTTCTGCCACCTTTACTGATAATGGTCCCTTTGAAGTTGAATACAAGTGTGAATTTATGGTTTTGTAAAGACTGGATTCCAGAACAGGTCATAAATTACCTTGTTAGACAAAGGCTTCTGGGGAACAATATTGCCTTACAGTCCCTCCCTGTGTCATTATCCTGATGCATTTCTAGCATGGCAAATAATTGACCAGAATGATATGCTGACCAGTTCTCCAGTCAAGCTTTGAAAGTTGTTTGTGTAAACTCCTCTAGCAAGAACAGCAAATTACATACCTATAGCAAATTCTCATCATTACTCTTAAAATGAATCTCGAGTCCAGGTGACCATCAGTATTCTGAAGACAAAGATCATTAAGATCTTTATTTGCTTGAAGTAACATTTAATTTGCTGCTTTTTCTTCTTAAAAATAAAAGCATTCTGAAATCCCAAATGCCTTTTCCAGACCTTCTCTGGATGTGAGAGTAAACAGTGAAAGGAGGCAGGGGAAATAGTGAATACATATTTCAGATATGCACGCGTGGGCCAGATCCTGAAGATTGCCTGCCTTAGGGAGAGCAGATCTGCTCCTCAGTGAAGCTCCAAGTCAGGTAGCAAGGCATTCCACAGCCAAGAGTTCTGTTTGAAATTGATGGCTGTCCTTGATACTCTTCTGCTTTACTGAACTCAAACAAAAAGGGAGTTTGAGTTCAGAGTGTAAAGTAGGTGGGCTTTTTGTATTAAGGAGGGATGCTTAAAATAGTTTAGGCTCTAAATTTAGATGTTACAGGGAAGTGTCTCTAACAAAACAAGACAAAACTACCAAAAAATAACCTCACCAACAAAAAAACTCACAATTGCTTTCCTTAGAAAATAATTACTTCTGTGGTGGAGGGAGACAGAAAACTGTCAACATCATGATGCCCATGGGATTTGTACCATGGCTGCCTTTTTCCTGCTCTGCTCTGTGAGCCAGCTTTCTCAGGAAGCCCTCATTCCTTATGATTTATCACTTTTAAAAATTGCCAGTTATATAGCCATTTTTAAAGTCTCCTTTAGATATGTAATCATAATTTTACAACTTCAAAAAATAATTTGACTCCTGTCTGCTTCACTGGAGAATTCCAGACTTCAAAAACAGACAAAGAGACCCACGCCCTTTTGAGCACTTGAATTTCATACTTCTTGTCCCTCATGATCTGAACTTCCCTGGGTAGTTGTTGTTCTACAATAAATTGTTAAATATACTTAGATGCACTTGTCTGTAGCATAGTACAAAGAGATTCCTTCAAGAGAAAATTAAACTGCATCATCTCCTAATCATAGTAGTTTTATTATATATTAGCTTTATTTAGCTTACATTCATATGTATCTATAATTATTTGTAAATTAGTTATTAATATAGATTGATTCAATTATATTTCTGTCTTAGGCCAAAACAGAATTTAGGATGACCTTTGCAATTCAAGTGGGGTTTGGGGCTTTCTTTGTTTTCTGAAGTGCGCAGTGCTCGCTCTGGAAAGAGGCAGAGAGTGGGTACACTGTAATCCTCTGTTTAGGTGGTGTGAAAGGATTTGTATAAAAATTCACAATTGACTTGGTACTCAAGTTTGCTCCCTTCCTTGAGTCGGCAGTGCTGGCAGGATTCTCTTGTCATCTGCTACTAAAAAGTGACAAAAAAACCTTGGTTGGAAATTACACTTTGTTCATCTGTGATAAAATACATGTTTAATTTTTCTGTTCCATTTTTCCTTCCCTGTTGACTTGGTCCCTGGAAATGCACTAAACTGAGGGCTGCTACCCCTCATTTCTGGCTGGCATCTTGATGAGTTGTCACTAAGTAAGAAATGGCTGAGCCTTGTCTGGACAACTCTTACTGAGGGTTGAAAAGGAACTGTGGCATGAAAGGAAAAGCAAATAGACAAATAATGGAGTAATCACTGATACAGACATACCAGGACATGTGGAAGCACTGTAGAGATGTTCCCAAAAATTCCTATTGAATTATTCTCACTCACTGGCTAAATAGGTGGCTGTCCAGCATAAAAATCTTTCAAAGCGTTTCTGGGGCATTGCATTGGATTGCTCCTGTGCCAGCACTTTTTGATGTCCCAGAATAAGGCATGTCTTGATGTCCGACACACAGCAAGAAATTTGAAAAAAGTAGATTGCATCAATTCCCTTTGACAGTCTGGTTTCTGTCCACTCCATATAGATTTTGACAGATAATTAGCAGGGCAGATACAGTACATGTGAGGAGCAAAGGCTCTTATAACCCGTGGACAGCTAGTTTGCCATAAAAGCCAGATTATGCTGTTAAAAGAAACTGCAAAAAGTTAGATTGCTAGAACTTTGACACTTCTGAAAAGAGATCATAGAAAAAGGTTGAATTGGCTTTAAGGCAGGACCTAACAAATGGCTATGCAGTTGTACAGTGTGTGGGATGAAGTGGTAACCTTGTTATTTTATCTAAGAAAAGACTGACTATTCAGAAATAGTGCAGGACATTGTTGACATTAGAACAATTAGGAGAGGGTGGCACAATTGAAATGCAAAGCACCAGTAAATCTCGTATTGAAGTGTTTGTTTCCTTCAGCAAAGCTTAAAAGATTCTCAAATGCTGGATCTGTGGAATCATTTGCTGTTAGCTTTTATCTTGAAGGCATTTTCTTAATTTACTTTCTTTTTTTGTCTGACACTAATATTGTGATCTGTGGTAGACAAAATACAGGGCACAAATACTGCGATTCACAATCTTGAGTCAACAAATTTCTGTCTTTAGAGACTGTCTTCAGTGAGAGACACAAGAGTGGGACCTTTGCTGAATACCAGCAACTGGAACCCAGCTGCTGTGGTCACCTCCAGCAATCAGCAGAGTCACTTCAGCTCTGCAGGGCTTTCTTGTAATATCAGAGACAGGGTTTCAGGAGGAAGTGGTTTTATTTCTCACGTTTCTCCTGTATCCACTGGAAGGCCTACATTCACACAGCAGGTTGTCCTGTTAGTCACATAAATGTAGTAGGTCTTAGTTTGTATCATGTTTTGGGGGAAAGTGGTGGCGTATTTTCAGTGAAAGACTTCTGGAAATAACTTAGGTCCTCTAAGATGACCTTTAAAGTAAAATGCAATTGTGCCAAATTGAGACTCAATTTTTCAAATGATTGTGATATGAAAGTGTCATTCTTAAAAATTTTGTATGGATTTTATTTCTATTTTGTGACTTAAAAGGCAAATATTTTAAAGTAGAAAAATATGAATTTTGTTAATTTTCAATTTGATAAAGGATTTTTACACTCTGATCTATTATAGCCATTATTTAAAAGTTAAGAAAAATGGATGGTTGATGCTTCCACGCTGCATGTTGCAAGTCCAAAGAACTGTTGCACAAACACAGACTGAGCATTTTCAGAAGAAAGGGAAAAAATAAAGTTATTGAGACTGAATGCGCCAGGGAATGCAAGATTTTGTGCTCACTCCTTTAACTGGAGCACAGCATTGTTGATTAGTCAGAGCAGGGGAGAATCAGATCTCTGAGCTAATATTCTGCTCAATTAAGTTCAAGCCCCAGACAGGTCTCTCTAGAAAATGCCCCAGTAACTGCGACCTACCTCAAGGCAGGGAGTCAGGCTTAACTGATGCTCAGCAAGCATTTTAAAGGCTCCATCAGGGAGCTGTAGGGCCCCTCTGTGTTGTGTTCGTGTCAATGAATAGTTAAAGTTTTTACCATAAAATGATTGTTCTTCAAATTTACTGTGTGCTAATGACAGGCTTAATTTTTTTTCTCAAGTGCTGCTGCGTTGTTTGAGCTTGCAAATCACTGCAGGTATTAAGAAGGTAAAACTGAGGTCAAGTCAAGTGTTATTACTGTTTGACATCATTTTTGGTAGAAAGTTAGGGAACTTCTAGTATGCCATCCTGACTTTTGTATGATGAATGTCAGTAATAATGAGCCTGAGCTGCCAAAGCCATGTAGCCTTGTCAATACATGCCAGACACATATCGTTTGTTTTATTACAGATATAGGCTTTGATCTTTCCTATGTTTGAAGACTTGATTAGGCCCATCTTGTTAAAGACATAGCACATGAAAGCTGGGAATTGGTTCCTTTAATAGCAAAGCTCTTGAGAAAGAGCTCCTCAAATTAAAGAGTAGAAAACACCTCCTAAGGGCTGTGTAAACCTTCCCACACTCAGTATGAAATGTATTTGCAGATGTTTCTGTGTCAGAATGGTGTTTCTTCCCCAGTCTTTCAGTGGTGCTCAGAATTCTGGATTTGGCTGTTGAGGAGTTGTTTCCTGAGGCAACCTGCACACACCTCTCTGTCCTGAAGGACAAGGTGACTGTGTGCTCTGAGTGTTGATGCAGGGGGTGGACACGGGCTGGTAAATAGACTACATCAGAATCTTAATAGCTACACTGAAATATATTATTGTACACACTTTCCCTTTAAGTCTGTATTAGCATGTATGTCTTGAGTTCAAAACTTTTTGGCACTTGGTCATGGTTTTCTCTGTTAGGGAAGGAATAATGTAGCTCACAGTGTTTCTCCTCTGTGAGTGTATTCCATCCTGGCAAAACACAGACAAGGTGTTGCTGGTGAGTACTGAACAGCAGGTCACATTAAAATGTAGCCCAATGCTGTTCCCAAATATTCCATTTATTTCATGTTAACAGCGTTTCCTTTTGTGGTCCAGGCCTTTCAGTATGAGACAAAAATAAATTTTCTCATAGAATAAGAAATAATCATTAGCTTGAAAATAAAATTTCTGTATTTAAAAAAAAGAAAAGGCTTTATTTTCACACTTTTGTATTATTACTTTTCCTGTTGCTTGGTTACCGGGTCATAGAGAAAACCACGTTATGAAGAGAATGTAAGTTAATTATCAGCTATTTCTAAATCAGCAATTAAAATCTCACTTCCAGATTTTCTATATGTTTTGCATTCTGTAAGTAGCAGCAGAAAGTAAAAAAATATTTTATTTCTGCTCCCCACCCTGCCAAGAAAGTGGGCACAATATAATGGTCACCCTTGCCTGAAGCAGGTCTTACAGCACTCTTGGATAAACAGTTTCTAGCAGCTGCTTGTGAAATACAGTTTTACAATGGCTTTCTGTGGAAGTAGCCGAGAGCCTTCCTGCCTCCCTTGTTCTCCAAGTCCCATTTCAGTGTGTGCTGTGGTGGTGACAATCGTTGTAGAATCAGATGAACTCTGTCATGGTAACTTGTATCTTATTTTTCACCTCAGCAGCAATTTTGTGGTACTTCTGAACCTCTTGTTCCTTAGTTCCAACAAGTGACTTTCAACTTGACTGAAACCTCCAGGTCTTGTTCTTTATTAAAGCAATTTGTGTTGAACCCAAGCCTACACACCCAGCCTGGTGCATGGTGGCAGCTCTTGGGGCAGGTGCCCCTTTCTGGAGTGCTCATCCTGAGCCAGAGGGATGTGGGAGCTTGGGCATTGCTCTTCATCCCCCAGATGGGTCTGACACTGCTGCAGCTTTCATCACTGATGGGCTCACTTTGAATGACAGGGGAACATTTAATTTCATTATGCTGTATGCTTTGCTCTATAGGGTGCTATGTAGATTTATTTATTTTAGTAGTGCAATCTGTGCTGTCCACTAGTTTAGACACAGGAAAGTTTTAACTGGAGAGCCTCAAATTCAATTACGAGGTTCAGGTTATATTTTTAATCCCATGCCTGTTAATCCTGCTTCTTGAATTACTGGCTTTTCACACATGCAACTCCTATGGAAATAAGAGAAGCATTTAATTCTTTTCCTTGGACAAGAGGAACCACTTGGTTCCTCCACAGGAAATATGAAGAGATTGAAGCACATCTGTGAAGAACAGATAATCAAGGAGAAGAAATAAACAAAGAAACAAATAATCTTTTGATTTTAATCACTGTATCACTACCCAACAAAACCATTTGAAGTATCCACTGCAAAATCCTAAGGCATTTAATATTTTCTGGGAGTCTTCATTTTCTTCAAAATGAAAGAAATCCTCTTGAAAATTTTGTGGTTATGAAAATTTAATTTAGACAGAGCAATTTGTCGCTAGCTAAATACTCATTAAAACTTTTGCATACACCCATGCATAAATTCAGTCAGTCTGCACTTGCCTTGGAGTTCTGGGGATTTCATTGCAACTTGTGTTCTTTGATGAGGCTGCTGAGATTTGAGCTGCTCAGTTGCTTGCAGGACTCCTGGCTGATGATGTTAGCTCTTTGGGAAAGTCTCTCAGGTGCTGTAGTTTTAAGGTTTTTAAGGGTGTCTTTTCCTCTGACCTTGAGGGCAGGGGTTTAGTTTTCAGTGTGCATTGAGTGGAGATTTGCAGCATTTGAACCCTCGTGTCAGACATGGACTGATTTGTAGAGAGTTTTTATTTGGAGTTTTGCATTAAGGACAATTTGTGTGCCAAGGACAGTGTTATGATAGAAAATAACTGACATACTGTATTAGGTGGCATTTTGCTGTGGTTGTTCTGTGGTTTGTGGGAAATCTCTGTTTTTCTGTTAGTATCAGCAGTGAGGGATGTAGTAAAAGGGAAAGAAGCAAGCTTAATGTAAACTGTATGTTCAAATACATGTTTACCCACAGGAGCACAAATATTTCTTACTTTTCTGGTCTAATTTTTTTATATATTAAAAATTCAGGGTCTTCCTGCATCATTAGTTTTATATCTATTTACAAATAATAAAAACCTTCATTTGAAAGAGGTTTGCGGTAATGAATTTTGAATACCATGTTATTCTTTTTAATAAACAGGAATATGAAAGCTCTTGAAGTAAGACGCTGCAATCACTGCATAATTACAATGGAGGAGTTGCCCTCCTCCACACCCTCCAGCCTAGGTAGGACCCAGATTCCAGAACCTTGCAGCCTATTCCTTTGGTAAAGGCATGCAAAGTATTAGGTATGTCACTTCATCAGTTTGGATTGCTAGCCTAGGGTTGTTTAAAAGCAGGTGCTAAGAATAGGTGCATCAGTTAAATGCTCTGTGATGAGGGTGATTTATGATGGGAGGCTTGAGCAAAAAGGAAAATGATCTCAAGTCAGATGAACAAAGGGTGGCTGTAATTAAGCATGTATTAAACACCAGCACTACAGACTGTGAGCCACTGCTTGGTGTTTGCTGTCTTGCAATTGTACTACTCTGCACTGGCTGCTTGTGTTAAACCCACACAAAGGGGCCCATTCTGTGTTCCTACCTGGTTTTTCATAATGATCAAGCTGGAATGACCTTTAAAAAGCCAGATAATATTTTATTTACCTTTTTTCTCCCATTTACTGCTAAATGTTAATGAAGGTAAGAGATTCAAATCCTTGCAAATAAAACATTTTAATTGACTTAAGTGTAACCATAACAGTAAATTGGCTACTTTATATGGAAAGGCTTTTCAGTATTGTTGAACCACACTTGTACAGTCCTTTCATCTGTCCATAGACTCAGAAATTAGAAGCAAACGTTTCCTTTGTTTCCAATGACAGGGGGTTTGAGGATGTTTTGAGGATAGATTTCCCCAAGACTGGTTGTTGTAATCTAGTGCTGGTCAAGTGTTCCCCCGAGATACCTCCACTTAAGCCCTTGTTGCTCACTTTCCAGTATCAACCAGCTGCAGTCAGTCCTAACAATATTTAGAGTGGCCAAGATTTCTACTCCAGATTTTCAGGCTACCTGTTCATTTAGGTCAAGTTAAGTATCATTCATTCTCTAGCAGTGTTGTCCAGCAATGTTGCCAAATTTGGCCTGGTATTTCAGCTAGTCTGAACTTAATTGCATCATTGCTTTAAGATAAAAGGAGCATTTTATTGCTGCATTCCTGTCAAATGGAAACAGATCAAAACTCTCATTCTCTTCCTAGGAAATTTCCTCCAAGCAACTGGAGTGCTAAAGTTCCCATCCCTTCTTGTGGGCTGGGGGATGCTCCTCACAGCTGCAGCAACCCAATGCCTTTGGTGTTTGGAGGATAGGGGGAATGGGTGGAGGTTTAATGGTGCTTTCTAAAGCAGAACTGCTTGAATGCAGTGGTGCTGAGAGCATCCTCCACTCTGTGAGCAGCCTAGTCCAAATTTGCCTAAAAAGCAAATTTATGAGAACGGTGGTCCAGGTACTGGTGAGACTGTGTAGATGACAGTGCAGGAGTAGAGTTGCTGCCACAGTCACAACAGCAGCCCATCTTTCTTTACAGACCTTGCCAGGTGAACAAGCTCTGTGAGACTCACAGATTTTGCTCTTTGAGTTTTGGGCATCCTGGGGCTGTATCAGACACGTTCTGAGTTAGAAAGGACGACCTGCTTGGAACAAATCTCTGGAGATTCATACAGGAATTTTTCTCATTCCTTTCCCCTGTTCAGACTGGGGGCAGGAAGGCAGTTCAGAATTGGTGTTGCTGAGGTTACCTCGGATATGGGGCAGTCTCACAGTGTAACAGAACCTGTTGATTGATACTTGACTGTGCAATTGCACACTTAGATGTAGCAATATGCTAACTCAGGAAATAAAAGACCAAATAAAGTTTTAACTTTAGACCCATTTTAGTTTTGTATTAACAAAAAGCAAAACATCTACTGATAAAGGCATAACCAAGTCCTTGGAATTACAGAAGCATTTAGGTGGGAAAAGACCTCTGAGATCAAGCCCAAGCTTTACCAGAGCACTGACAAACCCACCTTAAAATGATGTTCCTCAGTGCCACCCTACAGATCTTTCAGTGTCTCCAGGGCTGGGGACTCCATCTGGACACTCCAATCTACTCTGCTCCCTGTGCAGTCCTTTTTCAGTACTTGACTGTACCTTCCATGAGGAAATTTTTCCTAAAATTCAACCTAAATTTGCCCTCACACAACTTGAGTCCATTTCCTCTCTTCCTGGAACTTGGGAGAGGAAACCAACCCTGATCTGGCTCCACCCTCTTTTCAGGAGTTGGAGAGTGATAAGATCTCCCTCAAGCCTCCTTTCCCCCAAACTAAATACTCTCAGCTCCCTCAGCTGCTGCTCATCAGACTTGTGCTCCAGACCCTTCCCAGCTCCACTGCCTCTCTGGACACGCTCCAGCACCTCGATGTCCTTCTTCTCACGAGTGGCCCAGAACTGGACACAGAACTGAAGGTGTGGCCTCAGCAGTGCCCAGTACTGAGGGACAATCGCTGCCCTGGCCTTGTCACACCATTGCTGGTACAGGCAAGGTGCCATTGCCCTTCTTGGCACACACCCACCAAAGGCACACATGGAACTTTAAATACTGAGGTCCAAGACTGAGGGGTTTTGGTGAAGCCAGTCTTGGACATAGACTTCTAAAACAAGGCTTGACATTGATAAGTAAACACGGGAAGCTTTTTTTCCTAATTTTGCACTGAGAACTGTTAGGCAAGTGAAACTCTTTCATCCCAACACTGACTGAGCTGAAGATATAGGGAGTTTATTCCCAAATTATTCTGGGCCTGATGTAACCCAGAGCCACCTCTTCCAGCAGCTCTGATTTATGGCTTGTTATTAGAGAAGAATTGGCATAAACAGATAGGATCCTCTGTCGTGTCACACAGTCCGAGGGTCCTGAAACCAGCAGAATTCAGACTGAGGTTTTACACTCCTCACACAGCTCCAGGTAGGGGAGGAATTTGCCCTTAGAAGAATTTACTTTGCTGCCAGCATGTGAGATGCTCCCACAGACTGTGTGTGGCTCAGAAGCAGAATCTGTGCTCAGCCCCATTTCCTTCATTCTTTCACTGGAGCGGTGCTGTGTTTGCTATGCTGTGCTGACTGCTGTGAATGGCATCAAAGCTTTGCTGCTCTCGTGGGTTGTGCCTTTTTCTCTTTCTTCCTTCTTAAAAATTGTTACCAAAAAATAGCACAGCATATGGGAGGAGAGGAGGAGTTGACTGGGCAATAATTTTACCAATATATAAGATGGATATTCTAATTTTAGTTTTTATGGAGAGCTTTTCTGAGTGGAGCAGGAGTTCTCTACAGGATAGACAAATCTTTTTGTAGTTATTTTCCAGGCAATCTGATAGTTCATTGAAGACGAATATAAATTTCTGTTCTTGACTTAGTAGTTTAATTTTATTAATATTGATAAACTAATGGATTATTTTGATTCTAGTAATTGTGCATTATTATTAAAAGAAATAGTCTTCTCAGTTTTATTAGGAGTCAGATCTAACTTATTAATTCAAATAAGGAACTTAATTTCTATTGTCATCAAAATTGTCACCTACCCAAGCATATTGCCAAAGTTAGAATTCCAAACTTCTCTTTATTGTCTTAGTATATTTTCAATTTAGAAATCCAGCAGCCTGACTGGTTTAGAAAACCATTAATGACACAATTCAAGATTATCCTTCTTTCCTTGAACAGGCTGATTCCTCTCTATTCAGCACTTTTCTGCCTTCCAGTGGAAGGACTTCTCTGTATTTCTTTGCTTTCTGAGTCCTGGGCTGAAGTCTGCAAGTGCTTTTGGGAATCTGAGTCCTGAGTAGATCATATCTGGTTATGTGTAGCTCAGAAACTCTAGTAACAACTTGACCTGAACCTAGGTAGCATTTCAGAAAACGATCCTTCAATAAAATGTCTTCTTGTTTATGAAAATTCTTCCAAAATACATTAAATACAAATCCCTTCAAAGAAGAAAACTCTATATTAATAAAAAAATATCCTTTTGAAAGCTCAGGGATTTACAAACCTATCCAGACCTAACTATATAAGTTACCATTTTTGTCACCACTGATCCTCACTTTGCCCATGTACTGTGAGGAGCAGCCTGGTGAACACAGAGCTCTCTGACATCTTGTAAAAAAATAAAAACATTTTGTGAGTTTGGGAATTGCATTCCACAGAAAATAGCACTAATGATCCAGCAAGCAACGTGTTTGGTCAAAGCTTTGTGGTCTCTGAGGAACCTTTGAATATGACAGCAGGCTGAACTATCATTGCAAGTGATTTAGAGAAGCTTGGGGGATTGGATGTTTTCTGTTTGCTGTGTGCAGCTATTAGAAAAATAAAATTTGGCAAAAGATTGGATTTCAAAGGATTTATTCTGTAAATCAGAGCAAAATCAGATTGAATCCTTAGAACAAAGGCAGACGTATTTTGCATTTGAATATAAAACCTATCAAGTGGGTGGTGGGCAGAGAATGGGTAAATAAATACAAAACCTCTTAAGGGTTTCTTTCTGGGTTGGTTTCAAGAATGTCCCACAAAACAGGTTTTCATGGTTGTATGGGGCAATGTGATGCCATTCAACTTTCTTTCCTTTCTTTAGAAATTCTGAAGAAACTGTTGAAAACAGCTTCTGGGCTTTTACTAAAATAGTTTCCAGAGATGAGGAAAATGAGAGAATGCATATACAATCTTAGACAAATGATCTGCTCATATATTGAAGCCTGGATTGTAAAATGACTGCTGTGCCTTCCAGTGAATGAATATTCAGTGCTTCCCTGCTGGGTTGGCTTTTCCTATTTGAACCAGCTACAGCTCTGCGCTGTGATTCACTTGTTACCAAATTAAACTCTTTAAACACGTGGGAGATCCAACTTTATAAAGTCAAATTTTTGAAGGGCTTTCTGGTCAGCCACTGTGCCTGTCACAATCTTCATAACGCACTGAATTAAGTTTAAAATATCATCCATGTGTGTTGTTTGCTCCTGGCTGTTGAGCAGCCCTTCTGTACATCATGCATTTTTCTGTTGACACTACATATCACTTAGCAACCCAGTGAAAGGCCCTATATGCATTGATTGCACACAATTGTCTTTATGGGGTGGAAGTGTTAAGTGAATAAACCCCCACAGGTGACCAGACGGTCATTCCTCTCATGTTGATAATCTGTTTACATCAAAATATTGTTTACTCAGCTCTCTGATCTTCAGGAATCTACATGAAGCTGAAAGAATACAGTTAACTCCCCACACTCTGACACACAACTATGAGCTGTATTTACATTCTCAGGGATGGATAGATTAAGAAGAGAAGGATTATTTTGTCTTTAACTTAGCTCTCCCAAATAAAGCATTAAAATGCATTTGACAGTTAACCACAGATGATAATGCAATCTTTATGCTGGAGTTCCCATCATAATGGAGAAGTTACAAGGCTGTCACTACACCATAAAGAAAGAATCTTTCCTGCAGTCTTACTGCTGTCTTTTCTGCTTTCCTCTTTGTAAGCGCTGTTACCAAATTACCTTTGGAGAAGTTTCATTGTTTACACTTATTTTTCTATGCAGGGGCAATAGCTGAGCTTTTGAAATGAGCTACAGTGTTCTCTCCAGACATTTGTCCTCGACATAAAGTAGTCCAAAGAGACAGAAGTAGTTTTCAATTTCCCAGGTTTTGTATACTTTTTTTTCTTCAGTTTTATTTGGTTTATTCTATCCTTATTAATTACTGGGTGGGGGAATGGAGAGGAGAGTGTGCTGAACTGGAGAGAGACATTTCCATTGTTTTGTTTATGTGTTGACAAAGATGTAACTTCTAATGCAAGCAGATTATTTTTAAATGAAGGCTTTGGGAACTCAACAGTTTATATCACAGAGAGAAAAAATCAGCACTTTTGAACCTTTTTTGCCAATTTGGACAATTCTGAAAGATTTGAATGAGAAATCCTCCCTTTTGAAAAGATTCCAAAAATGCATACCCTGAAGTAGAGAAAGCAATAGGAAAATTGCCATCTCCTACTGTGGATTTTTTCCTTTTGTTGTTGTTATTTGTAAAGGTCAAATCGTAACATCTGTTAAAGATACAATAAGTGTAATTGAGTTAAGGGAGTCAGTTATATCTACGTTTTCTGTTGTTTTTTTTCCCAAGTAGTTAAATATTATAGTCTGAATCTTTATTGTCCCTTCACATAAACCAATTTTTTAAAGACTGTACTGGAGAAACACGATAAAGACTTTACCAGGGCTCTGGAAATCCCTGTTACACCCCATAGTAACTGCCCTGGCAGCACAGTTTGACTTTTGAGCTTGTAAAATCATAGCTGGGCCACACACATGTATGTGTGTTACTGCAATGCGTGTTTTCTGAAGCCAGTTTAAATCAGTCTTTGCAAAGTCTGACTGATAAATGATCTGGCTTCTCATTATGTTGCCCATCTAGCTCCCACAAAAGTCCATGCATCCAGTTCTGGTGTACTGAAAATTCCTGTTGAATCAAACTAGTCTTTGGTGAAGCCCATGGAGATATGGCAGTGGTTAATTTGGCACAGCAGCTTCAGTGGAATTTCTCCACTGGATGAGGAAGGCAGTGGGAATTTGTCCCAGTGATGAGATTTTCCTTGGCCAGGCTGAGCTGGGTGTGGCTCAGCCCTGCTCTGGTTTGTGGCACAGGGACAGGGGTGTGACAGCTCTGGAATACACAGCACAGGCTGATGGGCAGTGGAGGTGCCTACAATCCATTTCCCTCTTAATGACTTTTGGATAAAGATCGCTTTTATAAGCTGGAAGATGAAGTTGATGAATTAATTTTTGGTATAATCACCTAAAAACTCTGTATTTCTGTACATTACCTAGAAAGGTGATTGCTAATCCTTAGTTCTGCAACTGAATGAGTGGCTGCTTCTATAAACTGTTACAAGTAAGATTTTTCACAGTATTAACTTTAACAACTTAGGTGTTTGCTATGGAATAAAACCTTAAATTGATGTTCTGCCATTTTGGCAGTTAAAACAAGGGAGAAAAAAAGGGAGCAAAGATGATGATAACTTGTGTGATAGTATTTTCTTCTGATACAGGCGCTTTTTGATAATTAAATGAGAGCCAGAAGAAAATAACTACTATTTTTTTTCTTAGGATATGTTCCACCTTTACAGCATAGTGAGTTTTTTGTATTTGTTCATTAATTCTGTAGTAAACCCAGTTACTTTTAAGTATCCTGTACTGCTTTCAGATATGGCTCGGGTTTTTTTCTAAATCGATTTTGCTATAAAATATTGACTTCACATCTCAAAAATTGTTTATTTCATAGGAATTCACTTGAAAATGCTAGGTGCAACTTAGAAAACGGGGGGTTTTTCTGTCTTCTAAAAAATTAATTTGTATTTCTTTGTATTGAAAAGAAGCCAGACTTATAGCCTTATTTTCATGTGTTCAAAAGTTTGGTTGCTCAAGCCAAACATTTCCAAACATATCCAAGTCTTTCAAAATAAAAAATTAATTAGTAAATGGCATTTCTTCCTTAAAGAGGCAGTTTTTAACATACTGCAGGTGATGTTGCCAGCCATTCCATTCTGCTCTGTTCAGTCACTGTTCCTAAAATCGTTAAATGGGGGTGGGTTGGGGTGGAGGGAGGGGGTGACAAAATTTAAAGACGGAACTCTTCATAATGAAGGTATGTGGTAAAAGAGCAGTAATGAAATTGCTGAACCTTTATCTGGATTGTGCTGCTTGTTCTTTATCATAAACCCTCTCTCAACCTATAATATCTTTCTTTGTCTCCATATTTTTTCCATTGTGACAAAATTCCAGGCCTTCTAAGTCTAATGATGTTGACATATTAAAATGGTAGAGAGAAGAATGTGAACCGAGCCCCTCCTTTCAGCTAAATGTTATCTGCTTAGACTAATATTGCAATTGCCACCCACTGACATAATTTGTTTCACAGTCACAGCCTGGCAGCATGAATCAAATGTTGACATTCTAATTTCATGCACACATGGGTGTTTGGCTGAGCAGGCCTCAGCCTCTGAGCCATTCACGCCATACCTGTGTAAATCAGGGAGACAAGGCCTTTTCACAGCTGCCCAAAGGGAAGTTCCTACCTTCTAGCCAAGTCTGGGGCTGGATAAAGCTGCACAGCCCTGCCCTCTGCCCAGGAGCTCACACTGCTGCCACTGTACTAGGAGCTGGACAGACATCTTTATAGGAAAACTACCAATTAGTTGGTTTGGATTTTTTAAATTCAGTCTGTTTAACAGTTTTTTTCTCATAATTCCTGTAAGAAATAGATGGGTTTATTCTCAAAATTGTTTAACTTTTTCTGTCTAACTGGCTTAAATTTGAAAGATGGCACAATTTTGCTCCTGGGGGCTGATGTCCATTAATAATTGTTGCAAAGATGTTTCACCAAAGTCCTCACTCCAAGTAGCCACCACTGGAGCTGAAATGAAATTCAGCTTCTCTATGCACCTAATCTTTGAGCACACTGGCCAGAGAGAAAACTACAGCCAGATTCAGACACCCACCTGCCAGACACTGGTCAGAGGCCATAAGGCTTAAATATTCTTCTGCTTTTAGTCTCCTAACTCTGTCCCTGGGAATAGTGCAAGGCTGTCACCACGAAGAGGGAGAGAGGATGTGGCACAGCTGGGGCTGAGCTGCCTTTCCTCAGGAAGGGAGAGATGTGCAGCTGGCACAGAGTGTGAGCTGAGCTGTGGAGATGGCCAGGGAAGGGCTGCTCCTGACAGGGACTGCTGCATCCCATGGCCTCTGTCCTCAGCCCCAGCACAAAGCCTAGCTTCTTGTGGCTCTTGCACGGCCACAGTGGGGACAGCCCTGCCTGTCTGCTGTGCCATGGAATGGACAACTTTGCATGTTGCTCTCTCTGAAGAGAGCTGCTTCCCACTTCAGTGAATGTCAAGTGCAATCCTAAGGCTTCTTGGGATAATCATAGCAAATTCAGCCTCAGAAATGTAGCTTTTCACTACAAATACAGTAAAAGCTTGCAATTATGAACATTGTGGATTTTTCTGTGTCCATTTTGTAGTTTTGTTTCAGTTCCATGCAAAGTGCAGTTAATTGTTGTGAAAGAGCAGATTTATTTTGCTTTGAAGAAAGCCTTTTGTTTTTCTTGAAAGGCACCCAAAAGTCATGGCAAAGCCCAGAGAATGGCTTTGAATAGTTATTCACGGATCTAGAGGCACTCTCCAATGGCACATGGCAGAAACATTCTCAGAGCTCCATAGCAGAATCGCTGAGAATGCCAAGGAGTTGCTGTGGGGCTTGATGGCACCTGATTGTTGAACAGAGCAAACTGTCAAAAACATAAAAATACCTGCCTGCTGCTTTCCCAGTGTTGTGTGAGTTTGGGAGCTCTGAAAAGTCTGGATTGTTATCAAGTACTGATGAGAATAATGGGTAGTCATGAGCCATGTGACATTCCACTGTTACAATTCATTGTGGTCCAGAACTGACTGTGGCTGTGATCCAGGGCTTCAGCTTTGGCATCCCTGGCTCTGACAGGAGTGCCATGAGTGAACTGTGTGAGGACAGTAACATATCCAGATCCCTTGTGCTCTGGAAGGATTCCAGACTCTGCATGCACAGCCATCAATGGGCTGTCTACACTGAGCTGGAAGACAGGACCTAGCTGGCATAGGCAGGACTGCAGCAGTGGGAAGGGAGGAGATCTCAGCTAAGACACTGGGACAAGTCCTTGTGCCTCAGATGTGCCAGATCTTTAAAGTTTATTCAGGCTAAAAAGGAACTTGGGTTTTTTTAGTCCGGAAGAATGACACTCAGTAAACTGTGCAGAAGCAAATTTATTTCCCTCAGAAGGATGGAGAGCTGAGCAAAGCCTGCCAGTATCAGATGTGCTGTTTCAGGGACATGCAAACATTTTAGACTGGAAGCCGGCTGAAGCAATATTGAAACAATTATATTAAAGCTAGCAGAACCAATTATCAAGTAGAGACTGATGTTACTCACCCACACGAAAAACCCCGGGCAGATCTTCACTCATCCTCAAAGAATAACCTTGAGGAGCATCCCCACACAAGGCAGCAATTTCCACACACTACCGAGAAGGGATGTGTTAAAAAACCCTGCCATTGAAAAGTGGGACTGGGCTCTGATAGTTGATCACCTGGCAGTCTGCTGGCTGGCTGTGTCAGCTCAGCATCTTTAGATAAGTTGTCAGTACCATCACTCTTTTGTTCCTTTTATCACATACTTTGTTTTACCTCAGAATGTTTAACTTCGGGCTTGATGAGTCGGGCTGCTTTCTGCATTCTTCAACGCCAAAAGCAGCACGGACGCCCCTTGCTCCATTCACCACTGAGAGCTTTGCTAATCAGGTATTGTTCAGGTTATCTTAGCCCACTCCAGGAAAAACATCCTGCTACAACAAGTTTCAACAATCTGCCAAGATTTGCTATTAGCAGTTAGGGGAAAATAATAATTTGGTAGAAATTGGATGTGAGTGGTGCAATGGGTCTGGCTGGTAAATTATTATATTCTTTATCAGCTTTATATTACTATATTTTAGACTCTGGCCATGTGGGATGTTTTTATGACAACCAACAATTTCCAGATATCCTTGCATTCGTATATATTTAATGTAAGAAAAAAAAACCCCACAGGTTAATATTGTTGATACTCTGCAAGACAATGTGTCAGCATTTGTATTTCTCCCAGGAGGCATTAATGAGGTTTTTTGGACTCCCTGTGGTCTCCCCTATGCTTTGAAAGAGCCCTCTGGCTTGCCCTCAGCTGTTCCTTTTCCCGAATAAAGAAGCAAGATATGGAAGAGACTCACTCCTCTTCTCTCCGGGCTCTACATGCCAGCCGGCAGGGCTGGAGCTGAGATTCCTTACTGACAAGCTGCTCCCTTCCTTCCTGCCCCTTCAGGGCTGGCAGGTGTCGAGGGTGGTCTGTGCCTGGACATGCCCACTTGACCTTGGCCTTGCAGGAGATTTTATCAACTGGCTACTAAACAAAAAATAGTCAGGATTGATTTTGATTTGGTTTTGTTTTTCTTTCTCAGTGTTTTATTTATTTGTTTGTTTGTTTTCAGCCATCTGGTTAGTCCAGAAGGAGAGAGCTGGAAGGGAGAATTTTTTTGGTTTGGCTATCTTTATATAATGAGAACCTGGCAGTGAAGCTATATAAGCAGCTCAAAGAGAAGAAACCTGATCAGCTGGCACTTGGCTCTGTAGCTCCTGATGCTGGCTAGTGTCTCACCAAATTGCAACCAAAATAATGATAAGTGAGATTTAGATTGAACTTTCAAATTCCTTGAGAAAACCAAACTGTAACTTGCAGCTTTTCTGCCTGCTTAGGTAAGGTAACCAGAGGGAAAGGAGGGTTAAATGATGTGCTATGTGGTGATATTGCTGTGCAGGCACAAGCTCAGAGCTCAGCAGGAACACTATCTGAGGAGGAACCTGCAAGGCCCAGGGATGGCTCTGGGTGTCATCGTGTCTCTTGTGAGGAAGCCCAGGGCCAGGGGGATGCAGGCACCAAGAGTAGGGTTAGAGCAAATGAAGCCTCAGGGTTGATTAAAGCATTTCAATTCTCTCCAAAGGTTTCTTTATTCCATCAGGTCAAACATATAGTGTCTGGATTAGAGAACATTATCAGCTGGGCCAGCCTCCTAAATCAATTAGGACTTGAAGAGCTTAGTAGCACATTTAGAAGGGCTTAGTGATAAATTCTGTCTTGTTATTTCCACTGAAGTGGCAGTAGCTAATGTGAGAGTAACTAAGGGGGTGTCTGTGAGAGAAGGAAAAAGCACCAGAAAGCAGTGGAAAAAGAAGGTAGAGAAAATAATAAAACCATGTCTGAGAATAAAAAACAGTGATACTATTTGCCCATCTCGTTCATGAAAACTTGTGTCACTAGAAGCAATTTGAATGTCATCTATTTGCCTCAATTTCTTTAGCATTTGGGTAAGAATATAATCACCTCCCTTCATGGAATGCTGGGTGGACTGTTTTATTGTGAGACAGTTTGCGCCATGCCTGAAATGAAAAATCCTGGCTATTGCTACAGAAAGCTCCATGTGACTGTGCCTCTCCTGTCAGGACCAGAAGCCAGGCCTTATTTGCAGGTCATGTTTGCTAAGTTGTGAGCTGCTAAGGGCGGCTTTACAGTGATGGGAAGTGAAAAATGCCCTTGGCAGGCTCGTTGGCTCAGCCGGCATCCACACTGCAGCTCTATTTTTGGGCTTTAGCTGAGTCACAGAGAGCCAGCCCAAATGCATCTGGACTGATCCCCCAAAACTTTGGGTGCCAAGGTTAGCACTGGCAGAGCCATCTCCAGTGTCTGTAGCCTCAGTCCAGCACGCTGGTCATTTCCTAATGCTGATACATCTCTTTCAGAAACAGAGACTGTCTCAGCCTGGCAAGGATGTACAGGGGAACTATTACGAAAATTAAAATGTCGCAAGGTTTTAAAAAAGAGTGTCTGGATCTTCAGCGTGAATCACATGGAGATTATAGTAGAGGAAAAGTGACAGAGGGTTATGTTTGGCACTGTCCTTTATGCCAGTGGGTTGGCATATTTTATGAACCATGCCCACCTTGAGGGTTGTTTATGCAAGGATTTGCATTCTCAAATGCCTGAGGATGAACTTACTACATCCTTTCTAATCCTTTTTTCTTACGTGTGTATCACTCCTCAAGACCTGGTGCATTAAAATAGGCTGTGGCTGGTTCCTTTCCAAGTAGCATGAAGCCAAAACCCAATATTAAGATGGAAATATAGTTCTGGTGTAGTTAAGAGTATGAGTGCAAATATTTCTGAAAGGTGTTTCCTGAGATTTGGGCAAGTTCACATGCCTTCGACATTGGCAAGGTCTGTCCTTGGAGAGCCAGGTCACTGTGACTTCTGACCTTGTGTTTCTTAACTGGAACTTAATTCTTACAAAGGTAACTCACAGCAATTTCACAGGTGCTTTCTAAGGAATGAGTAACAGCCTCTTCCCCCTCCTCCCCGCTCTAGCCAAATAAATCTTTAGGTAAAAATAACTCCATCTCTCCTTTTGTGTCGTTTCCTGTTGGGAGAATATCTTTCATTTTCACGTGCACTTTGAATGTGGCACTTACATTTAAGATGGCAAACAAAAATTTAAAGCAAGGCATTAAAACCCCCCTCGTTCTGGATTCTATCCACTTGTCTTCCCTTTGTCCTTAATCTTGATTTGCCCTGTAGGTTAGTCTTATCATAAAGACAGTATGAATGACTGTCTCAGCGCCTTTCCTCATTAATGCTGCAGGAAATTGATGAGTAGACCTCTGGAACTGTGGATTTTTTTGGCAAGAATTATAGCTCCTATTTATTTTTGAGGGACCCATGTGGCTTTCTAAGTAAATATATGTTAAAATTTTCCCCAAAAATAAACAGTACAAGTAATTGCTTGATATATGAAATTGACATTTTGGCTTTGTGATTTGCTATGATATGTAAAAATCTAATTTCCTCCTCGGAAAGATGCTATTGCAAAATTGCAGGTAAATTAAAATCAGGGGTTTATTCAAAAGGTGAGTAATAGACTCTGTTTTAATATATCAATATTTATTCTGCAGCTTCTCAGGTCTGCCCAGATATGTGCCATCTAATGTTAAATGTGTGCTGGCTGTGATATTACCTTTGTTGGTAATTGAAATGGATAAAGATTGATGTAAGTGTCTTGCACACTCACTCCAGCCAGGATTTGTAAATAGCATTGCTCCAGATACTAAAAGAGCATTACAGGAGTTTCACTCTGAGCATCATATCCCTGTACTCTGTTTACTGACTTGCTGGTAGGCACTTTAATAAGTGTACTTGAATTCTAAAATATCAGAGGATGAAGCATAATTTTGTAAGTTTAATGAAGCTGTGTCTGCTGTTAAATCTCTGCCTTGAAGGAATCTGTTGGATAAGTACTATATCCATGGCTGCTTCTATTTGTGCATCCTTTTCTAATTAAAATTAAAAATAGAGTCCAAGAAAGAGAAGTAAATGGCTTCAAGCACCAAGCACCTTTTGACTCGCTGAGGTGCCCAGTGAATTGACGCTGATAAAGCTTTGGACATGTGCCACATTATTAGAAGTAATGGCACTGAGCTGGATGGCAGAGCTGTGGGGATGAGGAGGGGGTGGCCAGTTCTTTAAAAGAGCCTTATGCTCCTTTAAGGGCATAAGGCACCTCAGAAAAACAGGCATTGCAACAAAAATAGGCTGAAAACAACTGAGTTAGTGGAATTATTGTGATTTTTCAGGGGTAAATCTGGCTACAAAACTAAAAACAATAAAAACCCTCATAATAATAATAAAACCTGTCATGATTTTATGTCTTGCAGTTCTTAATAAGCTTCAAGAGTATAATTATATCCGTGCTGATGAATTATAGAAAACCTGTTTCTCTGCTTTTGTTCTGTAGTCGATGATTTTCCTGACTGAAACTAGTTAGTTGGTTCCCCAGAACCTGAATGTCTGAACAGTTGGCTTTGGATCATACTCTGAGTTTGGGGATTGCTGAGTGATATCCAGTTCAAATGGTCTTCTTGTATTATATGGAAATACAAGAACGTTTATTTAAATTTGTCTTTAGTTTTAATGATATTTTATGAAATTGGAACATCTGCAGTTTGAACCTCAGCTCTAGTGAAATTAATTTCTCTTTGTAATGCCGTGATCTCTTTGCATAATTTGATGGATTGAGCAGGACTCTAGGTTAACACCAGCAAACTAGACTCTTCTTTATAAAATTTGCTTGCTTACTGACCTCCTTTTTTTTTCCCCCAAGACTAATTTTCATGAATGTACTTCCAAGAAAGTACACTTGAGAATTTTCACATTTTGGGGGGGAAAAAAAGGGATAATTATTCTAAAATACATTTGTATCTCTTGCTCACTACTTATTCTTAGCAATGTGAGTTTTGTCAGGTAATGTTTTTTTTTTTTAGAAGTTGGTCTCTTCTGTGTTTTGGTTTCTTTTTTGTGTGGCAAAAATTCATGCAGTTGAATTCATACAAGCATGTGCATTTGTGACTGAGAACTATTTTCTTCCACCATTTTGTCCTCATTAAAATTTAGTTAGTCTGAGTTATCTGAATGTTGACAGAAAAAAGGATAAAAGGTCAGAAACGTGTAGCACAAGTAATACATTAATTTGCAGTAATTCTCTAGCTGGCATTTCTCTATTACTACGTATTCCAGAAGATTTGAATAAAGTCTTTATATACACAGATTTCTGCAGATTGTTTTTTCAGTGATTATCGGACCAAGCCTTAGCTGAGAGATACTGGCAGAAGCTAAAGGATTCCCATGTGAACAGAGGATTCTGATCCAAAGGAAAGTAGATTTTTGTTGGCTCTAGGAGTTTGTTCCAATCCACATAGATTCAATTTTCTTAAGAACAGAATATAAGCTGTCTTTTGCCAGCAGTTTCAGTAAGACTGAGACCTGGCCTCCCATACTGTACAGGACAACTCTTATTAATTCCTCTTCCTACTGGGAGTGTGGGAGATGTTTAAGCCAACGCTTGGATTGTTGTTTAAAACCGTGGAGTGGGATCCCTAAATAAGAGCTAATCCTGCACAGGAAGTCTGCATGTGGCTATTGATACAAATAAATAAGAGAGGAAGCAAATAAGGATCATTTGGTGATACAAACTCCAAAATAAACATTTGATTGGTATCATACCTGTGTTTTGGAGTGAAAATCCTGCTGCAGATAATACTGCGGAATTAGTCAAGAGTGCAACTCCAAAAAAAGCATCTGCAGGTTATTGCATGATCTCCTGTACCAACTCTCCCACTTGTCTGTCCATGAAAGAATGTGGCACAAGGACAGGACGGTGCACAAAGATCTCAATTCTCTTCCAGCTAGAGAGTTCCTGTGTTACCTCAGACTAATGCCTGTAGCTTTCGTGCTGTTCTGCATCAGGCAGCAAAAATAAAATGTAACTTCAAACAAAAGAAAGCACCCATTCAGTATTAGGCCTAATCCAAACCCCACATGCTTCAAGGACTTCCCCCGCTCAGGCAACAGAAGACACATCCAGCACAGAGGTTTTTTGAATGCTGGAAATATGAAGACTTCTTAGTGTGGATAGAGACTAAGGGGAAATGCAAAAGCAAGCAAGTCAAAAGTGTTGACAAGACAAAGGCAGTTGGGGGAAATAACCAACCTCTGTAACAGCTGATGAGTTTCTGATTGACAGAACTTTCTGCATCTAAGTGAAATTTGTGGTTCTAACACATTAATCTGAGTGGCCTTTCACAAGGATGAACATTGCTTACGCTTTCCAGCAATGAATAGATCACATCCAACCCTTCTGCACCTGGAAAAAAATGGTCTGGAGAAAATAGCACACAGAGTGTTGTTCAGACCTTTTGATTTCAAATCTTGCAGAGCCCTGCAGCTTTACTTCTGCCTTCCACCACCTCACAAGATCTTTCCACTGCAAGTCAGTGCAGATGTGAAGGTGGTTCCCGTGGTGCCCCTATCCCACCTAAGCCATACAACTTGTCCTGAGTAACCTTAACTGGCTGTTATCTGAAAGAGGATCTGTAGCTGAGAAGGTCTTCGGTCAAGTTTGTTTCCTTGCTCTTACCAGGAGACTTTGGGGCCTTTCTTCCAGTACTAAACTTTATAAATCCTCTGCTGGAGTGACAAATCTGGCATCTGATGGCCTTGCCAACCTCATATCTCTTCCCCCAAACACCGAGATCCTGTTATCACAAACCTTCTTGACACCTCTGGCTTTGCTCATAGGAACAGAACCCCGTGACAGGAGCTCACTGGAGCTCAGGACTTGAACTTCAGGGCCCTGGGGTTAGCAGGGATGTCACTCATGAATAGCAGTAGAGCTCCAATGCAGTAATTTGCATGGAGAGGGGCGCATTCACTTTGCTCTGTGGAAGAGAGACTTCCAGCTGCTCAACGCTCATTGTAGCAAGGTTTGTGAAGTCATTCTGTGAATTCTATGAAGTCTTCAGTAGCAATAGCAGCTCAAGGAACTATGGATCCTCTTGTGGGCACCCCACTGATGGTGGCCCATGAGGGCTCACTAAACTAAATCCTCCTGAGAAGAGATCAGAATAGGGTGTGTGGTGTTGGTTTGGGGTTTTGGTCACATGGTGTTGCTGATTTGGTATGCAGTGAGGCCATGGCGCTGACAGGGAGTCAGGAGCTTGAATAAGAAGGAACTGGAAAAGCAGTAGGTCAGGGTGCCATGGAAGCCACTGACTGGATTGTGAATTTATGCTTTGGAGATTGCTGTTTTGGAAACTTTTGCTACATGTGCTCTTTGGTAAAAATTTTCAGGGAAACCTTCCTTCAAGTCATATCCTTGCAAACTACACGTATGTGATGAGTGTGCTCAGTGTTCTTGTAGCTGATGGGAAACAGAGATATTTACTGGACTCCTTCCTTAAGAAAAGAAAAAAAAACCCCTTTCATCCTACTGGGTAGGCAGCATTTTATGGAGAAATTTTAAGAAATTAATTAACTATAATAAAATTTCACCTCTTTAACCTTAGCTCTTGAGCAAACCTGAGCTAAATAAACATCTGACCATTCAATCTCTTCCACTTAAGGTTAACTTGAGTTTATTATTCAGACTACTGCCCTTGTGTATTAGGCAAAGCATAAATTATGCATACTAATTACCTTGGATGGGGCATGACTTTAATGAATTCTTTTAATTAAACTGCAACACAGTGGTTTTGTAGAGGATGGTCTATATTTCATCCTTAAACTATGTAACCTTCATCTTTGTCTGGAGAGATCACACATTTGAGTTGGTTTAATTCACTTAAGTAGTAAATACAAAGAGCAACCTACCCTCGCTATCACTGGGAAATTTGAAAAATGTTCATGTTCTGTTGCACTGGTAAGAAATGAGATTCTTCAATAAAAAGCTCTGATTCTGCTAGGAAGGCAATGGCCAACATGCAGGGAAAGGATTCTTGAATGAATGAAACGAAAGAGTGGTGTAGTATTGGTAATTTCCAAAACAAACACAAGTAAATCATTTCCCAGGACTTCTCATTTACTTGGAATTTTATAGTAATGGTAAAGCAACAGAATTATCTGAGTCCCCAGTAGGTTCTAAGTGGCTTTGGCTTCTCAGAAATGGTCAGGACACAGTAATTCAGTGACACTGTTCCCTGCAAAGAGTTTTTCCACAGTGGCAGCACCAGTAGCTTACTAGCAGGAACAGCAGCAGGGACTAAATGAGTCATTAGAGTCTGATTCTTAAAAGCAAAGCATGGATGTGTCCTTTCTCTGTAGCCTTTTGCTGGAGTTTACAATTTTGTTCTTGTTTACCTGTTCTTGGCAGTTTTGAGGCCTCTATGGCTTCCCAGAATCTAAAGAAAGAAACTGTTCATTGCATGTGCTTCAACTGCCAGAGAAGTAACTGCTGGGTTAAAAAGTGTAATGGCTGACAGAGTGTACTGAAGAAGGAAAATAGCAAAGGTTGCCCATCCTGACATCTCTGCCATCTATCCAAGTCGCCTTCCTTCACATATAACAGCAAGGTGTGCTTCTGGACAGTCATTGCTGGCACATCTGTGTTCTCCTCTTTCCCCATGGATCTATAACACGGGATCCTGCCTATTTCTTCACAGCTCCCTGTTTGGTTGTTTGCTGTTTGTGCACTGGCCAAAGTGCTCATCCACACAAGTAAATGGGAATTTTCTGTTTTAAATTCACTGTGTGTAGATAGTTCCATCCCTCTGATGTTGGTCCTTTGGTCCCACCCTTATTGTTTCTTTGGTGTTGTTTCATTGTTTGAAAGGAATATCTGCCCCACACAGCTGTTAGTGTGGTTATCTCCTACCACAGAAACCACTTTCAGAGATACAGGAAAAGACTTGGTGAAGGCCCTTCCAACCCAAACCATTCTGTAATTGCATAGCAATAGGAATAATTCAGCTCCTATGTATTCAGTGCATCCAAATTATTTTACGTGTTTGCACGCTATTTAATGTAGTATTATAGGAAGAGAAATGAACAAGGTATTGCATATATGGCATCAGTCTAACTTTAAAGATTTGTTTAAGTATTTAGTGCTTGACTCTTCCTAGGTTTTTTTCTGAGGTCTTCTGTGGCAACACCTGAGTTTCACATTTTTTAATAGAAAGCAAAATCTTCAGTTACTGTGAAAATTAGTTAAAAGTCTTGTGCTCATAGTATGTGACCAGTTTATTTCATGTAGAAAGAGACAGATTTTAGAAAGTTGAAAACTTGCTGGCATGCAAATGTTGCATCTCTTTCTATCTCCTGTTTGGGGAATGAATTTTAATATGCACTTTGGAACAGATTTAATCTCATCTGCAGTTCCTTGGGTGAATCTGCAGTTTAGGCTTTGCTCTGATTGCAGCGATTCCTGTGTGATTTCAGTCATTCCTTGATGCCACTGTTTGCCATGGGCTCGTCTTCCTCTCGGTGCCTGCAGGCTGTGCTCTTATCTAGCATATGTTTTGACAAGCCATCTGGTTACAAGAGGTTTCCCAAGTGCCTGCCTTCTCACAGCCTGTCTTTTTGGCAGCCACCAGTGCCTGCAAACCCTCTGCCTGTCTTTCTCCATGGGTCAGGGATTCTTATTTTAGCATGGAAACGTTAACATTTGGGATAAATAAAGAAGCAGCTTATAGAACCAATGGGAGTTTATTGGTGTAGGGGAAGGGACTGAACCCTGAGGGCTCAGCCCAGCCCCCATGGATGCCCCTGTGTGACACATGGGGTGAATGAAATGGGTTTAGCTGCCCTCTGGCTGGGCACAGTGCTAACTAACAGAAGGTTCTCAGCACCAGCAACCAAGAACCCATGTACAGGCTGTGTACCAAAGATATTTGAAGATAGCAGTGCTCCAAGGGGTGAATTCAACAGCTGTGTATCTTACATTAGCACAGCTAATCATCAGAGAACTTGCTCACCACTCCTCCAGCCTCTTAAACCTCCCAAAAGAACAGAATTAGCAGAATCGAGAAAATAGTAACCCAACTGTTTGTCTTCCCTCTAACTGTCATGGGGAATCAGCTCAAAGGTTGTACTGCCAGGTGACAAAATGGGTACTGAGCAAATCCAAAGATCAGGATCTATAAGCAGAAGTAAAAAGGTATTGTTACATACAAAGTTATTTAGAGATAATAAAAGATTGGCTTCAGCCATTATTGCAAATCTCCAGCAGTTTGTAGGGGGAAATGGTACTGGGAATCTTCCACAGCTTTCTCTATTGCAGCATGGTAAAATTACATTAATTACTGGTGTTTATGTGAATTGAAAGTGTAGAAATGCTACTCACATCTGCCTGTTGTAACATATCCTAAAAGAGTGCTGTAGTTTGGATCAAGCCACATGTTGAATATACGCTTGGACATTTCCTCTGGATGAAAGAGATCATTTTGCATTCTTCTTTAAATTTTTAAATTTCTAACCCTCTTCTGACCATAAATTAGGTGAGCTATTCTTTGCCTTGCACTGATACAGTGAGAAGATTTACGTAAAGATGAGACCAATTGTCGTATCAGTTTCTGCTTTGCCTGCAGTGAGAAAAAACCTTAAATCTTAAAATGCCTTCTCTCCACCCCTCCCTTCTTGCCAGAGATGGGAACTTCACTCCTGGTTTCACTGAGGATACTGAATATCTACAGCTAGATTATTTACAAGGAAGTCTACTTGAGATTAATTTGGGGTAAACAGAAGCAGTGGATGATAATAACCCCATCAATCATTTGCTGTTGCACAACCAGTTTCAAGCAATGCCATTAGATTCTTTTCTAAGACATAGAACAAGTTTTCCAGAGCTCCTGGCTGCCAGACTAAGTAACCCCTCCCCCGCCAAGGCAAGTGCATCCTTTCTTGACTGATCACTTCTATTGAAGAGCATCAGGAACAAATAGGAGAGCTGTGAATTAGCTTGGAAGGACTGGCTTTTAAATGTTACATTTCAGTGATTATTGTTTGCTCACTACAACCAAAAATAGTTTATGGAAATGAAAAACCCTTTGGTGTTTTATTGCAGTCTAAGGAAAATGAAGATTTAAGGAAAATGCATGCTTGGCAGACAGAAATGTGTGTGCAATGGGTGATGAGAACAGAGTCTGGAATACTCTGACATTCTATGCTTTGTTTAGGTTGTACCAGCATGCCAAATCTGAAGGGCAGGTTTTCCAGCAGAAAGCAACATATAAAGCAAGTCTCATTTTAAAAAGTAAAGTGAAGATCCTGTGAATTATTTGCTGTGTTTAAATGCCTGTAGCAACACAGTATTTGATTTCAACAGGAATCCGCAAAAGCAGAAGGGGACGTTTCATTTTGTACCTCTTGAAAGTGCAGGGAGTAAGTACAAAATATTAACTATTATTTTATTCAGGTTCTAAGTTCTACACTAATTAATTTGCAAAACAAAGCAGTAAATAGAAACCAGATTTTCTTTTACTCCAAATACATAACCAGGAAAATTGTGAATTACACTGGAATAAGTTAGTATTCATGCAATTCCTTGGAAGTCTTCCATGTCTCCTCAGATTTCCATTCTTCTGTAGATGCATGGCAATTCCAAGTCAGCTGTCACAATAAAGCCTTGTTTGTGAATGTGAAGTGCAATCATCTTACCTGTATACTTGTACCTAGGGGAACTACCCATGGAGTTTTATCGATTTCTTTCAGCCCTGCCCCAGTGCAGGTAAAAGATTCTTTCTGGCACACACTAGAAACCAGTGTGTGTGGCAGCAGTTTCCCACCTAACTCTAATTTAGTCTGGCTGATCTTCCTGAATCATACATTTCTTGTATATGACTGAAGAAAGACCTGCTGTACCCTTAAGATCCAACTTTATTAATTTTCAGGAGGTAGAATCTTGTTCTGATTTCATTAGTACGTGGCACATGCAGCTGGAGTGACATGATGACAGTTCAAACGCTTCCACAAGCTCAGGCTGCAACAGCCCCTTTCTCACTGCTGCAGTTGCAGATGCTGAATTTGGAGACCAGACTGAAGTGCTTTCCCGACAGTTGTGTATTGAACTCCCTGTTTTGGGGCAGTGACCCTTTTAAAAATAATGTGTAACCCTGCTGGAGGTTTCAATAGGAGCAGTCAGGTGCTTGGAGTGAGACAAGCAATTCTCTCAGTGTTTCACTAAACTAAGGAGCAAAATTTCTGAATAATGCTGCTGCAGCCAAATGTGTCCTGCACACACAGAGGCCTGGTGATGTGTTTCAGCAAACCCACTGATGTACTTGGGAAAAACAGGGAAGTTTGAAGGTTATTAAGGTTGGGTCTATAGTTTTTATAAATTAATTAGTCATAGAGTTGTATATCAATTACTCTTTATTATTTTTGTTGTTAGTCAAGGTTTTCTCCACATTGGAGCATGGAAATTTAGCTTGCAGTGGACTTTGTTATTGTATTCTCTTTAAATCTCTATTCTTAGTTGAAGTAAATAAACCAACAAGGTAAAGAGAGCTGATAGCTACTCCATCTGTATTATGGCACACAATGATGGCTGGAAGTTAAAGGTTTGATATATAGATCTATTCTTTTATTGCCAGCCCCTGCCCCTGAAGAAAGTATTAAAATTTCCAGATGAGTAACCAAACAATAAATAGATGAGACAGTTGCTGTGAATATCTGATTTTTTGCATAATAATGAGATATTGCTGGATAATACGCTTTGCAGTCCACAGTTTGTCTACATTATCATTTTGATTGGACAAATGCATAAGAAAGATATACAAGTAAAGCCATGCCAGGTCTTCTATTTTAAATTGATTCCATGTGAGAGTTCAGTTAAATTTCTAGGACTTCTTAAAAACAAAACAAATTCTGGGAATATCCCTGCACACACACACACACAGAGACATTCATTTGCACACATCCTCACACACAAAATAAACAGCCAATATCTGGCCTTACCATTTCTTATGTGCAGCAGAAACACTGTGTGCAAACTGCAGGTTCTTTCTCAGGCCAGTTAGGCGAGAATTCGGGGCATTTTTAGGGAGCATCTTCTCTCCTGCCTTGCAAAGGCTCATGGAAACCCATACAAGGAGGTCTTTCAGTTTACTGCAGTACCTTGTTTCATCCCAGAACAGGCTCAGGAGGCTCTGGGCTCAGTCCCAAATGGTGCCTAGATAAATTTCTCATTGCTTTCACTGTGGAAAGAAACCTGAAGTTGAGACATGCTGATCTTCATGAAGGGCTCAGGAGAGTGTGCATCCTCATTTGGATGGGGAAAATACTGTGCCAGGTGAACTCCCTGACAAGTTTCTTACAGTTGCATGTAAGGGCACTGCTGGCAGTACTGAAACAAAATCTCAGTCACAGCTCTCGTTGCTAGAAAATGCCCAGAAATTCTGCTAATATCAGTGTCTAGGTTAAAGCTGGTTCCCACTTAGGAGGCAGATTGACTAAGTTAAACTAAGCCATTTTTAAAACTTCTCCTGGAATTTTTCTTTTAAAGTTTTACTGAGAAACATGGAATCGGAGTTTAATTTTCATTATATAAACAACTAAAAAAACCAACAAAACAAACAAAAAAGCTATCTATTTTTTGAACAGTTATCTATTTTCTGCACTTGACCTTGCCACCTGGACAGGAAGATGTGTAAGCCCAAGCTTCAAAATGGGTTTCTTGTGGTATGCAGAATTCCACCTCCTGTTGCTGGTCTGGTTTAAGTCTGAGCCCTCTAAATCCTGCAGGGGTACCACATTCTTCCTTTTTCCTGTATTCTTTTTGGATCTCTCAGTCTTGTCCAAGCCTTCCCTCAGATGTTTGCTTCCTCCAGGTTTTGAGAGAGCAGGGTCCTCTGTTCCTCGCACCTGGTGACTGCAGTGAGAGTTCTTGCTGTGCCAACAGTGACAAACCTGGCTGGCACAGGGCTGGTTTCAGACTGGTGAAACACTGGCAGTTCAACTGAAAACACCTGCTGGTTCAACAGAGGAGTTGACTTGGCTTAGTCTTTCTTTTCTTTCCCTCTGTTTGTGTCTGCATGTGTGCACCAGATAAGAAATCCACACACTTAAAAAATAACGGTAAATAAATAAGCAAGCCCAGCAAATATGACTTAGATGTGTCCTAAAAGCACTTACAGCATCACCTTTCCTCAGCAACAGACATGAAAATCACTGCTAGATTAAAGGAATTTCCACAGCTACTGTGCTGCAGCTGTGCTAGGACCTGTGATTCAGCTTACAGGAGGACATTTCTGATTTCTTGATGATTCCCCCATACCAGGTTTATGTAGCAGTAGTTTCTGACCCTGTTTCTTCACCAAAGCATACTCACTGTATTGAGAAATAATGCAGGATTTCCCATGAGTTTAAAGTATCTATCAGCGTTTCTGTCATGATGGATATCCCAAGAAGAACTTTCATGATGCACAGCCATCAGTGTTGTACCCAGAAGCCGTTCAACCACAAAAGAGAAGTGGAACCAGGTTTTAGCCTGGTTACTCATTTCTGCTGAAATGTCCCACACTGTGAGTGACACTTGGCTTATGTCCCAGTTTACTTTCTCCTGGTCCCTCATTCTGTAACCGACAAACAGGAATTTTGTGGGCTCTTTTTCCTCAGTCAAGCAGGTCCAACCCATATCTCCAACACACAGTCAAGTTCAACCCTTAAAGCACAGACTATTTTCATCTACACCGTGACATTCCCTGTCCTGGCAAAATTCCAGCTTGCTGCATTTGACCTCAGAAACGAGATGCATCGTGCTCTTACTGTGCTGTTGGAATTATGCAACTGACCAATTAATTATATATTTAAAGATTATAATATGGTTAATGGGCAGCAAACTTGGTGAAGTCATCAGACTAAGTGTACTGCAGGTGCAACATCTTTTTTTACTGGAATTTGATTCATTCACAAAATTATTTTTCTATTCAAAGCAACTGTCATGCTTCCTTTGTCCATAGATAATTAAATAAGCTTTCCAATTTATTCATGTATTCTAATTTACATAGGCTGCCGACCCAAAAAAACCTTTCTGCTTACCCAGAAAGAAGACATAAAACACATAGATAAATCTAAACGGCAGCCAGGGCACACTAAGAGCAATTCTGGCTGGTGAGGACAGCGTTGCTGTAGCTGGGAGCCTGGCCCTGGCTGGCTCAGCAGTGGGAGTTGGGCAGTACTGCCAGAGAGCTTTCTGTCTTCTTTTCTGGGGTTACAGGATAGTGCAGGTCTGAGATATTGAACTGTCCCGTGCAGAGTTTTGTACTGTCTTTACTTGTATCTTTGACTCAGCTTTCTAGGGTACAGGCAGGTACTCAGAGCAAGCTTCTCCCCTTTTATTTCACTTCTTCCAGGTGCTGGTCTCTGTACAGGCCTCTGTCATAAGAGAATTCCATCCAAAGCTCATCAGCTCTGTGCTGTGTTCTGTGCCTGAGGCTTCCTGCAGCTGAGGTTCACGTTTCTCAGAGGTTCTTTATGTTCAAAGTTTTAGGTATTCCTGTGATTCCTCCCACCGTAATTCCAAAAGGATTCAAACCCTTCACAAACATTTGTGCACACAATTGCACAATATTATTGTGAGTTTGGCAAATGGCACTGGATTCTTTATGGAGAAGAGGCACAAAGGGGCCCAACATAGAATATCTGCAGCAAAGAATATATAGGTCATGTTTCAGAAACACCAGCTACAAAGGTACTTAGATACTGGAGCATTGTAGGGTGATGTAAACCCTTTGCAAGTTTAGAGAAGAGAATGTACCAGTACTTTCAAGGCAGTCTAGGCTTGTTTCAGGCTGTCTGGGTACAGGAAAGTGATTGTACAGACAGGCTGGATCAGTGGGCTGAGGCCAGCTGTGCCAGGCTCAGCAGGGCCCAGGCTGGCTCCTGCCCTTGGCTCACACCAACCCCTGCAGTGCCACAGGCTGGGGCAGAGGGGCTGCAAAAGGCCCTGGGGGTGCTGATCAACAGCAGCTGAACATGAGCCAGCTGTGCCCAGGTGGCCAAGAAGGCCGATGGCACCTGGCCTGTGTCACCATGGTGTGTCCAGCAGGAGCAGGGCAGTGACCATCCCCCTGTGCTGGGCATTGCTGAGGCCACAGCTCGAGTGCTGTGTCCAGTTCTGGGCCTCTCATGAAAATAAAGATTCGGAGGTGTTGGAGCATGTCCAGAGAAGGGCTGGGCTCCCCAGAGTCCAGGGGAAGGGATGGATCCCAAGTCCTGTGAGGAGTAGCTGAGGGAGTTGCACAATTTAGCCTGGAGAAAAGGAAGTTTAGGGAGGGCTTTCTTGGTCTCTAAAACTCCCTGACAGGAGACTGTAGCCAGGCAGGGGTTGGCCTCATCTCCCAAGTAACAGGTGACAGGATGAAAGGAAATGGACTCTGGTTGTGCCAGGGGAGATTAGGTTGGATATTAGGAAAAATTTCTTCATGGAAAGCATTGTCAAGCACTGGAATAGGCTGCTCAGGGGAAGTGGTGGAGTCAAAATTCCTGGAGACACTGAAAGATGTGCAGGTGTGGCACTGAGGGACATGATTTAGAGGTGGGCTTGGCAGGGCTCTGTTAAGACTAGACTCCATCTTAGAAGTATTTTCCAGCCTAAATGATTCTGCAATATCCTGAGATTCCATCTGCTCTAATATTTTTTTCCCACATGAGACCTTATGGGCACTTTGGGGGTCCATGAATGAGCTGGAGCATCAACCTGCTTTTCCTAAGCTGTAGGAAGTGCATTTCTGCTGTGATTGTCCTGTCTCTGAACCACAAAAGCCAGAGCTGTGGTAGCTGTGAGCAGACACCTTGTAGCAAACACATCTGGGCCTCAGGCTCCCCACATCCAGTCCTGCTCAGGCTCTGGGATCACAATACCCAGGACTGCATCCACAGCTGGAACAATGCTCCACTTGGTGACTTTAGGGATTGTGTGCGTGGACTGATTTATGATCCTCAAGTGTGTTGTTTAGTAGCTCTTTTCTTTTTCTTTTTCTTTTTTTTTTTTCCAGACAAGAAAATCCAGCTTCAAACATATCTGTCTTATTTATAAGCAGTTTAAACTTTACACTCAAGTTATTTTCTTCTCTTTCCCCAAGCTCATAATTTAAGGGGAAAACCATCAAAAATAAGTACATAACATAGCAGAATACAAACTCTTAAAAACTAGCAGAACCTTCAGTCTCTGCTTGTTTTCCTTTATGGTATTTTGTTTCATTAATAAGGCTGCCTCTGTATTCATGACAAAATAAGAAAGCTATTTCCAATGAAACAGACAAGTCTTTGTTAGACATCAAATATAACTAATATTTGATGTCATAAATATTAATGACTTTCATGTCTTCAGATACTTTAGAATCAATTCCAAACATTTTTGTTTTGATTCACTCTTATTTATTTTTTCACATTGAACTGGTAGAAGGCATTTTCTCCTGTTTTCCCATGGAAAATGTATCAAGTTCTGCAGCCTTCTCTTCTGTTTGAATTAGATGTTGTTCAATGTATTTACATGGCTGTATCTGCACAGCCAGGCAGAATTAGCAGCCAGGGTCATGTAACAGAAATGTAGATGTGATGGGCACGAATCCAGATGCCAGCTAGAACTGATCCTAGGATTTTCTGGCAAAAGAGAAGGGATTGAGGGAGGCAGGCCTTTACCTGGAAACGTTCAAGAGACCACGTTTTGTGTGGCCATAGCACTCAGCATAACCTGTCATTTGATATCTCTTTTCTTTGTCAATTCTCCACATGTACTGAACATTAATTGGGATCTCAGCAACAATAAAAATATTTGTTGTTCCTTAAAAGCAGGAGAATCCTCTTTCTGAGTGGGATAGTTCTGTCTCTAATCACAAATGTACAGACTCAGGTTTAGGCTACAAATTCAACTTTTCATGTCCTATAAATAAATAATGAATAATGTTGCCAACTGAATGAGTGTTGATGCAGAGAGCAGAGTCTCCCAGAGATTAGATATCTGAACCTGATATATCTATAACAATTGCAGGCCAAGTTAAAATATCCATCCACACATGGAGGAGAGGGGATTCTTTGCCTGTGGAGAGTTGGTCTATACTCAGATCAAATTAAAAAAAAAAAAAAAAAGATGCAAGCCTGTGATGGGAAATGTAGGAAAACAGTAAGTTTAAAAAAAAATCATACCTTAAAAAAAATCAGAATTCTTTTAGGGAATGAAAAAAAGAAATCCCATGTTCTTTCCAAGCCTGTGGAACATCATAGCTGTTGTAAATAGGCCAGTTCCAAAGAGAACACACATGCTCCAAATGGGAGGAGATTACTTGCTGCACCATTTTAGCATGCTTGATTTATCAGTAATTAATGGAAAGATGACAGGGATTTTGAACAAAATAATTCAGTGTTTCATAAACCCAAGATTTGGCATCAAAAATGTTTTACTTATGATACATTCATATGGTGGGAACATAGCCAGGTTGTTAGCATAAATGAAATCCATCCTAATTCCTCTTTGTAAGATGCATTGTTAATCTGCTGTTATTAAACAAGGAGTTCAAAGCAGTTAAGACAGAGCAGGACAAGGAGAAAATACATTTGAAAATTGCATCATTCAGAGCATGAACTAGAGGCTGAACAGAATTGCTTCTGTTCGGTGAGATGAGATTGATGTGTTACTTGGGTTTTTTTTAATAGTTTTGGAGGTAGAGAATATTTCCCAGGCAATCCTAATGACTACATGGGATTTGGTGGTATCGACTAAATTTGGAAGTTTTGTCCTAGTTTGCTGAGGAAGTGAGGTTTATGAGACCATATTTTATGCCTGTTCTCTCAACCCAAGCAATGTTGAATGTTTAGGCCAGCTTCAGTCAAACTTGAGAGAAGTGGAACTCTTCTTTCTGCTGATTGAGTTCCTTCGTTTTTTAAAGTGTTTTCTTAAATGGTTTCTCAAAATATTGACTAGATAGAAAAGGTAGACTCAAATTAGTCCCTGAGGGAAAGCCAGTCTGAGCTCAAGCACTGTTCATTGTGTATGGCAATAACAGGGCAGCCATCAGTGGTGCCTCCTCTGACAAGTCAGCAGGCAGCTCTGTTCCCTCTGCTCTTGTTGGGTAGGTCATCACACAGAAATAAGAGAGGAGGCTCTTTGGGCAGGGAGAGCTTAGGGAACAAAGGCCATTATCTGTAGGATATCAGGTAAATGTATTCCAGTGCTTACACTACAGTGTGCTTTTCAGTACTGCTGTCTGTCAGCCATCCCCACTGAGATCAATTGGAGTTGTACTGTGGACTGAAAGGATAACAACATAAAGAATGGCAGCGTACAATCTTGAAATGCCTCTGCATCCAGTGAAAGATCCCCAAGTGCCAGTACTAACAACTCCTTACAGAACTTCCAGAATGAAATCCTTGTGCTGTTCCCACCAAGGTCATGGAGAGGGTCTGTAAGAACAGATTAAAGTTTTCATTGTGTCTTGGTCTGGATGCTCCCACTAGTTGAGAAAACATTTAACAGCAATATTTTAGCAGATATTTTTCAAACTGTTGATTTTTCCAGTGATTTTGTGTTAATTGCACAATGCCAGCAAGCGAAAATTCAATGGAAACATCCAAGAATAGTCTGAATCCTTTGGTTTACACAATTGTATATTCTGCTTTGCATTGCTGGGTGCCTTGCAAGGAACAAGTAAATAGATGGCATCTTATTGCCCAGAGTTTTGAGTTATCCACAAGGATTGAGAAATGTGTTTTATTTTGAAAAGAAAACAAAATTGGTGGCATTTTCATGCCCTTTTGCTTGAGCCTAATGGTCTTGATGCTTTCTGTGCACGTAGTGGGTACTTGCATCCACACCCTGGCAGTACAGGAACTTTGTACATGGATTTGTGTTTGACAGTTTTGCTCTGCACAGCTGAAATGACACCAGCTCTACTGGGCTGAAATAAGGAACACACAAAGCAAGCTTTGGTAGCTTGCTATAGGGATTAGTGTCTGCTCAGACCATGTACTCTGGTTAAAGCTGTGTATTAGGGGGGTTTGCCTCCATACAGGCAATATGAGTCAATCATAATTCTGGCAGAGTAAAGAGAAGGTTTAGGCAGAATGAATAAATAGTTGTAACAAAGAGGTTTTATCTTTTCAAATTAACATCTACCATTTACTAATGCAAACAAGGAAAGGTTACGGTGCATGGAAGAGTGGAACATTTTCTAAAGCCCAGTGAGAGGCCATGGTTTGGAGCTTCTGGGAGATAAATCAGCCTCTGAAGACTCCTGCTGCTACTGGTACATGAATTACCTGAGCTAACAAAAAACAAATGTCCAAACCCACTGCTTCAAGGTCTGCAGTGCAAGGGACAGGCTTTCCTCTTGTGTGACACTGTGAAGACAGGCATGATTTGCATCCCCTGCTCCAGGGAGAAAGGCTTTTACCATTGCTGTTCTGAGAGATACAAGGAATTCCACCTTATGCCAGGATACTGCAAGGATCCAGGCTTATATAATGATGCTTGCTGTTTTCCTGCAAGATCAGTTCCCAGCTTTCCTAAGAGGTATTTCCAGAGCTCAAGTGGATGAATACTGACAGCTTCTGCTTTGTATCCTCAAAAGGATGAAGGAGAAGACAATGCTGAAAATAGTACTTAACTCTGTGCTGTTGACCTCCTACCCAACTGTGCCACATCCACATTCACAGAACCATAACCTCCCTGACTTGCATTGAGAACTAAGGAACGCATTGTTACTGACCCAAATTCATCCTATTGAGTCTCTTTGCAGCGGCATTTGACCCCAAAACTGTCCTTTTAAGCAGTATGTCTTTACTTGGAAAGAAAAAAAAATCAGAGTTTGATCATGGAGAAACAGTTTGGGGTTTGGCTTGTTTTATTTAGTTGTAGGAACTGACAAAGGAGAATGCTCAGGAAAATAGAATGTCAAGGGACTTTGGATATTCTGAACAAAAGAAAAAGCAGCACTTAGATATCCACAGTCCTTAGTGCAAAGGGAGGGCTAATGAGGGATCGAGAGTGCTAGATGTCTCATTGCTTTCTTCTTTTCTAATGTTCTGGGTGGCTGTGTGATCTGATGGCTGTCAGACACTCCGTGGTCTGACAAGGTTTTACTTCTCTTTAGAAATGTATTTTGTTTTAAAATTTATGCCTGTGACCAGTTAGGAGGGAAATGATGTTCTCCGAAATACAACTCGGACACATCAATGCAGATAGAGAAAGAGGAGCACTTTGATAGAATCTGAGTGCTACAGGCAGAACTGGGTTTATTTTCCAATGGAGAGCCTTCATTTGAACATGCAATAGGTGCCCCTGGTGATTCCTGTGCAATGACTTCAAAAGAGTCTGATCTTGAGCTTATGGAAAAATCTCAGAGTAATGCCAAGCTGATAAAAAGACATATCTTTGTATATCTTCTGACAGGGAATAAAAAAAAATAAAAAAAAAGAAGTAAAAAAAAAAGAAATAAACCCCTAACCCAAATTCCTCAAAAGCGAGGCTCTGCAAGGTGAGTATCCCAAACCATCTTACAGTAAAGGGATTTATAATATCTAAGTGTATATAGGCAGTAAGAGAAATTGTAGTATCTAACTCCATATAGACAATGTGATTTACTGTTAATTGTCCCTCCTTTTGTTCCCTGGAGGAGTGAGGAAGATAACGAGGTAATCTCAGAGCAGCCAACCCCTGGCTGATTGCAGCTGGTGGTGTCTGTTCTCCAGACTGTGCTGGGCAGTGCTGGTGGTGTGGGCCAGAGCAGGAGTTTCACCCCTCTTGTGCTCTTACTGCTCCTCTCTGGCCCTGTTGTCTCCCCTGTGTGGACATAACCAGTCGTGTAGCTCTGATTTAGCTAAACCCTCTCTGGATTCCTCGCAGGAATTCCTCCTCTACCAGCTCTTTTAGTCATGCTTTCAAAAGAAAATCCAGTATTAGTGAGACTTTACCAAAGGTTTTACAGTGCTTGATGCTGTGTTTAACAATCCTGGAGAATTTCCAGTGATCCATTTGTTGTTAGAGAAGGAGGGAGGAAATCCATTTGAGGCATTACTAATGAGAAGTGAATAATGTGGTTTTGATGCAAAAGGATTTGAAAAATTCCTCACCATTGAGAAGATGGAGTCAAAACATAGAAAAGATAATTTCTTAAAACTTTCTAGAGCTTTATGAAAAATATTTAGGACTGTGATTTTATTAATGTTCAGATAGATTAGTCCACATCTTGAAAAGTACCCTAGCATCCTAAAAATCAGTGATGAGCTGTTCTTTCTTCCTACAAGGATTAAAAAACAAACAACTCAAACTAATCAACTAATTTAAAAACAAACAAACCAAAACAAAAAAAAAAATTAAACAAATCCATCCGAACCTTGTTACAGGCAGAGAGGAACATGGTTTGGTCTGGGTTTGGCCTTTCTTTGCCAAGTTCTTTTGCATGTGAGGCAAAAAAAACAGCTTCTGGCTTATGATCTGAAAGTACTGGAATAACAGGTAAAAAAAAAATGACAAAGAATGTAGAAATTTTCCAAAGCTTTCAGAGTTGCCCATGACCATGCAGCATTAGGGCACCTGTGTACAGCTGCATGTGACCTTCCATACCCACTAACTCTGACCCCAAACTGAGAGAAAGATAAATTACTTACTTAATCAGAAAATCATCAAAATGCTCTGAAAAACCTTGATAGTGAAACTCTTACTCTATTTAATTCACTGGGAATTTTTATGTGTTAAATTTTTACCCTGAACACCACCCTTAGTGTATAAGGCATTCATAAGCATGAATTGAGTGAGCCATGCTGTAACTACAGGAGATGAGAGAGATGAGAAAACTCAGCAGTGATGGGGCAAGCAAGAAGAGACAATCCTCCCCTCCTGGGGAGTTGTCTGTTGAGGGACAGGTGTGTCTTCCTCTGCCATATACAGTAAGTGTCATTTTTAGGGAGAAACTACTGGTACCAGTCTTGCAAGTCATGAATGGCTGAATATAAGGTACTTTAAAAATGCCTTCTTTGGCCAGTGAGGAGAGCAGCTCAGGGTGGTCCAGCCTGTCCCCATCCCCATGTACATTCAGGAGTGTGTCTGCTTCCCTGAGCCTCTAGATATACTTGACCCTTCTAGGTCTAGCAAAGTTGAGGAAGCTGTAGCTCAATAAAGAAATGAATATGACTACTAACAACTTTCTGCAGGTGTAGAAATCATTCAAATCTGCTTCCACGTCTGTTAGGATGCCTCTCTCTGTTACAGTTCTCACAGATGCAAATAAAACAGCAATTTGGAGCCAAATTACGTGTAACAGGGATCAGCCCTCTGTTGATCCTCTTCCCTGTTCTCCAGAGAACTTCCTTAACCTGAAAATTATGTGGGTTAATTATGAAATTATGTTCAACAAGGGCTCAAGTGCCTTCAGCACAAATTGAGAAGAAACACAAACAGTTTGTGGTCTCCTTCAGCAGGTCCATGCAGGGCTATTCCCATACTTCTGTGTGTGAGCAGGCTCATTACTGGTCTGAATAGCCCGGCCCTGTGAAAAGCTAATGAGAGGAGAGGCAGAAGCACAGGGGGAGAAGAGACAAGCTGTGTTTCTGTGGGTGCAGCACTCCAGTGGGAAAGACCTGGGGGAATTGTTCATGCCCCAGCAGCCTTCAGGGAGGGATGTCTCCAAGGCACAAGGCAAAAATGTTTTAAAGACCCTGGGATGCAGACAGCACCTTTCAGCTTCTCAGTATCCTGCTCCCAGCAACACACATCGTTAAGCTTAGGTGAAAATTTGGTAGTCAGAGCCTCAAAGAGAATGTCCATGCAGGAGAGAAATACAGGAAGAGGTGAGAGAGAATCCGATGATTATATTGCTTGAGTTGGTAAAAAATTGCGCTTTTGTGGTGTGGAAGAGATGGGCTTGCAACTGTATGAACAAATGGTTGCCCTCTGTGGCTAGCAGTGGAGAGTTATCTTCCCTGCTCTAAAATGGATGCTTTGTCCACGTTGATATTATGCAGCAGAGTTTCCTGTCTGACCTAAGCTTTAAAGCAGCTCTTTTTGGCCAGAGCTGGATGACTTTGTGTGCTTTCATGTTCAGGTATTCCAAAAGCTAGGCTCTGGTAACTTTGTACTTGTTTCATCTTTAATTTGTAATGCAGTGGCACTACCGATAATAGGGATAAATATGCTCCCTAATTAGTAGCTTAGACTATTAAAATATGGAACTAACATGTGGACCTGCTCAGGAGAAAAGCCTTTGGAGCAAGAGTTCCCAGATCCTCTGGCAAGAAGCAGTTGTACTGGAGGTTTTTAAAGTCTAAGAAGTCCCCTTAAACTGTCAAGGCCATGGCTGGTGAGCCCACCTAGGAGTAGAACCAGGTCTGGGTTTTGGACTCAATCCATACTTATTTATTGTCTGCCTAGTAGCCATTAAAGCAAGCAAGGAGGATGGAAGCTGCAAACCTCAAAGTGCCTTGATGTCATCCCTGGGAAAAATGTCAACAGGTTAGTGCTTGCAAACGAGCCCAGTACACGCAGGTGGTCTATGCTGTCTGTGGGAGTTGGGGGCAGTAGAAATGCTGAGCATTTTCCTGTGATATAAGATTAGTCTTGGCTGTAATATCTCTCTAAGGAGCTGCTCTAATTAATCCAAAATACTCTACTTACTACTTAATTAATACCGAGACCCTACAAAATAGTGCAAAACCAAGAGCCTTTATTTAATAGTGCCTACAGTTGTGGTGTGAGTTAACCTGTCAGACACATTGGGGTGGCCGTGTTAGGGATCTGTAAGGGAGGAGGCAGCGAGGCCCTCCCTTGGATGCCAAGGTGCTCTGCCCTGCTCTGGCTGCCTCAGGGCTGAGGGCAGCAGGGGGAGGATGGCAGATAAGGCACCTTCACGTACAAAAGTTGCAGGAGGAAGGGCAGGGTCACTCTGCCCCGAAACAGCAGCTGGCACCCTCTGCTCCACCCCGTGTGAAGAGTGGCCGTGTCTCTGCTGTCCCAGTGGCACAGATGAACAGGCCTGTGCTACCATGCCCTGTTCTGCCATGCCGTGATGTGCGGCACGGGCACAGTGCCCGGCCTCGCCTGCGGGCGGAGCCAGGGCGAGCCCAACACTGGACAAAGGCGAGGATGACCCCGCATCCCCCGGCCGCAGCCCCGGCCCCGCGCAGCGCGCCGGCCCCAGTG
>VZSR01003798.1:14164476-14204717 GCA_013398615.1 Brachypodius melanocephalos | reverse complement strand
CCGCGAAAGGGGGGACGAGTGGGGGGGTGGGAGCAGGGGGGGTGGGGGGCCATGCGGATGAGGCCAGCAGAAAACAGCCCGGAGCCCTGTGCCGCCGCGAGGAAAAAAGCGATGTGCTTCTCCCAGCTCCGGCCTCCCTCAGTCTGGCCTTCCCCCAGGAGCCCGCGTCCGTAAAGTTACTCTAGTGATAGCTCCGTCTTCTGGTCTCGGCGAGGAGAAAGGGACCCCATCCCTTCCCCTCGACTCCCACCCAACTCCATGCCAGCCCCTGCATATGTTCACCTTAAAGTTGCTGGAAGTTGACAGTCCGCATCCGGGACGCAGTTGGGAGTCCGGGCTCTTTCCCACCTCTCTCCTCCGGCGTGTCTCTCGCTCCTTCCGCGGCCACTCTGCTCCAGTTTAGTCCTGAGGAGGCAACGAGCTGGCTCGGTTTTGGGAATCCTCTTGTACAGCCCTCCCTTCGCCTCCGCGGGCTGAATCAGCTTCTTTTACACCACCGGCAGCTCCACTGTAGCAGAGGCTTGTTTGCTTCTCTGCAGCGGCGATGAGCTAACTAGTTGCCTCCATGTCCTTCCTCTAACCATCTGATAGTTTTATGTGGTGACATGAGCAGAAAAGACCCCTGTAGAGGCGCTTCATTAATGTGCCACTTCTTTGCTATCATATGACAATCGCCTTGGGAGCAGGGGGAGGGGAGCAGGGAGGAGGGGGCTGGAGAGAAAGGCATAATCTGGTTTCATTTACACCTATTTACATGGACACCTTGGGCCAATGGGAATCATTTCCATTTGAAGACAAGGCGAGGGGTGAAAAGGCTCCGCCAGCGGAATTGCAGTGCGATGGTACCCGGTGGCTGGGGGTGGGGGGAAGGTATGCACTAACCTCTCTGTGGACTTTGCAGGAAGCTTAGTCTGCAATTCACACTTACAAATGGAGGTACTGAGCAGTGGGATGTTTGACATGGAAATTGCTTGGCTGTGGTATTCTGTTTGTTCTGCATTGTTATCTGATTTGTATTGTTGGCTAACTTAAGGCGAGCCTTTTCCCCTGTAACGAGGGACTTTCTCTTTGCCAAATCCGCTCTCCCCGAGGGAAGGTTCTTTCAAGGAGCGGTAAGATCGGGGCTCCTCGGTAGCCGCCCCGGGAAGTCAGTCCCCCCCTCCACCTCTCACCCCGCCCCAGCCCATGCAGGACCGCTGCTCCGCGGACCTTTTGGTGTAAAGACGCGGGATTTGCTCTCGATACACCCGAGCGAACGGGCTCCTGAGCGTGGCGCAGCCCCGGTGTGCTCGGTAATGAGCTGCCTCCCCGCCGCTGCTCTGCTCCGGGACGGGGGAGCATCTGCCTGTGCGCCCTCCGGCCTCGAGCCTCGGGGGTCCTGCAAAGCTGGTCTGGGCTAATGGGTCCGTGTCAGCGGTCACTCTGAACATCGTCATCTTGACGCCTTCTGCGGGATTTGCATGATATGACTGTTCGCCTGCCTGTGGGCTTCTCGATGCGCACTTGTGTGTGTGGGAGCAGGCAGGACGTGCAGCATCCGAGCGGCGGCTCTTTCTGGTGCAGGGTGCTCCCTCCTCCCCGGGAACCAAGGCCCGATCCTGGAACCGCAGCCCAGACGAGCAGCTCACTGCCAGCCGTGTGTCCTGGGGGAAGGATCAGGCCCGGGAGGTCCCAGGCTTGCCCTGGCGCAGGAGGGAAGTTTGCATGATGTGTATTCCCGAGGCTGCGGTGCATCCTGTCACCCTAGAGCCAGATTTGAAGATTGTCTCGGGAGCTGCGAGCCCGGGGAGGAAGAGCCTTTGTGGTGAATACACATCAACCCCATTAACAATATTTTCGGAGTCGGTCAATAACTCACCAAAACGTAACTTAAACACGATGAATTTAGGAGATTAAACAATTTCATTAATATTGAAATGGCTGCTGAGGCTGAGCGCCCGCGCTTGAAATGCAAGCGCACGTTTTTCAATATTAACAGAAGTACTTGAAAAGAAGAATAATGTCACCTTCTTAATTCAGCAAAAATAGCCGGGTTGGGGGAGGGAGAGCAGCGGCGGCTCTGTGCAGCGCGGCTGCTGAGAGATGGGCTCTGCGAGAGCCTCGGAGTCTTCTCAGAGGGACGGTCCCCATCAAGCAGGGCTCCCTCAAACCTGGCCTCAAAAAGCATTTCACATCGCGACCAGCGCCGACCTCGTGTGTGTTAAACTGCGCTCCCTTCGTACCAACCCGGCTGCCCTCGGTCCTGTCTAATCCCTCCCTTTCGGGGCAGGATGTCGTTTAAAGAATAATAAGTAAATAAATGTGTTTCTAGGAATCCGAGAAGCTGACCGGCCCCGCGCTCCCGAGCTAACGAGCCTTTTTGAGGGGGAAGAGCTACCACATGCCACCCTCTGCCCCTTGCAGAGAAGGGCCCGGGAGGGTTTGTGCTCCTCAGCCTTGCTCGGTTAATCGGCTCCGAGATGCTTCAGCCGGGCAGGGCAGGAAGGCAGCCTCCCAAAAAAAAAAAAATCTTTTTGGGAGGGGTGGGTGGAGTGCGGTAAGAGATGATGAGACGATGGAAATTTGTAAGAGTAGGAAAGACGATACTCTGAAATGAGGAGAGATTCCTCCCAGCATCCCCTAACACCGGAGAGAAGGCTTCTGGTTTTGTATTGAGAGTCCCCAAATATGTGGGTGTAAGGGACCATTCCCTCCCACACCAACCACGCGCCTTGTTCCTCATCCCCAACTTCTAACAGCCCCCAGTTCGGGTTTTGTCTCTCGGCCCAAGTTCACCCCTGGGATGGCTATCTAAAAGACAGCTCAGAAAATCCACGAACTGACAAATACTTTTCTTCCTCTTTTTGCCGGTACCTTTTCTTTTTGAAGAAAGAAAAAAACCAAACCAAACCAAGCACTGACGCAAAAAGGAACTCACCGGCTGTAAAGTTAAAGCAAAGTCGACTTCCGTTGTCATTTGCTACTCCGAGTGCAAACGAGGTATGGCTGTAAGGCACCCGATGTTTTTTCGGTTTGGTTTGGGGGTTTTTGTTTGTTTGTTGTTGTTGTTTTTCCTTTCTCCTTTCCATTGCAAAGGAACGTGTCATTGGACGGGTAGTGCAGGCGAACTCATCCCAGGAATTGATACCCAAAGTTTCACCTCGTGCTAAGCACGCAACAGATGATAGACTCGGGCAATATAGGATTTACACGTAATTGTCGCATTTCCCTTTTACTTTGAAAGCAAGCGTTAGGAAGGAGGAGAAGGTGAAGTGAATCCAAACCCATTGTGTGGAAAACCAAAACAAATAGACGTTTTTCTGAAGTCTAATTCAAATAAGAAGCTCAGAGGAAGTGTTGGGAAAACTGTATAAAATACACATAAGTCAATTATATCAATGTGCAAACCCAATGGAAACCTATTTCATGCGAGAGCCATTCAGCCCTTGCATGGAGCCCATCATGGACCACCTTTCTGCATGGAAGGTTTGCAATAGCCTCCTTTCCCACAAGCAAGACCACACACGTTTACAGATTTGGTAATAATTTATGCTAATTTTCCTCCATAAATCCACAATTCGCCTCAGTGGCAAGCAGGGCTGTTGAGAGAGGAAAAGGAGACAGAAAAGTGACAAATACAGTATTGATTTTGAATCCTTGTGGCTGCAAGCAGGTGTGTAACTTTGAAGAGGGGAGGAGTGGGAGAGAGGCTGTGGGGGGAAGCCAAGAGCTTTTCCAAGGATAAAAAAATCCACTCTGTGTGAGAGAATACTCACTACCTTGTTAATATTTACAAACCAGTTGGGAGAAAAGAGAAAGGAGGGGGAAGCACCAGCTTCTTAGGGTTTCCTAGGCTGCAAAACACAATGCCAGGCTCTGAGCAAGCTTCCCCCGTTTTGGAAAGTCAACTGCAGGCCGTTGGTTGCCGCTGCGTTTCGGCTAAGCCTTGCCTTCCTTTTTTTTTTTTTTTTTTTTTTTTTTTTTTTTTTTTTTTTTTTTTTTTTTTTAATGGTTCTGCTTCTCGGGGACTGAGAAGGAGAAGGAAGACAAGATACTTGGGGTCTCTTGCTTTTCCGTGTGCTTGAATTCCCGATGAGGTTTCCCGAAGAGCTCCGGCCGCTCTGGGAACGGCGGGGCTTTGTCCCACCCCACATTCTTCACCAAATCTGCCACTTTGGCGTGAAACTACTTAGCGCCCTTTCAAAAGGATTTTGTTCCTTTCCCAATGAGCACTAAACAAACTCCCCCTGCCTGTCAAGGCCGGACTGAGAACTGTTCCCCAAACCTATATTCCTGATAGCTTGGGATGTGCAGCGCGCTTTGTGCCGGGGGGGCCGGGCCAGGCTCGAGACCCGGAGCTGCCGGCGCTGGGCAGAGCTCTCGGCCGGCCCTGCCCTGCCCTGCCCTGCGCTGCCATCACCCGCTCACTACTCGCTGCTGTCACTCTCCTGAGCTCCGGCTACCGATGTCCTCGGCTGTCCCGTCGGGGATTTCAAGCTCCGCCATCCCCAGCCGGCGCTTGGCCCCGCTGCGGCACCGCCGGGGCGCACCCGAGGTCGGAGGGACCCCCGTGTCCCCGGCTCATCGCTGTCGGGCCTGGGCCCTGGGCAGACGTTTCGCACTTTTCCAGCGCGCAGAGAGCCCGCGCTGGGACCCCCCGAATTCCTTAACCCCGGGAGGAGGCTATTGTTCCCGCTCATGGCTCTTGGGTCTGTCTTGGAACACCTGATCCTAGAGAGCTCTTTTCCCTCTGCCGCCAGCAGTAAACCCACGCGCTGGTAAACGCAGCACCTCAGTCTCCCCTCCCTCCACATGCCCAAGCCCTCTTTAGCACGGCTCCGAAGAGTGCCAGGGTTACACCGAGGGAGTGAGCCCGGGCTGGGCACGCAGCGCTACCCCCGCCGTGCCGCCCTCGGCGCCCCTCGCTGCCCGCACCTGCCCCCGCCCGGGCTGCGGGCCCGGCCCCCCCTCCGCGGGGCCCGCAGGTGCGCGCCGGGCCCGGGCTCAGGCAGCGCAGCGGCCGTGACTGCCCCGCGTTTTGTTAAGTACTGCGCTGTTAGAGCGGATTCCAGTCTCCACGTTATCGCCCTGAGAGCCTGCCTTTGTGGTAAACCTCCCTTGCCTTCCCGGAGGTGCTGAAGTATTTATCTACACGTTTGGGATTTGTTGGTTTGTTTATTTATTTATTTGGAGAAGTATCAGGGGAGGCCTCGCAAACTTTTTCTTTTTAATCTTCCCTTTTAAACAAATGTCGCATTTCAAGCTGCCCTCTCTTCTCCTTTTCACATTGTAGGAAATATTGAAAATGCCACCTTAGTATTGAAGGGATTAACTTGCTTTTCTCCCAGCCGCTAACTCTGGTGTAAAGGGAGCAGTAGATCAACTGTATAATGTGTGCACTGTTTGGTCATTTGTACAAGCAGAACAAAGGTTGAGCTAAGCCAAATTGCATTGCACTTGTGAACCGAGTCCCAATTTGAAGTATCTTTTACAGCAGGGGGAATGAGAACAATTTCGTGTATGTCTAAAAGGGAATAACAAAGCCACTTTCTAGAGCATCTCAAAGTGAAGTAGTGAGGCGTGACATTCCCAGGGTGAGGAGGGACAAAGGCAGGGTCAGGGGGATGAAAAAGGGAATCAAACAGCCACTTTCACATGTCTGCCCTCAACTGCTGCACCTCTCCATAATAGGAAACAACTGTTGTAAAAAGGGGGATTGCTCCCATTCATTCAAAATAGCAAATGATAGCTAAACAACATTGTCAAAACTGAATCAACTTCTGTGCAGTACCACCCAGAAAAAGGTATTGTGTTTTGGTTAATAGCTGGGTGGAGCAAACTTGATTTTCCTTTTTCTTTCTTTTCTTTCTTTCTTTTCTGTCTCTCTCTCTCTCTCTCTCTCTTTTTTTTTTTCCAAGGACTCTTCTTTCCAGACCCATCCGTTTCATAAACTTTATTTTTTACCATGAGCCTTTTTTTTTTTTCAAGACATGCTTATCCCATTCACGCTTACTCCTGCAGTGTGCTCTTGTCTTGGTGTTCTGTGCAAAACCAGAAAGCAAGAAAAATTAGGCTGAGTCCCGTTCTCCCGCAGTCAGAACGGCGGTTCAAAATCCGTAAGCAATGTAAATCTTTCTTGAACTGCATGTGCGCGTCGCCCGGCAAATCCACCTTCAAATTACTGAGTTATTACTTAGCCAAACATTGTGGAATAGTTTTTATGACAATTGACGATGATTTTAAATTGCATATCCACAAGAATAATGGCGCGCACGTTACAGTTATTTCCCTTCTTTATAAGCAAAGGTAATAACCGCTTGCGGAATTCAGGCTCGGGCAAACTTTTTCCTGCATTGTGTGAAGTCTTTAACGAGCCGGGCTTTAATTAGGGTCAGAACTTTGAATGCTTGTGTTTTTCTCTCTGTTGGCGGGGGGCATGTTTGCAAACAGATCCGAAGTTGCCGCCGCGAAGCCGCAACGCGGTGGGGGGGTTTGGTGTGACTGTGTGGGCGCCGGGGCTCCGCGCTTTCCCTTCCTGCCGCAGCGCCCCCTCCCCGCGCCGCCCCCGCCCGGCCGCCACCCACCAAGCTGCCCAGGGACAAGGAGCACAATTCCCGAGCCGGGTCTCCCCGCCCCCGTCGCCCTGCCGGGCCCCGCTCCTCGGTGGGACGGGACGGGACGGGACGGGACAGCACCGCCCGCCAGAGCCCCCCCGGCTCTCGCACCTGCGGCCCACGGGGAAGCGACAGGGCTTCCTCGGCCACGCCGGGTGCCCTCTAAAGCGGAGGGACTGCTCGGCCCTCCCCGTGCTGCGGGCCGGGCTCAGCGCCCGCCCCGCGGCCAGGGGGAGCCGCAGGGCCGGCTCGGGGCTGCGGGCGCTGCGGGAGGCGGCTCGGCGGTGGAGAGCCCCGCACGCTCGGGGCCCGTGCAGCGGGACGGTGACAGGGCAGCCTGGCGGCCGCAGGCAGAACACTGATTGCCTTTCCCGACTCCAGCGGCTTCCATCGCTTCCTTACATCTGTTGACATCCTCCGCCCGCCTCAGCTCCCAACTGCTAGATAATCACGACGCGAGCAAAGCTCCCGTTTTCCCATCAACCCTCAGCTCTGCAGCAAAAACCATATTAACCTTCTTTAATATTTCATTCCTGGAAGAGATTCTTTGGATCTAACTTTAGAAAAGATTTCCCCGCAGCGATTTCTTCCCATATATCTTTTTTCCGTATTTATTATCGAGAGATATGGTAGTCACACAGCATTCAACCAGCTAAAGACGATAGAATTTGAGATTATTTTTTTCCCCTTTTGGCGAGCAAAGATTTTACATGGGAATAAAAGGCATTTGGAATGGCAAAGTTTTTTGAGCTCTGAGAGCGGGATGTCTGTACTGTCATTCAGAGGAGAGCCCTTCCGTATTTCTTCTACGAAGTATTTCTGTCCAAGTTCGCTCTGGCTTGAGCCGCGACCTGTAAAAACCCTTGCTCTGTATTTTGAGTGACGGCAGTTTCAGTCGGCACGGCCGTTTTCTTGTCAAGGTAGAATTACACTCGTAAGATGCGCCCCAGTAGCGGAAGGAGCCGGGGCCGGCGCTGAGCCCCGCGGACCTGTTGGCAGCCCCGCGTGGAGCTGCGCGGAGCCGGGCGGAGCTGCCTGGGTAAACTGCTTGTGTATTTCACATTATCATCCCACTATCTGCAGGCAATGTAGATTTTCTAAAGATCTAATGAATAAACAACCAGCAAGTGCTGGCGGTGTAATTTACATTGTTAATGCCTACATGTGTATAATAAATATGCATTTGTATGTCTTCAAATAAACTCTTTTTAGTTTCTAACCTGTGGTGATTTTTTTAAAAGCTGTCTTTTCCAAGAAACCAATTTTCCTTTTCGTTTCCTGAGCTGTTAGGGAAGGCAAAGACCTAGCAAAGCGCTTCACATCTGCTTTCCAGTGACAGCGGGGGATGCGCGGGCCCGGGCGCTGCCCGCCCGCTGCAGCGCGTCCCGGGGCGCGCCGGGCGCAGCCACGGCCCCGCTCCCCCGGCGCGGGGTGGGGGCCGCGGCCCGGCAGCGGCACGCATTCATTTCTCAGCGCAACTTGCCACGCTTTTAACAGCAGAACAATTTAAATGTACAATATTAGCTCACAGTATTAGTCTGGAGGTGCAAAGAACAATCCATTCAGAGACTGAGCTTCAAAGGCACCGGATTCCCCTCAAGGAAAAGTTTACAAATGTGGCTGCTCCCTCCCTCTTTCCCTGCCTCCCCCTCCTCCCCTCTCTCGCCGGAGACAAACGGTTTTCCCCGAACGCTTCTGTAGAGGGCATCCCTGACCAGATTTCTCCCACGTCGCCGTGCGGAGCCCGCTCCCCCCGCTCGGAGCGCGGTTACTCCGTGCCGGAACGGGCTCCGCGCCGCCCTCACGGGTCGCGCACTGGCAGCCGTGGTTGAAGGCGAAGCTCTCTCTTTCAGATCTTCAGGCTGAAAAGCCTGGCGCTTCTAAGCCCCTGCTGACTTCACCTTGGGAGGGATAAAGATTTTCTCCTCATTTTTCGCTACAAACCAGGTGCCACTTTCTTACACTGCTTGATGGCAAATGTCTCGTCTTCAGCGAGCTGGATCTGGCATACATTATTTTAATTAAGTCTATGGCGATTTACTTTCCTCTGAGATCCATTCCACGGTGCAATTAGGAACGTATTGGTGCTAGCACATATGAATATTCAGGAGAGTGTCAATTAATTAGCAGACAGAAGAATCTCATTATGGTGCTCAAAACCCTTTTAGTGCTAAGCAGAATTAAGGGGGCATTTGCCAATGTGCTGGATTAGTGAATATTTTACTGCGCGCTCATTTAACTTCATTATCATAGCACTTACGCTACTCTCTGATTTTATTAATTAAATTGCTCATTAATTTATCCAGAAAGGGGGATAAAAAGTTTTATGACGCCACAGCACTCGCGTAGACGCCCCAAAGAGCGAAGTGCCGCCCTGCCGCTTGGCAGGAAAGCGTTTCCCCGGGGCCGGCGGGAGGCCGGGCAGCGGCAGCGCAGCCGCCCCACGCGCGGAGCCCCGTGCCCCTCAGCCAGGTGCATTTTTATCTCCCCTCACCCCAGAGATGAGAATAATGCGGCAATTAGTGCTGCAGCAGCAAAGGGAAAAAGGGTATCTCTGGGAATTTGAAGCGTAGACTTCGAGTTTCATCTCTTTTTCCGCTTAAATCTTTTCTCAGCATCTGGGGAGCGGGAAAGCCCACCATGCGATTTACCCCTCAATCTCTGCGCAGGAAGAAAAAAAAAAGAAAACTGCAGAAAGAAGAGGCATAATCTCATATTTCCTAGTATTATGGGCAAAATCTAATGCGATCACTTTCCGACAGAGTCGGGAGCGTAACCTGAACGCTTTGCTGGGGAGGAGCGCGATGCTTCCCGAGGCCGGGAGCAGCCAAGCGCAGGGCGCGCTGGCAGCGGGCTCGCAGCTTCTCAGCGCAGTCGGGAGACCTGCGAACATCAGAAGCCAGCGATCAGGATTACGCTCATTTTCTAATTAGGCAATACTTCAATTCTCGTAATTTTTCCAAGGAGCATTGTATTAAGAGCAGCCATTTAAAAAAAATGTCCGTGGGATATTGTGCTTTGCAAAAAACAAACAAAAATTCCCTCAGAAATGTTTAATATTAAATATTAATCGGATTTAAATTCAATAGCCGTATCTTGCGACAGTTATAGATGTGCAGGAAGCTATAGATAATCAGCCCTTGTGCGTCTTCACACAGGAGGGATCGACCCGCTGTCAGGAAAGGCTCCGCAGAGAAAAGGGAGACCGATGGAAATGTGTTTTAAAAGTCACCTCCATTTCAACACCGAACGCGGAATTTGCCCAAAAAGGTTAGAAAGACAAATATTAAATCTGCCTTCACAAAGGGAGCCGCTAAATAGATCCGAAATTAATATGCATGTAAAATTAATTAGCTGCATTTCATGACATCAAAATAAGTACCTGGGAAACAAGAACACCTTCTGGGCATTTGGCACCATATGCTAGAATTACAGTTAATTGACTAATTACATAAATTAGGCATTAATTTTACAACACATCAAGTATAAAAGATATCTCAATTAATTGTGGCGGGGGAAGGAGGAGGTTAAAGGGGAGGCTGGCGGTCCGGCCGGGCCGGGCGCTGCGGGCGGGGAGCGCGGCCGGAGCCGCCGCCAACTCGGGGCGGTGTCAGCGCGCGGAGCCAGCCGGACGCGCTCATTAGAATCAATTACACAGCCGAGACTGATTAGCGCGTGCCAGGGCGCGGCGGCCCCGCCGAGACTACCCCGGAGCTGCAGAAGCCGGGAGCCGCCCAGGGCACGGCACGGCCGGGACCGGGCTGCGCTCTCTCTGCGCTGACCGCTCCGTGCCGTGCAGCGTCCTGCCCTCCCCGCACCCCGGAGCATTTTATTCTGGAAGAAAACCCGGTTCTGTGATTTTTCTCAAGCACCGAATTGGGGTGTTTTCCAGCGGAGCTAGTCAGATTTTCACATTACTTTGCTACAGTGGAATCAGGTTTCAAATAATATTAACAATTTTAGGTAGCCAGAGCCATGGCACAGAGTTTTGGGGTCTCAGAGGTATGAGGGGATGTTCTCTATAGGTTCAGCACCCTGGGGCCTCCTCACCTGTTAGGGAGGTTACCTGACAAGATTCTTTTCTCCCCCTGAGAATAAAAGGAATGTCCAGTTTGTACCTGGCTGTACCCAAAAAGGTGCCAGACTGGTGTCTGCATTCACTTTGTAGCTTTCAGTTTAAGCATGAGGGAGGCTGTGTTAAAATGCAGGAAGGATTTTTAGCTGATGGGAGTAATTATATCTTTCAAGCTAAAAATGGCGAAATTCAAACCCATATGGGAGCCCCAGGGACTGAAGAAAGCCCAGGTCATGTAGCAGGTAGTGGAATGATTATCACACTGAAAGTATTTGGGGAGGCTCAAGTAAGTGGTGTCCATTTACACTGGGGTTTGCTGAACACCACAAAATAAACAAGTCCTACTCTGCAGCTTTTGGCAAGGTGGCTGGTGAACAGGAGGCACCAGGCAGGCTGCAAGGAGGGCTGGCTTTGCCTTTGTGGGGAAGTGTGGGGGTTCTTGTTTCTTCTGTGAGTCTGCCTTACTAATATGAACAAAATTTGGCTTCCCTCCCCTGTTGTAAATAAATATTCCACAGGAATAGACCACTGTCTGATTGCATCAGTGACAACACAGCCTGACTGTTGATGGGCTAGAAAACAGATGAAACCCTGCCACACGTCTATCTTTTTATTGAGACAAAATGTTCATTTTGATGTAGCAGTTCTGTGCTGTTGCCAGATGCTGAAGGTACTTGAGGGAGATGTTGACAAGTGGATAATTGTCAACAGAACTAAAACAGACACTTTGTTTACAGTTGAGCATGATTAATTGAGAGTAAATAAAACAACAGCTCTGTTCATAAAGTCTCTCAGCATCTCAAGTTCACAAGCAGGCAGCACACTCCAGAAAGGAAGGCACTGAACCTGCTCATACACAGGGGTCAGTAATGAGGCTTGATAATGAGAGCAGCCTGTGCAACTTGGGCATCACCCTCCAGGTTTCAAGCCAAGTAGTTTCCTGCTTACTTTTTCTCTCTGTTGGTTTCTTTTCCACTTTTATTTTTTCCCCTTTAATTTTGGCTAGTATGGCTGGAACCACAAAGAATTACAGATCACATGCTAATTCAAAAGAAAGCAGCTGTGCATCTGCATGCTGGATATAGTTGACTCGGGAAAAATGATGGGACAAAAGTGGTCTAGAATACTTGACAGTAAAATAGGAAGTGATGTAGCAGTCTTTCTCCCACATTGTAACTTGAAGGTTGTTATAGAATATTTCATGCTTTAAACCAGTAGTGAGGGGCACAAATTAGTGGTGATTGTCAGTAAAATCCAGGAATATTCTGGAATTTTGGGGTGGTTTTATTTGTTTTGTTTTTATTTTAATTAAGATATGTTTCTATTTGTATCTCACGTAGTAGTGTATATTTACCCAGACTTGTACAGAAGGTGGCATAGTTAGTATCTAAGTGGTATTCAGACTAAACAGATGCTGCAGCTCATTTGGAGGGTGGAGAGGAAATAGAGCTGACCAATCCACAGTTTCCCAAATGTGGGTTTTGTGCATAAATTTTTCAAGACTATAATTTTCTCTCTTCTTTGTGCTTTGATCCACTCTGAAGCCACTTCCTGTGAAATATTCTTTCTTTACTGGACAGGAGCCCTTCTAAGAGGCTGTTGTAGCAGCTGGTTCAGCCTCCCCTGTGTGCGGCAATCTTATAAGTGAAGTTATGAGCCTGTTAATCTATATTCAATCTATATGGTCCTGTCCTCGGGTGACTGGAGGTTTAAGAACAGCATTTCTGTGTCTGTGCCTGTGCTCAGTGGGCATTCCAACAGCTGGCAGAGCTCTGCAGCCTGTGAATGAGACATGCTTGCTCCATCAGTGCTGAAGGAGGCGCAAGCTTTCTCACTGATGACTGTTGTGTATTTCTTCTCGAGTCAGTTTATTGCAGCTTGCAGGTTTGGGGGTGGTTTTGTCTTTTGTACTAACTTTGTCCTTGCTGTCATTGACTTCAACAGTGCCAGCCTCCAAGGCAAACGAGAATATCCCTCGGTCTCATGCCCATGGCTCAAAGATGCAATTCTTGGTGGCTGTGTTCCAAACAGTCCTTGAGGAGTGATTGGGTGCTACTCATCTATTACAGCTGTATCTGCTTAGAGGGAGGGGGAGTCTGTCAGGAATGCATAAGAGTTTGCATAGTAATACACATTTATCTGTCATTTCAAAATACAAGTAACCTTAGGTTATTGTTTTGCACTCTGAAGGCCAGTCATGCCAGCAGCCTCTGCTAATGACACCCGAGGGTGCTGCCAGGACAGCTGTGTTGTGATGTGGCTCCATCACCCTTGCTCAAGAGATGGGAAGTTTCTGGCACTCCACTGGCTGCTCGCTGGCTGCTGGGCTCCTGTCCATGTGGGACCGTGGGTCTTGAAGCCATGCCTAAGGGTATTTAATGTCATTGTCAACAGCTTGTCAGTTGGATTATTGATTAGTTTGTACTTAATTTACACTATCACAGCCAAGATGATTGCAGTTTTTAACTTTGAAGCCTCCTGTATCTTTAGTATTTCTCCAGTTCCTTTGAAAACCTTTCTCCTTTACTTTATCTGTGATCAAAACTTTGCTCATCCCTCATCTAGAATGTGCCTCTTCCTCTGGAGCATATGCTTGTCTAAGCTGCAGCAGTTGTTGCTTGCCTGTGCAGCTCAGAAGTGCCCCAGGATGCTCCCCAAAGGCTGCTGCACTTCAAAGGAGAAGCTGCAGGCTCAGAGCAGCCAGAAAACAGGCGCTCGTGGGCCTCAAAGCCCCAGAGGTGGCTGTTGGCATGGATGTAAGAGGAAAAGCTCCTTTCAAGGAGCAGCTTTGGAGTTTCCTTCTGTAGGGAAGCACTGGGCACTTCAGAGACAAGGCAGTCAGCCAGTATTCTCTCTGCAGATTGTGAAGATCTTCCCAAAAGCTAGAGCAGCTGTGTGGGGAACTCCTGTGCGAGTCAAAGCACCGAGGGGGAGTCTGCTGGGGAGGAGAAGTGGATCCCCTGGTGGAGAGGTGAGAGCATGCTCAGCTGTGGGTAAGCTCTCAGCCCCCAAGTTATGGCTGTCTTGTACCAATCTGAAGTCCACCGTGTTACTTGTTTGGATGGTGGCAGGTGTCAGCTCTCCAAAACAGAAGACCCTCACTTTATTTGCAAGACAGAAGGGAAAAAATGGCTTCCAAACTTATGTCAACTTTGCATTTTCAATTGCATGACTGTCAGATGGTAAAGACTTCAGAGATAACATCCTTTTGAGCCTAATTTACTTAACACCTTTAAAGGATAAGTGTTCCAGTGGAGTTACATAACTTTAAAAGTAGGCCCAAGGACAGGAGGCTCTGCTACATTTGACATCAGTGGAGTTGGTGTATTCTGCAAATGGTAATGAACGCAAGAATTGTGTGTGACTTCTGAATGAGGATATGTTCACTTTCTTTATAATCCAGACACAAGAGTTATGCTGCATGGACCTGTAGGAATGTCTGTCAAAAATCACCATAAATATTATTGACTCTGTGGCCTAGAGCAAATCCTGAGAATTCTTCTGTCTCACTGGCCCAGGCAGATGTGCCTGGATTTCTTGCTGCCCTGTCAACACACTGCCCAGGGGCATTCAGGATGTAGGCTGCAGATGGATGCGGGATATACTTTTGTCATGGCCAAAAGTTACAAGTGGATCCTGAAGAAAGACCTGCTCTGGGCACAAACCTCAAGGCAGCCAATCACTTGCTGCTTCATTATCTTGAAAGACCTTGAGTTGGAGTCAAAATTGAAATAATGAGCCAGACTGATGAAGGTGAATGCATTTGCAGCTGACAAGAGTGGACACATGCTGGTAACCATCTGCTGGGATCCCTTGTAGGTAGCTGTGGAAGTGCACTTTCATGTTTAGGCTGTGAATGCCATGTGTGTGATTTTCTTTATGTGCATATGCTGTCCAACTAAACAGTTGCATGGGTATTACAGCTATTTAAAGTGATATCTGACTTATTATGTACTCTACGAGAAGAGACTGTCTGATTATCCATTAGATATTTTCATCTGAAAAAAGAATGCCTCTTTTAGTTAGTGTTTGTACATGAAAATCCTGAGATGCAGCAGTTCTGTGCTGTGTATGTAAAGTTTGCATGCATTTGCAAAGTAGAACTTTGTTTAACTTGGTTGTGGTTAATGGTCAGAGATGCCATGGCACTGGTACTTCAGAAGTCAATTAAACATAAAGCATTGTAACAGGATTATTAAAGAGTACTGAATGCTGGAGAATAGATGTGATACAGGAAGGGGCACAAAATTGCTGTGTACTTAGCGTGTATAATGCAGCTTGCTCAATTTGTTCCTGGCTATTCAGAGGAGAGTACATTTTCTCTTTTTAATTGCACAAGATGACAAGACCTTTTAATTAAGGTGGCATCTATAGTATTCATATACTGCAAAACCCACAAATGACTAAAACTTAATAGCATCGTAAAAACTATGGCTAAAGCTTTTACCAACACTGCCACCACAGCAAAGGCTCTTAAATCAACCACGTCAGCAGTGAACTGATGCTTACACTGAGCCTACTGACTCAGAGAGCAGCAACTGATTTCTTTTCATGCAGAACCAGTGTCTTTGTGGGGTGTTTATGGCTGTAGTAAACGGGTAAATGGCCCTTTTGTCTCTTCATGTGTACCTGCCCTCCCATATCTAATTTCTGCAGCCTTTGAAATATTCCGTGTCCAGTCAGAAGATACTTTTGGGGAAAAAAAGATAAAACTTCTCTTCTTTACTCAGAAGTTTCCTGCAGGTTTCAGTGGGACAGAAGATTAGGAATGAGAATATTGCCTATGGAGGATGTGGGGAATCAGGCAGACAGCGCTGGGTGCCACAGGAACAGAGCAGGGAAGCCGTGGTGTGCTCAGCTTTGATACAGACTCGAGATCTCACTCAGGGAATCACATCCTCCAGCTCAGGGATCACAGGATGGCAGCAGGGTCACTGCTGAGGCATGGCATGTTAATCATTTATGAGCAAAGTCCTGGCAAGGATTTATGCACAGGCAGATTATTTTCTGTCTTGCCCTTCTCCTCATAACAACAACCTTATATTTGTTGGGTGTTTGTGGAGGGATGGTCCTTCACCACAGGATGCTGTCCTGTGCCATCCCAGGAGCCTCTGGAGGTGCATCCTGCTCCAGAGGTGAGTGAGGTACGGGGCAGCTGGACAGGGGCAGGTTTTGCCTTGGTAACACTGGTAAAAATGAGAATGGTTCTTGGTCACTTTTATAGGGGCTTAGGCTTTTTTCTTTCTTTATCTGCAGAGTGTGGAGGAACATTATGCAGATGCTTAAGGTACGGTCTTATTTTTGGCAAGAGCTTTCTGTGTTTCTCATCAGCTTTGTGTGTGTGTGTAACAGTTACTGCAGGGGGCTTTTGTAGACATTTCTTTCCTCATAGAATTAGAAATTTAACGGTTTGGTTTTAATCATAATGTCCTGATGCTCAGAGTTCCTTGAGCACACCTTCTATCGACTAAGAAATAAACCAGTTTGTGTAATCCAACATCTCCCTTGAGATTGGTTCAGAAAGCAACATGATTTTTACTTTATCGCTAAAAATACTGTGTTGCTTACCAGATGAGTATTTAAATAATTTAAAGATGCTATTCTAAAGAGAGACCTTGTTAGAGTGAAAAGTGCTTTATCATGAGAACCTCTAGCAAAAGAGAGGAGGACAGAGTAAACAGGCAGAGAAGAAGGGACCTTGAGATGTATTAACATATAGCAGCACTAAAATTAATTGTCTTAATCAGGTCTGGTCTGATATTAGGGAATTATGTTAATCAAGGGTATTTTCTCTATGGTCAGGTTTAGAGTGGGGATTATTAATTTGTTACCTGGGCAGCTGCAGTGCCTTTATTCAGCACGTGGCTGCTTCATCCAGCAAAGAGGTTGGAGATGGGACCACCATCATATTCTCACAGAAGTTTATGTAGATCTGAAAAGTCAAGGGATCAAAAGTAATGTAAAGCTGCTAAAGCCTGTCTTACTTGAGTCCCAAGTCACTAAGAGAACTTGAATTGGGCTTATCCAGTTCATCTGTTCAATGACTGGTAAACACATGCTTGGATTTAATCCTGGAGATGAAAACACTTGGTAAATGCTGTCCTAAATGGACTTAAGTTTTTAAATGTCCTTTGTGCATTTTCACATTGCTTAGAAGCTTCCTTTTTCTGCAGCAAGAGAAAAATAATAAAAATACAGTCAGAAACAGAAGTTTGGCTGTAACTGTGAAGATCTGAGAACTGTGATAGGACAAGATTTGTAGGTGTGGATTGTAAAAAGCATGTTTTACCAAAAAAAAAAGAAAGTATATTTAGAGGTTTGCTGATTTGTTTTGGGCTTTTAATAAATGGTTGCTGCAGATGTTACTGTTTTGAGACATTTGCTTAATAGAAAGAAAAAAGAATGGAATAGGAGAATTCAGTAAAATCAACACCCTCTGAAGCTGCAAGCATTAACAGTACACAAGTCCTTAAATGTCAACAGTGTTTAAAGGAGGGGAAAAAAAGTTAAATTTGTGTGTTTCCCCTTCCCAAAGAGCAGATATGGATCCAAATAGAAAAATGATTTCTGGATATTTCCCGTGGAGTTCTAATGAAACAAAGAATGAGACCAAAGGAAAACTGAAAACACAAGCTACTTCTTTTGTTTGGTCCATATCCCTAAATTCAGATGATTGGACAGAACCTGTCAAAGATTCAGTTTTAATTACCTGCTTCTGGTCATGGGCTATGGAAACAAGGAACTGCCAGTGATGTGTGGTGTGACCCTGTACATTGGTGTTCAAGCTCTCATCTTCTGTGACCATGGATATTTCTCTTTTCTGTCCTGCTGGCTGCTGTTCTGCCCCTCTCACTGCCCCTTAGAGACACCAGAGCAGGAGCAGAGTGAACAACCAACTCTGCACATGGCACGGGGAGGGAGCCAGGGAAAATACCCAAAGGAAATCTCATCCCAGGGTGGGACCTTGAGGTATCTGTGATTTCCCAGAGTGACTGAAGTCATGGTGTGTGTTCAGTACTGGGGGAAGGGCCAAGGGCTGCAGAGAGGCTGCTCTGCTCAGCCTGGAAACCAGAGAGTTGTGTCACTGATGGGCTTCGAGCTGCTTCATTGTGGGGAAAATTTTTGCATTCCAGGACACAGGATCACCTCCCACCTGTGCAGAATCCTGATGATGATTACACTGGCAGCAATGAAAAATATCTCTTATCTAACTCCTATCCAGTGACTTTGTTCCAGTTTTTATTACTTTTTTAATTCTTTTTTTTTTTCTTTTTAAAGAAAGGGTCACCTTAAACTTGACGAACTTTCCCAGCCTGAACAAGCAGGGGGACCGTGTGGAGAGCAGTGTCTCTGGGGATGTACTTTTCAGTGAGTAAGTTCACTTGAGGCAGGAGTCTTAGGTAGATTTGATTGCATTTGCTAATACAAAATCTGTCAACAGTAAAGACACCTTCACTGTTTAATCTTCCACTAGAGGGGAAAAAAAAGAAAATCAAAATACTTTTTTCTTTCCCAGAATATCTATCTGGCAGAAAACTTGAAAAAGGTGAATCCCCTTTCTTGATACCAAGTCACTTTGTTGATGCACAGTGCTCCTAGCAAAAACTGAGAATGATACCAGACAAAGGATGCCCAGCATCATTATCTGCATTATATATCAATAGTTGTGCTTCCTTGCTTATGATGTGTATAACCTTGTGTGTCCTTAAAGTGTAAAAACAAAACACGTACCACCCTAAGGACACCTGGGACTGCACTACTAAGAAGCCAAGAGAAAGAAAAAGATTTTATTACAATATTATGAATTATTGTTAACATATATTTACATAATTTAATTCATCTCAGGAAACATCTAAAAGAATGGAATTTTATATATGTATGGTCATGAAGCCATCCTTTAATGTCATCATTTTACTCTACAACCCCTCAGTACACTGGATCCATATTTGAGGGGATTTGCTTATTTTATCTAATAATGAGACAATTTATGGGGCTGGTATCCCTTAGATAGGATACTTGCCTGGCTGCTTTACCCTAATGCTGGACTGGAAGGACAGTGGCTCTCAAAGATCCTGGTTTTTTGAATGAACAGTTTAAAATGCTACAGCTTGTGGGCTAAGCAAACTGGGTCAATGGTGTTACTCAAAAATTATTGCTGTTAGTAACTGACACTGAAGGCTTTGATATTTCTATTACAAGCTTTTCTTCTTTTTTTGGGAGTGCTTAACTTGCAATTAATTTTATTAGGTTGAATGTCATTAGGACAGAAAATTCAAGCATCTTTAGGTTTCTTGTATGTAGAAGCAATTTCTGTTAAAGGCCTTGTCTTTCAAAACTGTTTCTTTTTTAGCCAGTTTTGTAATTAGCAATTACAATTCAATGAAGGACTCCTGGCATTCTTGGTCAATTGTTCACACAATCACAGTTTTAAATAGAAAACTGCTAAGAATCTGATTATACTGATGGAAGTGAAGAGGGAAACAAGGCTGAGGAAAGCAATGTGGTGTTAATAGTGTCTTCTATAAAAACCAATTTATTGCAGGACCCATTATTATAAGTAAAATCTTAGTGAATGCTGGGGCATTCAAAAGGCAGAGAGACACCATTAGGGACACCAGCCTTGTGTGTGCTGTCTACAAGTGATGAAGCTTCTGGTAAAATGTCTGCATTTAATCACAGAATAATCTTACTTGCAAAACCATGTGTATAAACAAAAGCTTCTGTTTCAGAACAAAAATAGGTCTAAATGTGTGGCTGCCAAACAAATCTGCTTGACAGCATGTCCAATAAAAGGGCATTATGCTGGTGAGGAAATGCACTGAGGGATCCTGGAAATTGTTTGTCTGGAAGCTGAGCACTGCTGGGGTGACCAGATGCCTGTGAACCACAGGTGCATTGTTTCCATTTCTTGTGGTTTTAATCTCCAGGAACTCCTGCATTTCCCGACCATATCTGCTGCTCTGCTGTCTCCATTTCCCCCTCTGTCAGCAGTTGGCTACCAGACAAGCTTTAGATGAATAGCATTCACCTTACTTCAGAGTTGTTTTATGATGCTGGTTAGATGAAATAGTTCCAGCAGATACTCTCAATAAGCAAAGGCCTGTACTCTCTGCAGTTCATTGAACCCATATGGATGGGAACAGCTGCAAAGATGGGTTTGCTACCTGAGGCCAATGTTTGTGTTGCCAACCACGACTCCGGCTTGCTGACCCTTGTATAATTCATTGCAGTTGAGGAAATGTTGCTCACACTATTCCATTTTGTGATGAATGGCATTACTTAAAACTGATAGTCTTGTAAAGCAGTGGTGACTTCCCATGTCTGACAGATGTGAACAAAGAATACAGTCAATAAATATTGCCATGTTCTAAAGGAAGATTCACTGCTCACAGTTGAGGGGGAGGAATTTCGGTGCAAAGAGAAAACAGGTGGAAAAGAGGCGGGTATAAAACGACAATTTAGAGGTTGTGCTTAAGGATGGATCTTTGTGGGGATTCGTGCATTGCAGGTCTCTGAATCACCCAGGTGTGGTGTTGCAGGCACATATTTCAGTCCAGCATTGTGGAACAGTTACTGCTTCACTGACCCTCTTACAGGAGCCAGGCAAAGCATTTCAGTGACCTTGCTGAGCTTAGACTTCCGTGGAATGTGCCCAGAAAGGGAAGGATGCCTCAGGAAGGCCATAACTGGACAATAATGTTTTCTACTTAGTACTATTGCTTTTGGGAATGTTTTTCATCCAGACATTTCCTGGTGCATTTTTATCAACTTTTAAAGTATCTGTACAAGCAGTGGCTGAAATAAGATGAAACCCAGTTAATAACCTACAGTTTGCCATCCTCAGTTGCTAAAGCTTGCTAGAGTGCAGAAATCAGATCCTAAAAGTGTGTGCAATAATGTTAAAAATGAGTGATGCTCATCTTGCTTGCTATAGAAGGAAAGGCAAAGGCCTGTCACCCACAGGCTGAGTACCACAGCACAGTGACCCTCTGCAGTTCTGAGCTGTGCTGTTCCTCAGCCCTGGGCAGGGCAGCAGGGATTCTCCTGAAGTTGCAGGTCTAATTGAAGCAGCTCTGACAAAGTACCTCAGGTGTTTGTGGGCACAGAAGGTGTGTTTGCAGTTAGGCTGAGAAAAGGATTTTTGCTTTGCTTTGTTGTCGCTAATGTTACATCTACTGAAATCAAAGCTTCAGCACCAAAATGCAGTCATAGTGATTTCTGCAGTTCTCTCTTGTTTCTTTACATTGTGGTGTGTAGTCACAAGGGGTTGAATTAGAGATGTTGAGGCAGCTTTTCTGGGCTTAACTTTGCAGTTAAGCTGCTTTAAAAGATTTCCCAATTAAAATGCAAGTAAATAAGCCACAATAAAAGGTAAAATCATGTGAAACTAAATTGATATTCATTTGGACAGTAGCAATTCTTTTAAATTTATTGTATAGATCTGCACAACTTGAGTTTTCAGACTGGTGAAACAGTGGTTGTCTTTTATATTCCATGTGAACCAGCCAACACAGGAGAAGGAGAAACTTTATTATTATTATTACTGTCTTGGGATTTCACAGTTGTTTGTGGCAAAGGAACACGGGACTGAGTACTCCTGGCCTGACCTGCAGGTGTAGTGCAGAGGTGTTCTCCAAGGATGCCCAGCTAGCAGTGGTGTGCCTCTGGATTTTCTTGCCTGCGTCACCACTTTCTGTTTGACTTCCCCAAGGTGACCTTTTCATTTTTCTTTGCTTTCTGGAACTGGCAGCCTAGCTGGAATTCCTGCACAATAAATCTGGAAGTAATCTGGAAATCTTGGTCATTTTCCGGAGGGTACAATGGGCATGGGGCTGAACAGAACTTCACTTGCCTTTGGTACCCTCTCTAAGAGAGTGTAACTGAGGCACAGCAAACCCTTCCTGCTGTGGGCAGCTGAGCCCAGAGAAGGGAGAAAAGAGAATGCAGAGGTGACAAAGAGGAGTGAGTGGGAGTTGAAGAGTGAGGATGCCTGGGGAGGTGAATTGGTGGGACCAGGAGTTTCTCTGCTCATCTTCCTCCCTCTCCCCAAACAAGCTGAGGATCCTGCTGCCTTTACCTGCGGCCCAGGGTAAGGCAGTGGTAGATGCCAGCAGTGCCTGCCTGGAGTAGGGAGTGGTGTCTCCTCCCTGCTCTGTGGGTCAGGGGTACATTCTGTTGCAGCATCAGCTGCTGCAGCTCCTTTGGTGGTGAGAGGAAGGCCACGGAGGAGCCGTGGTCAGGGAGATTCAGGAGTTTGGGCAAGCTGCCAAACTGTCTTTGCAGAAGCAGGAGCAAGGGGAAACCGGGATGCTCCTCTTTATCTCTCTGCCAAAACGAAATGGGATTTCGTGACACAAAGGAAGGGCACCTCACCACCTGCAGGGCTGCTTATCAAAGGCCTTCTACACACAATGGAGGTGTGAGAACTTTGCAAAAGGGAGGCCACACATGTCCTCTAAAACGGAAAGTATTGAGCAATCCAGATAAAAAAGTCATTTACCATATTCCCAGGAAATATCACTATGTGCACTTGTGCGTATATAAATGTGTGAATAGGCGTGTACAAGTATCTCTGTACTTAAATATAATGTTCACAGATTGACTGATGTAACACCAAAGGTCACAGCTTCTCACCATGCTCATCAAGACAGAAGCAACAGCAGAAATGGATGTGAAAACCAGACCAATATAATGCCTTTAAGATAACTGAAAATCTTGTATTTACATCTTGCATTTTGCACTTCACTTCCTCTGTCTGTTTTGTCTTTTATCATTTTGTCATGTCTCTGTTCAGATGCCAAAGTCCTTAGGGAAGGCTGCATTTTCTTGGCAGTGTGACACAGTGCACTTTTGGAAGTTAATGACTACTATGAGAAATAAATATTCAATGAAATGTCATTTTCATGTTTGAAGCTTCTGTTACCAGTGATACTCATCATCAAACAGAAAGAAGTCCTAGGATTCTGGATGTGCTCTCACAAGCCTTAGAAATGCTCCCACAGAACCTGTGGGGAGGGTCCTACTCTGCAAGGTGATCAGTCCCTTAGAAAATAAAAGGAGGAGACTCTTCAGGGACATACCTCTGCTGTTTGTGTGTACACAGACCTGACAACTCAACTGAGTCTTTGGCCCTCACCAATATTTTACAAATGTCTCTGTATTTGACTTGTTTAACATATTGAAGTGCATTTAAAACATAATTAATTGAACCATGTTCACTAACATGGTTCCAGTGGTTATTCCTGGTATGTGATGCTGAAACATAGGAGATCAAGTACAGACACTGCTTTTACTACATCATAACAGATTGTCCTAGGTTAAAATGTAAGATGTGCCCAAAGTATGTCTTCTATCACCATCTTCATAGGCTGTTGACCCCAGGTGGGGCAGTGTTTTTCCTTATCTTCCATTAATGGGCCCATCAATGCTGTGCTGCATGACCCATAGATAATTCCCTGCGGAAGCTATCTCTGTTCAGTGGGCCATCAAGGACCCCCTGTACCACTCATAGAATGATGTCATCCCATTGTGAGATGCTCCGCCCAAGGGGAGGAGCCAAGCATTCCCAGCTGGATATGATCTGGGATCTGGGACAGCACAGGAGCAGTTACCCCCTGAACTCCCAGAGGGCAAGAGCTACTAGACCTTTCTACGGGATCACTGCTTTAACAAGACCACTTCATCCAGACTGCTACCATCACCCTAACTAACAGGGTGCCAGGTTGTACTCTTTATTTTACTTTTTTCTTTTTCTCCTATTAAATTGTATTTCTGACTTGGAGCCTCTCACTGGTTCTCCTTTGCTCAAACCAGGACACAGATATAGACTAACTGATTTATGTGCTGCAAAGCAATACAGCTGCACAGTTCTGTGGAACAAACCATGACAAGCCCTGGGACAGTGTATCTGGTAGCACTGTATCTAACACCAAGTAAATGCAGGAATCTGTCAGTAGCCATAAGAAACAATTTTCATTTGGAAATATAAAATTACATCTGACATCTAGCAGAGGTGTCACTGAAGCTGGAGCTGAGCAAAAGAATGCCCTTTAATTTAAAATAATAAAACTTCTAATTCATTTGAAGTGCAATCTTTTTTGTTGACCAGTAAAGGGACTTATCATCTTGCTGTCAATGCTGATCGAGTATCTGTGTAAATGGCCATGGATCACTGAGTGTCATTTATAACCATTCTTAGATCACTATCCAATAGCTTTTAGGGTTTATTTTTTGGTGAATCTTAAAAACAGCAGGAAGAGAAACAGTCCCTACAGACAACTCCCAGATCATCTGCTATTCCTGGGATGGAAACAACTTTCAATGTTATGCACTGATAGTTTCTGGCCTTGTTGATTATTTGTTGAATTGGTTGAAATAGCAATTTTTGTCATAACATTTTCTAATATTTTGGCTTTTTACAAGGACAAGAGAAAAATATTTTCATTTTTTCCAGCAGTGGGATTTCAGACCTAATCTGTAAGTGGGTGAGGTAATAAATACTAACTCGAGATGGTGATGCTGTGACTGTGACCCCAACACTCACAGTGCTTCACTGGATGTGACTTTCTCCCACAATGTGTAGCAGTCTCTACTTTGTCTGGCTCATAACAGAGCTCTGAAATGAGGCCCCCCCGTTAGTGGGAGTGACAGACACCAGACCATATGCTCTTGTGGTTGCACCAGGAGATGGCTGAATTATAACTCTCATGAAATTCCAAGATGCTGTTTGGTGTCAGATGGGAGGAAGGTGAAGGAAAGGACTGCAAAAGGGAATTTGGAATACAAAGTGAACAAAGGAAAACCCCCTGACTTGTGTGAGAAGAAAAGAAAGAATGTAGAAAAGGGATATTTTGAGGTGAAGGGAGAAAAAGTGGATAAGCATTGTAAGTAAATTTCCAAAACAGATTAAGGATGACCATGAAAAACGATAAGGAATAAATACAGTGCATTGAAGTTAGAAAAGAAAATGAGGAGGGAGTGAATGGAAGGACAAAATTGAAAAGTGTGAAGATACAACATGCAGGAGGGTTACAAAGAAGAAAGGATACATTCAGCTTGTGAATTAGAGCATTTGTGGTTGGGTTTGTTTTTCTACTGAAGCTTTTCCATAAATTTATGAAAAATTGATGGTGCACTAATGGCGATGGACGGTCATGGATTGGCACAAAAATTGCTCTGGCATACAGACTCCTTAAGAGGCCTGATATGCATTCTATAGACAAACTGCTTCTGAGAAAAGTGACCCTTAGTGTTTTTCCCAAGTGTTACAACAAAAACCTCATGCCAGTTCAAACTTGGATTACTGGAACTCATGGATGCTCCAAAGTTCAAGTTTATTAATTATCTGGATCCTCCCTCAAGATGTAGCACATGGGCTGTACTTTGAAATCTATTTGTATATTTGATACTATCACTGTTTGAGATTGGCCTGTGCACAGAAAAACACCTACAAACAAATGAGAGTTGACAATGACAGAAATCAGGACCACAAGCGTGACACAACTTTGCTGGTATTCAGAGAAATCATGAAGTAAATAATAACTTTTCAGGGGAGAAGTGGAACTGGTAATTGAAAAATGGTTCCCAGTGCAGATTCTGTTTGCAGTTTTCAAGAGTCAGAAATGTGGGTGTGTCTCCCACATGTTGAATATTGTTCAGGTTTGCTTTGTTCTCATCCCCCTCTGCCCTGCCCTCACCAGGAGATGAAGCTCAGTTTTCCAAGAGCAGCTCTGTATATATCTGAAAGTGTGAATTTGGACAATTCAGTTCATACCAGAGTTGCAAGGGGAGATTTTGATTTCACATGTTAATCTCCAGAGCCAGGTACTGACTCAAGGTAGTTTCAGTGCTAATCTCAGCATCTTCCTGGTTTTGACATCAAATCACTGTTTTCAATTTTCTGTCTGATAGAAACTGAAGGAATTTGAGAAATAAGCAGCTTCAACTTATTTTTAAAATATCAGTGAAAATCTCCCTGAGTATTTAGAGCCTCTGAAGACATCAAAATGACACATCTCAAGGAAAGTACAGTTAATCCCACAAGAGCAGAACTAGATTTGAATACCCTGCATTTGGTTATTGGACATTTAAATGCAGTAATTGGCTGAGCCTGTGTTAAGCTTGCTTGGACATCTTTATTGTTCCTGGTCCATGGGTTAGTCAACAGCATGATGTAACAGACTACTTACTGAAGCAGTATTGCCATTTCCTTGGTTATCTGGGCTTGTCCTAGAAATGTGCAGCCATAATTCTGTGTTCAGTTACCCTTTCCCAGGGTATAAATGGTTACTATACATTGGATAATCATTGGATTGGACATGGTGCCTGAGTTTTTCATATTTCAGCAGGAAGCCCAAGCCTTTCAGCACATGCATATTGTAGTATTTGGGAAAAGCAACAGTAGGTTGCTGGTGCTCTGGGTTCCCACTTGGCAGCTGTTGATCTCTACTTGTGTATCTGTGAGGTTGGCAGCTGTTTGAGACGGGTTGTTCTCTTCTGGAATGGGGAAGTTGAGGTCCCAAAGAGCCATAACAAACAGTTAGAGAAAACAGAAACTGGGACACATGACACCAACAGAGGAACTCAGAAATAAGTGGTAAAATGAAGTGAGAACTGCCCTCACCTTCAGCAGCCCTTAACCTGGAGCTCAGTATGTACAACTGCATAAATCTTAGTTTAGGGTTAGATTGGGGTCAGGCTTTCCAGAAGGTGTAAACTGAAAAACGGGTAAGAATGACACTGAGAGAATAACACTGCCAAAATAGCCTGAGAACAGCTGGTGGGATATTGTCCTTGGCATTAGGTAATCCAGGCAGGTGGCCACATTCCTGAGGTAGGCTTCAGTCAAGAGTTAAGGACAAGATTAAGGTGGAAGCTCCGAGAATGAAACATCCTAATCATTAAGTCATTCCCGGAAAGAGCTACCAAAGAAAAGTGAGGGATGCTGTCAGTATTTTGCCCCTGTTAGTGTTAGGGTTATGCAGTGCTTAGGGATGCCAGGAGCATCCTATGGCATAAGTCTCAGCCCAAGTTTAGAATTCCAGGAGAGAGAGTGGAGTGGTGGAGTGCAGTAAGCAGAGACAGGGCACTTGTTGGGAGGTGTGTGGCACCAGCATGATCCTCGGGGAGTGGGAGCCCCACCACATAAAAAGCAGAGTTGCCTCTGCAAAACAATAAACAAAAAAGTGCCTTGATCCAACGTTGTTCTGTTTTGTGTGTTGAGAAGGCTGTATCCAATGTAGGGAAGGGGAGTTCCCAATCCATTTGTCACTAAAATGTAGGAATGGCCACATACAGGGGTGTGCAAAGGATGGAATCACTGTGGTTTAAACAGCAGCTAATAGCTGAGAATAATCTAAGCAAGTGAGGTTAGGGGGAAGGTATTGATTTTGTGCCATACAAATGTAGGTAGAACATGCAAGCACTAAATAATGTTCCCAGGGCACTTTTCAGTGTGACTGGCTGAAAGAGGAAAGCACAACTTATTTAATGATCTGTAGAACACAGCGTCCCTGAGGTCAATAATGTGTACTTAACCTTCAGGTTTTCCATGTTGTCTGCTTGTCCAGTTGGTTTATGAAGTGTATGCTAACACGATTGGGGATTTAAGGCAGTGATAACTTGATCTCTCAGACATTCACTGCTGTTGCATGTGGATGTTGGACAAATCCATTGTGAATTCTGCTGAGCTCTCCCTGGCACTGCCTGCAGCTACTGCTGCTACTCAGTCACAGCCTTGTGCTCTGAATGCAAGTCAGTACTGTGAACACTAAGATTGCTGTCCTAATCCAGTTTTCCTTTGCCTCCAAAATTGAAAATGAAAATAACCTCTCCTAGCCTTCAGCTTTTATCAAGGGACTTGTGCTTTTGGTGTCACAAATAATGATTAATTTATTTTAAAGAAGAAATCTGCTAAGAAAAAAAAGGCAGAACTTCAGTTGGCAGCAAGCATACCTCAGTTAGGAAGAGACTAAAGATTTTACAAAGTGATCCTTATTAGATCCTAAAGTGTAATGTCACAAGGAGAGTAAATGCCACAATTCTGTAGTTTTACTTCTCTGGGAAAGCTTTAGGTCATCCTTACTTAGGAGAGCCACAGTTAAAATATTGACCTGGCAGTCAAGAAGCTGTGAGCTCTGTTTCCAGCTCTGCAAAAAGGTTCTCTGTGTGTGGCAAAAACTCAGTCTGTGATTCAGCAAAGCACTGAAGGATGTGCCTTCACTTAAGCTGCTGGCAGTCACCACCATTTGCATAGAATTACTGTATTGTTTGGGAAATGCCACAGTTCTTGGCTGGCCAAGGGTTCATCAGTGCCATGGAACTACAGATTTCACGTGATGTTTGCTTCTGAAGTAAACTAAAGAGGATAAGTTTGTATTTCCAGCAAAATGTTTTATTTTCCCAGCTCCAAATGGTGGGACAGAACAGGAAGTAATGACAATATTATCGAAATTCATCCTGCTATCAAAAATATTCTATACAAGCATTGTGCTCCCCCTCATCTTTTAACCAGAGCATTGTCTCCCTTGATTGCTTTCTGAAAGGTTTGGATCAAAGTAATTAAATTTTTAAGAGTATTTCAGAACACAGATTGAATTAGTATGATCTCATTTTTTCTGTTCATTTTCCCTTTTATTTTCTTTATATTTGTGAGTCATCTAATATTTATGTTTCTTAGTAATTGACCATTAGATATTTTTTCAAACAAAATCTGCAGTGTAATCTGAGTGTTTGATAACTTGTTGGAAATGAGGTTATGATGGTATGAAAACTTTTGCCTGAAGCAATGACTGTTCCAGATGAGTAGTTCTATCAATTTATTCTTTTATAGAAACATATGAAGGATAGATCTGCAAAGTTATATTGTATGTACATGATGCTGAGTCTTTCAGGGGGATTTCTCTCACAGGAAGACAATACTTTCCCTCTGTGACCTCCCCCCCTACAAGTAATCTGTCACTGTATAATTAAATGAGAAAGTAAATAATGTTATTATTTCCGAGCATGGACACAGTGCACGCAGTAACAAATCGGATTCAAAGAATAGCTGATGAGGGGATTTGTGGAGATCCTTGATTCAAAGTTTTAAGTGCAGTACAACCAGATACCTACTCTAAATTGGCTGCCACTGTAATTAAAAGTATAAATGTTTCAAGCTGAATACATCCTATTAGTAAGATTTTGGGAAACAAAAATTTAATTTATTCACATTCGATATGGTCTGTAAATGCCACCATTATATGCTTTCCTCTGGCCTTTGATTAGCTATGGATTAATAAAACTTTTATACCTTCTTTGTCAGCCTCATTTTGAACTCTGTTTTTGCATACTGTTACTATTAAATAAATGAATTAGTGTCCAGAAATGTGTCATGCATATTACCTAGCAGCAGGAAGCATAATACAGTGGTCAGCTCCCCAGGAGCATTATAAATCCTGACACGCTCGGTAACCTGCTCATGTGGACCTATTAAAAGCTTGATGATTTAGTGAAGCTGTATTTGTGCTTAACAATGGAATTTTAGTTAATTCAAAACAAAGTAAATCATTTCCAATTACAGTATTTGAATATTCACAGTAGCTACATAAAGATGTGCAATGCTGCCAAGAAAAAAAAGAACAGGCATTATAAAGGTTGACTGGAGTTTAGCGTTTGGAGTGGTCGTGGTACCTCGGCATCCAATGAACAGCACTGTTTGTAAAACATTGATTTGACATAGCTGCTTCACTGGAGAGATTAGGGAGCTATAGTTGAGATTGGGCAAAACTTCCCAGAGGCTCTGAAGACTTCAGTGACCAGAAAGGCTCCTGAAGGGGAGGCAGCAGCAGGAACAGGAGAGCCATCCAGTGAGGGAGTATGCAAATGGAGCAGGACTGTCAGCAGAGATCTGGGATCCATTTGATGGCACTTCTTGGATCTGTGCCCACACAGCCTCAGTAGGGCTTGCAGGGATCTAAAGCTGCAGCTCCTGGGGGAAGTGGGTGAGAGCATCTACCAAATTATCCTGGGACTCAGGAAGGTGAGGGATTGACGGGAAGGGTCAAATTCCATGAAATGTCTTAGTAGCTTCTGTCACGTGTAGCCAATGTGCTGTGTGTATATGTGGATACACGCAGATGCGCACAGTGTTATTTATAGTGTGTGGAAAATTAGGCTGTTCCTTTTGAAAACAGGTCAATGTTTCCCAAATCTGTGTTTTCAACCCAGATTTGGAGTTGTGACTATGCCTTAAAATGCTGATATGCTTCAAGAAAGGCACTGGTTTATGCTTATGAAAACATAATTTCTTAAGGCAAGGAGAATATAGCCAAATAAACATTGTACAAAAGCACAGAACTGCATGAAAAGCACTTAGGAATCCCGTCTCTGCTCAGCTGACTTGCACTGTATGATGCTGACAGAAGGTGGGGGAATAGGTGAAGTGCCAACCTCCAGGCTGATTTAATATCTTAATTTATTCTCATTACTTTAAAAAATTTATTCTGACAACGTTTTCCTTTATGAGAGACATTTGCTGTCTTCAGATACAGTTATATAAACCTGTTGCTGTTAATTTAGATTACAATATTCCTACAAGTGTCTCTGACTCTTGCAATTTTCAGGCCTCGATTCCGTAAATATCAGTATTTGCTCCTTGTGGCTTATTGGTCTCAGCATAATGACTTCTATTTGAAGATGATGGCAGTCAGGTGATATCACCTACTCATTAAAGTCCTGAGGGGAGAGGCTCGGAAATAGATTCATCACTAAAACCAATGTGTTCCTACTGAAGTCTGAAATACAAAGTATCACCCAGTATCCTCAGCAGCTTTCTTTGTTCATTTTGGCTGTTCCAGTACCAGATACAGCCGGGTGCTGCAGGGCAACAAACACCCACCTGCGAAATTGGTGTGGTTTTTCTCTCTGACTTATGTTTAAGAAAATGGGAGCTGTCCACACTTAGTGCTCACCAAACCTAGTTTGTTCAAACCCACTTTTCACTGAATATACAGACATAATTTTTTTTCTTCTTTGTACCTTATGTTTATCCAGGTATGTCTTTGTGTATGTAGATGAGCAATTTGTTCCCAATAGTACAAGAAACATCTGTAAAAAGGACATATTTCACTGACAGTGGCAGCATGCCAGGAATATGCCCCAACTCGTGCTCTCAAGGACATGAGTTTGTGCCTCAGCTCAGACACAGCGTGCAGGGAAGTGAAATGTAACCCCGGTTTAATGCAGATTTACAAGATCCCTGCTCCCTCCAGGGTGGTGTAATGAGTACCCAATGTGCAGTTTGTATCACTGCTAAAGGAGCACTGGTGGAAACACCAAAGGAAACCAACGTGCTAAAATATTGTAATCTATCCCACAGGGTGCTGTTCTTCAAGGGCTGCGTGATTACAGGTTTTGTTTTCATACAGCAAATGTTACTTATTCACATAAAAATCCTGCGGAGAGACTGAGGGACTCACACAGGCTGTGTTTGCTCTGGAGATGGGGCTGGGGCAGGGCTGTGTCTTCCATGAAGAGACCCATCACTGAAGAGCATTGGGAACCTCTCCAGGCTTTGTACCATGGCTCTTCTTTATCATGTGCATGAATAGGTGTTCTGCAGAGTGCTTAATTTAATTCAGTCCATTTCATTGATAATTAGAACTGACAAATACGAGATCAATGCAAATCATGAGAGTAAAAACATCTGGGACTTGGTTATGTGAATGCCCTCAGTGGTAACCACACCAGATGTACCAAACAGAATTCACAGTTGGTTTCTTAGTTTAGCCCTTGTGGGTTTTCAGTGTCTTTCCATGGTGGAATGGGGAATGAGCAGTGCTGCAGTGGGTGGAATGAAGTCAGGCACAGGGCTGGGTGCAATCCTTGCAGCTTTCTTGGCTGGCTTCTGCCCCTCTCCAGAACTGCATGAATGCTTTTCTTTAGAAACTTTAGTTTGAAGGGCTCCAAAGAGATGCTCTTGGATTTGTTGTTGCTGGGGTTTTTTTCTCCCCTGAGTGGCTAATCAAAGAAACAAAAAATTAGATTCTTTGATGAAAACATTTGATGTGAAGTTGCAGGCATTTTGTGAGAGAGAAATTGAAATTGAAATGAACAGAAACTTGTTTTCACTGTTGAATTTGTTTCCTTTAATATATCTTTTTTCAGGTGTGTTCCATTTCATACAGTGAAGAGAACTGAAAAAAATGGTAGTTAGGCTTTTTGTAGGGTTTTTTTTCCCTCTTTCCTTTTTCTTCTTTGAAAGTGTAATATCTCTGCAGTTAGGAAAATGGACTGCTGTCAGGAGGTAATTTATCAGACAGTGAAAAAAATCCTGAAATGTTTGAGGATAGTGGTTGCATTTCTTCAATTTCAAAACATTTTGAAAGGTTTCAGCTGGGAAAATGGGGTGGGGGAAATGGGAGGAAAAGAAGTTGTATACGTACTTTAATGTTTAGGCACACGCTTGAGATGAGAGATGTGGTAAAGCTTGGTGCAAAATAAAAAGAGGAAAATCTTTGAATAAACTCAAATAGAATAGAGAATTAATTTAAAACAAACTGAAATATAAATACCTTTTATAGGGAAAAATAACCAGAGTACTTTTTGATGTTTTGTCCACACAATCTGGTTTTTCAATAGAAGGAGGATTTATTTTCCCCTTTTTGGTTAATAGATTGATGCAATCCCTTTTTGAGTTAGGAATGAACACTATTTACATTTACTGTTTGAACTGAGATTCAGGAAATCTAAATGATTTGATGGTGATGTCATAGGCAGCCCAGCAGAGCTAAGAACAGATCCCTTATCTGCATCCTGGATTTGTTCTATTCCTGGCTTGGGAAGAAATCTTCCATGGTCATAGCTGATGCATCCCAGTCACTCCCTCGCTCTGCATGTCCGGCTGCAAGGCTGGGCTGTGTGTGACAGTGACACCCCGTGCTGTGTGACAGCACTGTCACCTCCTAGAGGTGTGCCAACCTGCCTGTCCTGAGCATCTCACCTTGGTTTGAGCAAATGCTCTGCATCCTCTGGGGTGACCCTTTTCAGTGTCAGTGTGTTTGTAGTGAATTTGAGGGTCTGTCAGGAAATCCAGAGCGATTTTCAGAGGGTTCTTTTAGGATGGTATCAGCACAGATGGAGCTGCGCTAGAATACTGAATCCTTCATTCCAGAGCTATTTCAAATTTTGTTCAACTTATAATTTCAGGGCATTATTTTTGTTTAGATATTCCCTCTGTCTGGCTGGCAGCTTGGCTTGCTTCTTTTACTCTTGTGCCTTCTTAAATGTTTGGAAATGTTGGTTCAGGAGTAACTGCAGCTCTCCTTATATATAAATTTTCTTTTGGTTTAGCTTATTAATAAATGCCTTTTATCACCTTTTCAAACAAAAAAAAAGTTTAAAAGGAAAATTTTCTCTCTTAACCTAGAGAAAGTAAGAACACTGTTCTAGTGTCAATTGCTGAAGTGTAAAAATCATTAGTTAGGAATAAAATTCTGAGAGACAATGTCCTCAGTTTTATCACTAATATAAAATCACATTATCTATTAAAAGTGTAAATTTGTGTCTTGCAGACTTAAAACTGCTGGATACTGCAACAAAAATCATGTGTGTGTTGGTTTTTATTATTAACTTTAGCTTTGAATTAGAATTCCCTATATTACAGCTTGGAGCTAAACTCTGTTTACAAAACAGTATTTACACTTGAGTAATTTTGCAGATCAAACTAATTAAATCAATTAAACTGGTGATTAACCAAATGAAGGCTGATTGCAAAAATTAGTGGGTTTATTTTGGAGGACTGGAAGTAAGCTAATTACTGCAGTGATTACTTGAACCTGGAGTACTCTAAATGTGGTATAAATTGAAACCTCATAGTGAATTAGACTGGGAATTCATTACAGTTTAAAGCACTTTTAATACTATTCAGGCTGCTACTCCTGTATGAAAATTTCACTCAGTATTTTGTATGCTGATAAACAATCATTTACTCTGTGTCCTTTTAAATAACACCAAGCAATTTCACACAGTATTTTTTTCCCTTGGAGCCAAGTCACAAGTCTGTTTTGATGAAAATTAAGTTACTAAAACTGTCAATCATATTCCTACACTGTGCATGATGGGAAATGTAGTCCAACCAAGTCTCCCTCCATCACCATGAAACCAAGTGTTCTATTTTGGCTTCAAAACGCCACAGCATTTTTGGGGTTGATGTCTTACCCCGTGTTTGCCATCTCCAGCTGTTGGCTTGGTGCACAGAAGAGACTGGGGCTTTGGTTCTCTTGCCCTGCTCATCACTTAATTGTTGACACAGCACAAAATGGTTTGCACTAATCCCAATTTGTTGCATTTCACGCTCATCCTTGGAAACGTGGTGCTGTGGATGGATTTTAGAAACTGAAACAGATCTGTGAGATTACTCGCTCATTTTGTTTGCCGATGCAAGCTATTCCCTGTAGGATACTTCCCAGGCTATTCCATCCCTCCTTGCTTCGCCAATTAACAACGGAGTATAAATGTCTACTAAAAATGACCTATATTACAGAGTTCCTTCAAGCACATCTCCTTGCAAGGGGGTTAATGAAATTGCACAGAATTAAAATAGAAAGACCTCAAAGAGCTGGAATATTATGTAGTTTGTGGTTATTGCCTATTACACTTATGATTATTGTAAACATGTTTTGTTTTAAGCCTATTTTGTAGGATCTTTCATTACATCCCTCATCCAAGGAGGGCTTCAGTTTCAGTCCTCATTGCTCCAGTGAATCCAGACACTTGAGAGTTAGGCTGCATAAGAGGCTTTTATTCTGCATGTTTTTGCAGGTTTGGATTATTTTCTCATGCACCTGAGCACAGGTCCCACTTGTTTAAAAACAAATTTCTGTAGACCAAAATGCAGATCTCACTCCTTCATTTTGTTGTCCTCTAAACTATGTCGCACTCTAAGCAAAGCCATATGTAGGTCTTCTGCAGCATTCACTTCAGAAACTCTTTGCTGGGGATAAGGAAATAGCTACTTAAAACCAAAAAAAAGCCTAATTAAAAGTACTACCATTTTGCCCTGTAGTTGTTTAATTGGGAATTGTCCATTTTACTGCTGACATTGCCGGGTGCATTTTATCAAGGAGAACTTCAGCCATAAAGAAAAGTATCTAAATCTAGAGGTGTTAGAAAAGATGCCAATGAAGGCATTTTTCTGGGCAAGTAATCTGAACTGAGATTACTTATGGACATGGGTGACGAAAACGTGATGATCAGCCGTGGGATGGGACAGGAAACTTGGTGGGTCATGGCAAAGGCTCAGAAAGAGCCAGTAGTGGTGGAAGGCAGCAGTGGGAAGGATTTCAGCTGTTTTTGAGTAGATCCGGAGTGTGAGAGCTGCAGATGTTGCCCTGTGTGTGTACAGAGCACCAGAGGAGGTTTCCCCACGTGAAGGCAGAGCCTGGCTCCTGAAGGAGTGCAGCGCTCAGCATTCCATTATCAGAGAGCTGCGTGTAAGGAGGGAGCAGTGAAGGGACGTGAACCTCTAAGGGAGAGAACTGCCACCTGCCATGAAAGCAGTGAGGTGTGTGGGCTCTCACAAAAGGCCCATGTTCTGTGCAGGCTGAGGCCGAGATGTGCTCACAAGCATTTAGGACCTCTTAGCATGGGGGAAAGAATAGCGTGTGCCCAGTGTTGCAGCTGAGCAGAGTGTGCCAGCAGAGCTCACCCAACCAAAGCAAAGGGAATCTCAAGGGAGGCTCCCCCATCCTCTGCCCAGCGCCTCCTGGGCAGCGGGCAGGCAGCTCCAGCCTTCCTGCTAGTGGCCAGAGGGAATTCAGGCCTCTCCTTCTCCCCCGTGCTCTGCTCAAGTGTTGGAAAGCACCTGGTAGCAAAAGCACTGAAAGGGCACGGGAAGGTGACACGGGCTTTTCACTGTGACACACCGGCTTTAGGGATTTATCTGAGTGTGTCCAAGTAAGCTGTCTAAAATAAGATGTAGGAATACCAAGATGATCCATATCACTGTGTATAGACAGTTTAAAAAGAAAGTTATGTCCTGTTGCACTTCTTGAGCAGATTTCTACTCCCATAGAAATCACCTTCTCCAAAACCCATCAGATATTCAAGTTTGTATGTGAAAGTCACATGAAAAATAAGTCTGACTTGGGCTTTTTTGCTCTTTTTTTTAAGCAAATATATAATCTTCCATAACTGCTTTTGCAAGCTACAAGTTTTCTTTCTTAGAGGGGTTTTGTTTATTTGTATAATTTAATAGAATTAAAATATGTAAATGCAGACTACTAGCTGAATGCTTTAAGAGAAGAAGCCATACGTGTGGAGTACAAGGAAATGTCAATGCTTGATTGAACACTGGACCAAAATAAAGCACTTTCTCATACTCTGTTCTAATTTAAAATTCCTTATAAAGCTTTCTAAAGCAAAGCAATCTAAATGGTGGTTTGTTTTTATAAACTAAGTCAAGCAACTTGCCATTATTTGAATAGATTCAAGTGACTATCAACTTTTAAATTCTGATGCAGTTTTTTAGAAGTTAAATTCTACCGTATCAATCTGAAGCAAGTTTGCTAGTCTTGGGAAGGTTAGGCTGCAATAAGTTTGCCTCACAATGTCCATTTTCAACTGTTCTCCATTATTTAATGCTAGGGGAGAAAGCAAATCTCTGTCTGGCAGCTTCAAATGGTTATTATTCATTTATATTGTGTTACCACCTGGAGTGCTCATCTAGGTTGTATATATATGGGATTTCCACAAGAGCTTAGGAGACAAGTATGTGAAAAGAGAGGAAGCTGAAGGAAAGCATTCATTAACCAACACGACAAAGGTCTATGAAGGAGCTCCAGTAACCCTGTCTAGAGTAAAATTGCTTAAGAAAGAGGTGTGTGCACTCTTAATAAATTCTTCATGTAAAAAATGTGTTATTTTTCTCAAGGAGATAGCAATATTATTCAAAACATGCTAAAGTGGGCAGGATATCCCAGGAGTAATTGTGAATTATTAGGTCGTAGGGACCTCATTGCAAACTATTTGCAAAACTTAATTGGTGTAATAAATAAAATATGCATGCAAATTAGACTACTTTCTGAATTAAAGGAATCTGTTATCCAGCATTGCAAAGATTCATCCTAATTTAATAGGTTTTATATACAGTTTGAGATAGCCATGTTTTATATTTGTCCTGAAAAAACTAGATGGTATTTAACTAAGCCTGAACCAGCCAACTCGTGGCATCTGATAAATGTCAGTGTGTAATGCAGGGTGTCACTGGCAGGGTGACACTGGACTCCAGTGGGAGTGTAGCAGTATCTTATTTAATTTAGTACACAGAACAAAGTGGCTAAGCAAGGTGACAAAATTAGCAGTCCTATTTGCTTTATTCTGTCTAAAAAAACTCCTTCCGTACTGAGGCTAAAAATATTAGTAGCTTTGAAAGTTCTTTTTGAAGCTCTGTTATTTATTGATTTATTTTCTATTCATCTTAGAATTCTAGTAGTGGAAAGAAGAGCACTAATGAGTGTAGCTGATTTCATTACCCTAGATATAAAATAGGGAGTCTGTAGTCATGGTAGTCATGTAATGACTTTGTATCCTAAAGCAAAACCTGAAAGAATCAAAGAGAAGAATCTCTTAGAATAAACATAAATAGATGGATATGAAGAGGCAGTTAACATTCTCTGTCTAATATCATTGCTAGACTCAATAACACTGTCTCATCATCAACCCCAAATCAAGTATTGCATCTGCTTTTTTAAAGCAGTTGATTGAATGAATACAAATGTCTTGCTGTTGTCACTTGGGATAGCACTTCATATATCCCATTTTCTAGCCTCTAATTATTCCATTTGTAGACATGAATGCCATTTAGATGTAAGCTAATTCAGCATGGTAACTCAATTAGATTTGTACTGACTAGGATTTATGAAACATCAATGGATTCTTGGTGAGACCAATGGGACTACCAGTTATTTATCCCTAAGTCTTACTGATACTGCCTCTCAGGAGCTCAATTAAACACGCCAGTGATGAGAATATTTTGTAACAGTAGTCTTTCACAATTAGTCTAAGATTTTTGTAAAGCACATCACATGTAAGGCAGGGCATCATGTATTATGCAATACAAAGTTCTCATCTGACTAGTTCATGATGTTGAAGGGTAAAAGAAATTCCCATCATTGCGTTGTTGTTGTAATTATAAAAAACAAAACTCAAACTGAGTTCATGGAAAGTATGATGAAAATTCTGCTTTGTTGATTGAAAGAGTAAAACTCAAACTATATTTATAAAATAGTATCTGCATCTGCAGGCTACAAACAGGTTTCTCTGCTAGTGTAGGTCCCCTTGGAAACCATGAGCTCCTTGTGTGGATTTACAGCTTTCATTGCACTTGATCCTGAGATTGGTTTTTTTGTTCCAGTTTTGAGAAATAAATTCAATGTTGGGAACACTCACTGAAACTGTGGACCTTAAACAATAGGAAAGCACTGTGTGAATAAATCTGCATTTACTGTCATTAGGTGTTTAAAGTATTCAATCTTAACAAAGTACTGTGGAATTAGTCATTAGTGGAAACTGAATTATTATTATTATTATCAGACAGCATCAGAGTCTGCAGTGAGCAAAGGGACTGTTGGAGAGCATTATTTTACTCTTGCTAAAGACCAAATTCAGGCAGAAGAGGTGCTTGGGACACACTGTGCTTTCCACATGTTCTGTAGGGTGAGCAAGTGAACTGCTGCGAGATTGGGATTTTATGTCGGCACGTGGGAGGAGTGGGCAGTGGCACCTGAAATTGGTGTATTGGGGGTTAAAAGTCTTGGCAGTTTTGCATGGAGGGATGGACTGTAGTTCTTGTAAATGCAGACTGAAAAACTTGATCATCTAGCTGTGCAGCACAGCTAGGGACACCAAGCAATCCTTGACCCTCTTTGTGTCCTGTTCACAAGGGAGCTTTTACATCCTAGCCCTTCCTCAATCCCTTCCTTTGATTCCAACTCACTCCTCATCCTTTTCACTTCCATGTCTAATGTGAGTGATCTACATTCTTCTATTCAGCACCTATAATTTTATCTTCTTAGGGAGCTGAAGCCTCATTTAAACACTGTAATTCCTCTGAATCCCCAAAACTGACCTCAAGTTTCTGTTAGTAGTTATTTAGTCATACTGGTGGATTTGTAGCTGTAGTGCACAGGCTTACACACAACCACAGCTTTTGCATAAAACTGAACTCATTCTAGAATCAGGCCTGGGATACCCAAAGAAGACATGCAGCTTGTCTTCTATCCTAAGTCTGAATCGGCCCTACAAACGTCATTCCTGACTGATTTTTGTCTACACTGCTTTTAAACCTAGATAATTAAGATGCACAACATATTCCAGTGCTAATGCTAATATTTAATTTTCCTGCTGAAGTACATGACTAGTTTTTCTTATCACCATCATCATGGGTGTGGGGAAAAATCATTTCCTTAGTAGCAGCCTTCAGTTCTCTCCTGAGAGAAACCTCTTCTATGGGACAAACAGAACCCCAGTTGTTTCAGTTTTCCCCAATGGGATTTGCTTACCCTAATGTTATGTTATATCTGGTTGTCTTCCTCTGGGCTTATTTCCATTTAGTCTACACAGTTTTTTATCTGGTAAATTTACTTTGAATTCTATTCCTTGAGAACATTCACAATCCTTCCCACCTTGCAGCAGATTTATAGGCATGCTCTTTTGTCATCCAAGTGAGTAGTGAGAGTATGGATTGATAGTAATGCAGGAGGGAAGCAGGGAGAGCTCAACCCAACAGTGGAGTTTGACACTGGAACACCAGGAATTGCTCTTGAGGGTGATTTTCTACCTGGTTTAGAGTTCGCTCTTGTCTTGGTTTTGGCTCATAGAGAGTGAATTTCCCTCTTAGTAGCTGGTACAGTGCTGTGGATTCAGGGCAAGAGTAATGTTAATAACCCACTGATGTTTTAGCTGTTGCTGGGTAATGTTTACACTAAATCAAGGACTTTCCAGTGCCTCCTGCTCTGCCAGTGAGCAGGTACACAAGATGTTGGGTGGGGGGCACAGCTGGGAGAGCTGACCTGAACTGGCCAAAGGGATGCTGCAAGGTGTGGAGTGTCACACACAGACTGGGGAGTGCCCATTGCTGCTCAGAGACAGGCTGGGTGTCAGTCAGTGGGTGGTGAGCAACTGTTCTGTACATCAGCTCTTTCTCCTGGGTTTTATTTCTCTCTAGCTCTCCTTTTCGTTATGTTTATTATATTCTATTATATTTTAGTTAGTAAATCATTCTTATCTCAACCCATGAAGTTTGCCTTTCCTTTTTGATTCTCCCTCCCATGGGGTGGTTATCCTGTTGCAGAAGGATGATACATTTGTCAAAGCAAATCCTGTCAAACTTTACACACAGCTTGTGTGTGTAAAACTGCAAAACTGCAGGTGGTGTTCACAGAAGCACGGCTGCAGTTGTGATTTTCTGACTGCTACCGTCAAATCCTAGTTCAGACTCTGCAGAATTCCAGTGAGATGGCTCAGAATGAGCCACCTGTATCTTGGTCCTCAAACTGGGGCTTTGACCTGAGGGACTCTCCAGATGCCTTTGGTCC
>VZSR01003798.1:14084476-14159476 GCA_013398615.1 Brachypodius melanocephalos | reverse complement strand
TGTAATCATCTGAAAACAAATTTCACTCTAAAAAAATGCATATACATGGTTACTATAACTAAGAGTAGCTGAAGCATTGCTCTGAGTGGGTTTCTTCTGTATGTACCTGCTTTTTCTTCATTCTATTGATGTGTGGTCTCTGCTAACAGAGACAAGGCACAAGGTTATGTTGCATTTCGCAGTGGCACTGCATTTTGTTTGCTGCAGTTGTTGGAGCAGCAATTCAAGTGGTGCACATGTGTAACCTGCCCCCCCTGCAGTGACAACCACTGCCAGACTGTCCCTACTGCTTTACCAAGATGATACACAGAAAATTGCAGGTGTTGGGTTATGACAGCAGCACATTATTCTACTGAACATTAAAAGAAAAATGGATGCAGTTTTCTTGTTCAACAACCCTGTGTTTCAGTTTCTTGCTGTAACTTTAAAAGCACTGGGTTAGTCTGGACCCTGGGCAGGCAGAGTATCTGAAGGCTGTATCCTCGGTGGGGATACTGTAGCCCAGTGAATAATGGCTCTGCTTCTGTGGGTCTTATTCTTTTTACAGATTAAATTAACTTAATCAACCTCATGTGTTTGGGCAGCTTCTCATCTTTCTGCTTCTCTCTGCTCTCCATCCTCCACCTAGTACATTAACTGGAGGAAAAATTTATGATCTCATTAGTTTTGCATATTGGTGCTCTTAGGAGCTTAAAAATGTCACTCAACTTCAACCTGTTCTGAAAGCATTTAATCCACTGAAGACTACTCAGGTGTTTCTGAGCCATCTGACAACTCTGACATTCTGTAATACATAAAAAATGGACTTAGTACAGGTACTTCTGATCACCAGGATCACTGCAGGTTCTAAACTGGGCTTCTGGAGTGGTGTTCTTGGCTGCACCAAGCCTCACTCTGAGTGCATTCAGATTTGCTTCCCTGCAGATTCACAAATTCCACCAGAGCAGGCCAACATGGGGATGGATTGAGGTGGCTTCTCCCTCTGTTGGCTTAGGCTCTGCCTGTTCCAGTCCTTGTTGCTCTCTCTGTGCATTTTACAGCCCTTTCTGTAAAGCATTGGCCATTCCTGCTTGAGCCTTACCCAGGTGATCCTCTGAACTCCTGCAGGGAGTCCTGGTACTCCAGGTGATCCCTTCCTGCACGGCAGACCTTGCTTTCCACGGCTCAGAGGGAGAGCTGTGGCTGCTGGAGCTGCGGTTACCCTGGTCCCCAAGTTACTTTGTACTCTGGCAATCAAAGGCCAAGGATCTCTATCATTTTAGGTGTTGCTGTTCATTAGCAGTTTCAGGGAATGATAAATATCCCATCTCCTCCCTGAAAACCACTTCTCAACTTGTGTGAGACCTGCTTTGAAAAGCTAGGGTCACGCAGGGGCTCTGCATACAACTGGGGACTCCGGCACACAACTTAGTAGCAAATGAAGAGGAAGATTTATTTTCTTTAAGCTGCCACATCAAATTTCTGTCTTTGAAAAAAATCAAATCTATATTTTGTTTGGAAAAAAATCTGTTTCTGAGCAATTTCAAGAGTTTGGTTAAATCTTCTGAGTCATCTTTTCATTATCTTGTTCCAAATGTATCCTGAAAGAGGACTCTAAGAGTCTTGCTGCAGGAATCAGGTTTATCTTCCATTCCACTGTCAGCTTTTTCCCTTCGTGCCAACTTTGTATGTGAAATTTTAACTTGAGAGAAAGCCTTGTGTAGATGGAGATGAATCTCCTGATGCAGTTCTCGACGGCACTAACAGGTTGGGATATTCTGGGATAATGCTGCACCATACACTTCCTGCTGTTTGAAGCAATTATTTTTCATGTAAGATGTGTTGGTCCTACTCAAAGATTTTTTACAGGTGTCTTTGTATCCCATGGCAAAGATTTGAGGTCTGGGGCTACTTTTTCTATGTCATTGTTGTAATTCCAACATAGATAAGCTATTTTGGGGGCCCCTTTTCTGTCAAGTCTTTGGAATTTACAGTCTGTCCCCCTTGCCCTCTTTGTCAGACACTAAGGCTCTCTTGCCTTAACTGGAGATGACTTGCCATATGGTAAAGTGGATTTGTTCTCTATTAAATGTTTTTAATTACAGTATGTTTACAAAGAGCTCTGTAAATACTTACATATCTGATGCAGCTAGAAATTAGTTTTATGCTGGGTTTTCCTGGGACTATTCCAAATGATGCTGTTCAGAGAAGTCAAATTGCATTTGCTGCCATTCAGTGCTTAATGACAGCATGCCCAGCGTGGGGCTGGATGGCATCGTGCTTGCCATGCATCCATAAGTAAGACCTCAAAAGGATTACTTCAAGTGATATAGGTGAGTGAGCTCCCAGTGAGGTCTGGCAGGAATGCCCGCTCTGGTAGCACTAGTGAAATTACTTGTATGATTTAAAGCCAGAAACTCAGCCCATGTAGTTAATTTTAAACTCTATTGATTGCACTAGGATTTTACATTGATTTTTTTTAAGTTGTCCCAGTATGACTTCAGCACATAAACAGAGTCTGTCAGAGCTTTTCCTAAAGGCTGCTTACTGCCCTCCATGAAAAGTTTAATTTGAGGGAGAGATTTTCTGCCCTTGGGAAGCCTGGAATCAAGCTTCAGACTTGCAGAAACAATGTTTCTATAAAGACCTCAGTCACTCTAATACTGATTTTCATGTAGAACTGGTGTGTAAAAGCCTACTAGGCATCTTAAATATCTGCAGATAAGTTACAGACGTGAAGTGTGTGTATGCCAAGTCAGCACAAAGCACCCCAGACAGGAATTGCAACACAAAGTAACCCCATCCAAGAAACTGTATTATGTGAAGTGCAAAGAATTCTCAGCTGGATGAAATCAGAGAATGGGCAAAATTTGTTGGAATACACATTGGGTAATTACACAGTTGTCAAAATATTTATTAATGATGACTGAATCCTGTGAAAACCTTTTGTAAATGTTCTTGGAGGAAAATCAGAAAATCTCTAGTTATCCAGGGCAACTTAATCTCTGTAACAAGTAGAGAATATTCCACTTCAATTCCAATTCAACAGACTAAGTTCCATTTTGGCAGCCACACTGTTTCCAAGTTGCTCAGCCCAGGTAGAATCACCTTTCAGGAGTATCATCTGTCCACACCAATGCATGGAAGGAAAATTTGTCCTCAGCAACATCCTGAGAATTCATCCTGCATTCCCTCTTTGTCCTCACTGACCTGTTTTGAAATGCAAGGGAGACCAAATTCAGAATTTTGGGCAATGCTGTCCTTGGTTTTAGCTAGCCCTCAAGCTGTCCTAAACTTCTTCATGAATATTCTTTAGAGGCTGCAGACATGAGAAATGGTGGGCCTGTTTTGTGTTTCCTGAGGTCTTTGGGGTATCTATGCCCAGCAGCACCAAGGTGGGAAGGGCTGTCAACAGCTGAATGAAAGGGTTCAGCCTGCAGCTACAAGTGCTGGAGTATGATATGGGAAAGTGTGTGAGGAACTTCCTCTGCTGCTTTTGGAATCATTTTGTGTTGCTTCTTTTACATAAGCAGAACTAAAGTGCACTGGATCCTCTGCAGACTGATTACAGATCCACATCCATTTGCAAATGGAATGTGCTTTCCCTATCTTCTTATTCTTGGTCTTAGAATATATTATAACAAAATAGGTAGTATTTAATGTAATGAAATCTTTAATTTTTGTGTCTCTGTAGCTTGGAGAGGTCAGAGCAATGATGAATGATTTCAAAAAGTCAGTTTAGAATTTCACAGCTGCCATAGGTACTGGGCACAAATGGCCTGGGTAAGGAAGCCAGGGGATGCAGGAGCACTGTGACGTTAACTGTGACACCATGGCACCATCTCACTGAGGAAATTCAGGAGGAAGAAGTTTGGAATGAAGAATATTCAGAGCCAAATACTTTTCTGGTGTGAGTTACTTTAGCTGCCCTGGCAGGCTTGTGCAGTGGAGGATGTGTGTGCTTGCACATTCGAGGATGCGTGCTTGTATCACAAGAGAATTTCTTCTCCCAGGATATCGGACTCTGAAATATTAGAGCTCTAAAGCACCTTGATTCTCCAGCATCCTTTAAGTTTTAAATATCTGTCTTTTGGGTATGGTCTTAATAGACTAGGGCTTTAGGACCAGTTTCTCTGAGAAGCAGTTCTGTTCAAGAAGGGCCCTTGACACCTTTCTGGCTTAATGCTAGACACATCTGCTGCTACTTGGGCAAAATTGACACTGTCTAGAGAGCAAAGCAATCACCTGCTGTAGCATTACAGAGCATTTACACTTGAGCCATGTTACCAGGCAGTAAATCTTGACCTTTAGGAGTTCAGAGATTAGATTTCTTCGCTGCAAGCGCTCAAGATCTTGTTAGGCATTTGTTGCTATTCAAAGCAGATTTCAGGGGTTACCTATGGGTTTAAATTATAGCCTCAATCATATTTGGGAGGTTCTTTTAAAGCTAGGATAGCTTCAAATAAAAACTAGGATTACTTTTACATTTATTGTTAGTAGTTGTCAAGAAGTAAATGTGGGGGGAGGAATGGGTTGTGGAGGCAAAGACATTGCTCTGAGTTTCAGTGTTTATTTCAATGTGAACAGAAATTTTACAGTGTTTAGAGAGAAATGGCTTCTTTTCAATGTGGACAAAGAGATGCACTTATTCCACTGCGATAATAAACTAAAAGTTGTATTCAAAATAGGACTGAAGAAAGAAACTGTTTTGAAAATAGGAACCTCTCAGATAACCACTGACTTAAACAGACACAGTGTTAATCATTTGTTAATACTGAGGAATGCCTGACAGCTTGTGCTCTGTACTGCGTACAAACCAAGCACTGCAGAAGGGGAGTCAGGCAGATGTCAAAAGAGGTCAGTGAGCCCCCAGTACAATCCTTCATTCCCTTTGCAGAAAAGCACTGATGATCAGGTCTGTGTAGGTGCACACGGCACTTCACTGGGACTCTCATCTCCTTTGACAACAAGACAGAAGATCAAAACTCGTAAGACATTTTCTCATTTGTTTCTCCCATTTCCCCAAACCATTGCAGTGGGTCTCAAATCCTTATTTCTGTTGTTTTATCTCGAGGTTATTTTTCCAAAATAAAGAGTTACAGTCATGAAAGTTTTCATCCAAAGTTTTTTAAAAATAATGCATTTGTGAAATGTAAGTATAAACCCAGATATAAAATGGAAAGCTAATGACTGAAGAGCAATACAGAATCTGTTGTAACTAATACTACAAGCACGTTCTGCATGGCGTGGGAGTTAAAACATGGTGGTAATTCTGGAATGAATTCAGAAAAGAATCAGCCAGAAGAATATGGGATTTTTGCCCTTTGCTCGGGCCAATGTTCCAGAGCTGGATCACACTCTAACCCTCTGGGCATTGTATTAGAGAAGGATTGGAGATCACTTGGAGAGTACAGACAGGGAAACTTTTATTGAGGAAAGGAAGCACGATTAAAGTGATTAACTACCATGAAACAGTTCATTACAGAGTCCTTTAAAGTCCAAGTCTCCCAGCCCCCAGGGTTTCACTCTCTTGCTTTTTTTAATCTTGTAAAGTAAAATAATGGTGATTTTTTTCCTTTAGAAAGGAAGGGAAAGCTTAACAAATGGGAGGAGCTCAGAAGGGGGCAGAACCTTTTGCCTTATTGCTCTTTGGAATCTATAATTGGTATTTTAAAACTTCCCAATGAAACACACTTTTCCAGGCCTCCAGAGGCCAGAAAACTCCAGTTATTTTTCTAAGCCTCACAACTGCAAAGTGCAAGAATGTGTGTTTGAACTGGCTGGACAAGCTTCAGTAGTTCCACTCCTCTGTGCAGGTGGCAAACACCATCCTCACAAGTCTCAGGTCTTGTTCCCTGTTCTGTGACAACCAGGCATCAAAAACAACAGATGGAACTGTAACTGGTTAGCTGAAGTTGTCTAGATCTACTTGCACGCATCAGATATCTCACAAGATATTAAGAGTGTGCCCTTGCACAGCTGGTCTCGCAGTCTTTGAAATTCTGACCAGTAGAAACAGATTTTGGCCTTGGGAGATAATGAAAAAAGCTCTTGGCGAGTTCTATAGGAGCATAAAGGCTTCTCTGATGATGTTGGCTCGGGTAGCTTAAGGCAATTGAGCTGTCCCCAGTGCATCTCTGCTTCTGTTTTTCATGCTGGGGAAGATCTGAATTCCCCCAGTCTGTCTTTTGTAAGACATTCTTGGCCCTGGTTCTAAATCTGTATTTGTTATCTGTTGTGTGGTTCCACTGCTTTGAGAATCTAAGCGTGTCACAGTCTACAGTATGTTTGCAATAAAGCAATTAGGGCAGTGCCACTTCCATTTTTATGGACTGGAAATTGTGCTTTGTTTTCTGCGACTGGGTCCTCTGAGGAGCTGGGACAAAACACAACTAAATGTCTTTTGAGTGTCTGGGTTCAAACGGGAATTACATTGGTGTTCTGATACAGAGAGGAAAAGGAAAAAACCAAATGACACCAGGTTCCTCACATCTTCAGCTGCAGCTCAGCTTGCCTTGGCATTTTAAGGGAGATCAGAAGGATTGGAGTATGTGAAATGCTATTGTATGTAAAAGCACCAAAGGGCTTTGGTACAATGCTATGTGAAATGTTGACATATTGTGTTGTATTTCTAAATTCTAAAATGTTTGCTGCTTATTTGAAACAGTATCCTCAATATAGGATACGGTCTTTTGATAAAATACAGGAAGACATAATCTACTTGTGCCTGACTACGCTAAACCTCTGTAGAAGTTTTTGTTTTCACTCATTTCCCTCCCACTTCCTCCCTACAGAAGACTCACTGTTGGTGCCAGAAATGCATGGTGTGCAGTGGTTGCTATGGTAATTATTTCTTGTAATGAGTTAGTGTTATAAATGGCTAGGATTTAATGAGGAGTTCCCTCAGGAATATCCTGATCAGTTTGGTTATGCATCCCTGTGAGACACTGTGCCAGGGTGCTGTGCATTCATCCACCACAGCAGAACCAGGGGAGCTGCGGTGGTTCAGCACTCCTGAAATCTCCCACACTTTTCCAAGCTAATTCTGTAGGAAACACAAGTAAACCATGCAGAACTTACTAATAACTGGGGCTGTTATTGCACAGATCTGCTGCTCTGTACAGAGAGGGGCACTCAGATTTGTGCACAGTGCTGGTTTACTGAAGGGGCAAGAAGATTTTCACATTTATAGAAGATGAAAGAATACTGCATTCTGTTTAAAACAGAATGATTCCATCCTTGTGTACACAAATATTTTTTACTGTTCTGAAGGGTCCATGCACTGTGTAAAAGCAAGTGATAGCTTAATGTGGCAATTTGCAAACCTCAAAACAGATGTAAAATGTGGGGTTTTTTAAAAAATTAGATCTTTAAAAGTTTTAGATCTTTATAGAGACTCAACAGATTATGTTTTTAAAGCAGGTGTCTTTCCCAATTTGAATCTTAATAAGTCTTAATTTCATTTTGAGACTGTGGAGGACTGGTTAACTTGGTTCAGCAATCAGTAATGTATTCCCTTCTGGAAATCCAGAGACTTTAATTAAGGCTGTCAAACTGTAATAAGGCTGCTACCAAATATGTTAGGAACTGGTGTACAGGTGGTTGTAATGCTCCATCACACAGATAGAGGTTCAGGGACCAGTCATTTTATGAGGCCACATGTGGGTCCTCCTTCAGTTCTGCAAAACAGAAAATGACTTAGTCTGCTTAGCAGAGGAGGTTCAATGTGGTGTATATTTTTTGAAAATAGTGTATGGGAGAACTGAGATAAAAAAGGGGTTTAAAATGTCAAATACAGATATGGCTTTACTTATATTTTCCTTGTGGCAGTCTCTCTAAAGGTAAGGCAAGATCAGTCCATACCAAAAGAAAAGATCCAAGCAGATGCTTCTCTCTGAGGGCACACTAATTATTAGGGGTCTGACCTGGGCTGAATCAAAATCTCACTAACTGCTGGTGTTTGTGGTTGAGTTTTCCTGATCAGGAGTTGACACCAAACACACATGTTGCAGGGGAAGTGGTGTGTTATGAGCTGGCATGAGACATTGAACCCATTTGTTGTATTTGAAATGAAAGTTTCCGGGTCACGTGTAACATTTTTTTGTTTATTACACAAGCCAAATTTAATACTTGGTCTTTTCAGAAGTGATATATTTTATAGTGAGATTGTTTAGAATTTACTTTGTCTGAGCAGGCACATTTTCATCTCAAGTATTTCAAAATGTGAGACTGCTAGACCCGCTCAGATTCTTTGGCTGGTTCTTACTTTTCTCTGCTGCTCCCCTTTTACCAGAGGACCAAGGGTGCTTTTGTCGAGGGCCCTGTTTGTCAGACTGTGCTAATGCATCTTTAGTCATTCTTCTTCCTCTTTCTTATGCATTTGCTGCATAGTTCTAGGTGGAATTGCCTCTTCAGATTTTTTCTGTCTTGCAGTGGCAGATTCATGCTCAAATTGTTGTGCTCAGTAGTGCCATTGTCACATTATAACAAGGAAGATGCTTCATCATGTGTTATAAAATGAGCTGAAATCTTCTGTTAGGAGCTGAGGGATCATGTTGTAGAAAAACATTCATTTTTAAGCACCAAGTCATTACACTGGAAAAGGACACATTAAAGCTGTCAAAGTATTTTCACTCAGTACTGCCAGGGTATCACATTAACAAGTTGCAGGGCATGAGGTTTTCAGTATTCTCATTTACAAACGTGTACAACACAGGTGTTTTTAAATGAGCAGTTTTCCTCTGGATTATGAGTTTGGCAGTGGCTAACAGAAAACTTTGGTTTCAAAAGACTAGGAAATTAGATAATACTGTTTGTCAAGTCTAATTAATGCAGTCAGTTCAAGCACTGCCTCTTTTACTGCTGCTGCTATGTAATTATGATCTTAGATTCACCTCCATACCTAATATTTCCATAGAAGGCAGCAAAGTAATACAGACTGTCTCACTGTTAATCCAGTAGTTCTAGATTTTTGCTTATATGCTGGTCAGGAACAGAAGAAAAGGTTTAAGGAAAGAGATTTATCCAGGGACAGAAAGACCATATTGCTGTATGAAAAGAAAAAGTTACCTGAGTTCAGCAAGCTGAAAGTTTGAATTACAAATGTGTGAACTTACAAAAGTTCAAGTAAAATAAGCCCCATGAAATTTTGAAAATATCTGCTTAAATCATCTTACTGTGATTGTTGGTACAAAAGTTTTGAAATATTAACACCATCACAGCATATCTGTGAGTCTATTTCAGAGCTAGTGGGATCAAGAATGTGGGACATCTGTTGTTCAAACACTTCCTGTGGAACCAGGAGTGTGTGGTATGGCTTGGCTGGATGAGCAAAGCTGTAGTGTCTGCTTGCAGTCCCTGTGTTCCTGGGCTGTCTTGGGCAGTGTATCTGATTGACACACCAAGCACACAGGAGGAAGGTAGGATACAAAGACAGACCAGGCTGAAGAATCTTGAGGATACCAACCAAATCTTTGATAGCTGAAGAAGACAAAAGGGACAATTTCTGAGGGGAGATACAGCGAAAATACAGGCATTCTACAGGGAGATTGGAGAAAAAAATCCTTCTGGCTGGCTAATAGAAATGAAGGCAAGGAACAGGAAGGAAGGCACTGGAACTGGGAGCCTGTGATGTCTGTACGTGTGAGATGAGAAAAGAGAAAGCAGGTCTCCTGCCAAGGAAGGAAGAAACAGGGCTTTCCTTTGTGCAGCTCAGGGTACTTCTTCAGGGGCAGAGGAGCAGGAAGTGGACCAGAATAAGGATAATAACTAAGGGATGAGATTGAGGGTGCCTAGGAACACTCTGGGCACCAGTTGGTGGGAGAGAATTTCCTACAGAAAAAGGTGGTAGTGGCCACAATTCACTCCAGTTTGACCATCTAACAGATGAAGAACAATTAGAAGATCAGAACCATTACAGCAGATAACTGTGTTGAGTATTATGGGAAGAACAGCCAGAGGACTAAATGGCAGTGAATCTATACTGTAGACAATAAAGAGAAAAAAGCAAAATTCCTGTGATGTTGTCAGAATGTGTGCTGGAAGTATGGAGAGAGCAGAGTTCATTTTTTAGATCATGTCCTGAGGAGATACATGTGGTGGTATAATATTAATTGCCTAAATATAGTATAAAAAAATCCCACCCTTGTACATTTATCTTGCAGGCAAAACTAGGTGCTGTAGAGAATGTGGCACTGAAGCTAATGATGAGAGATTGTGCTGCTGATTGGTGACTCTCAAAGGATGGACAATTTGCTACCTTTCTCTTTCCAGTACTGTGTCCCTCCTGTGTCAGACATGTCAGAAGACATCAATCGGTCAGCAAAGAATCCCACTCGGTAGCAAACTAGACCATAAATAATGCCTCTGCCAAGGCACAGACTGTTCTCCAACTGATGAGAACAAAACAATACAGGGGTATTAATTGCCTCTTTAAGAGTATAAAACCACTCTGCTGCTTGGAGCAGTGCAGCTCTTTAGGATCTTTAGCTGCTAATGACCACTGGAATCTGAGGGGCTACAATTGTCTTCCCAATTATTTAAGAACCTGAAGCAGTCTCTGAGTGGTGAGTACTAGAAAGAAAAATCAAAGCAATGTACTATATTGTGCATTAAAATGATTGGTTTGTATGGTACTGTATTTTTATATAATTTAACATTTAGAAAACTAAAGACAACTAAATAAATAAAAATAATCTGTTTTTTCCTATTTCCAAGTAAAAAAAAAATTTTTGATTATTATTTTGAAGGAATCCTTAAGGAGATTTCTCTCTGAAATGAGGAATATGCTGCTTCTTTATTTCTCTTTATGAGACATAAATTTTAAAAAGCTTGACCTACTGTGGAGAAAGGCAGTGCTGAAGGACCTGTGCTGCTGTTTGTACAGACACATGAATGGAAATTCAAGCTGAGCAGAACCAGTATTGCTGGTGCCTTTCCTTTGCTGAGTGGTAGCTGTGTTCTGACCCAAGCCCAGCTGCTTGGTGAGTGGTTTCCCTGCCTGAGCCCTGGGTATTCCTGCCCATTCCCTCTTGCCCACAGCAGTGACACTCTGGAAAGGCTTGTGACATTCAACCGCTTGGCTTATTTATAACCATGCCTTGCAAAAGGGCAGGTGCCCCTCCAGTGATACCAATTCCTCCAATAAACACAAAAGCCACATAATAATTCAAGTTGAGAGGAATCTTTGGAAGCAGGGCTGATTTCAGCGCTGGATAGGGTTGCCCATGTCTGTGTCAAGCCCAGTTTTGAATATCTGTAGCAATGGAGACTCCACAGCCCTGAACTTCTGTGAATTAGAAATTAGTAACTGAGAGGAATGAGCAGTCTCCACACCAAAACACATCTGGATACTTCCACCCTGGCTGAAGGCTGAGATGCATTTGCTTGATTTTTGTCTGGGCAGATGGAGGTAAAGTTCTTACTGAAGGCATGCCACAGGCATTCTGAGCTCTCCAGCAGACCAAGAAAACAACTCAGGTTGGGTTTAGCCCAAGAAGGGCCTGGAAAGGATTTTTTGTCTGGAATAGTTTTGAAGTTACAAAGAAAGAGTACTGTCTTGGCATCTTTGTGCTTATAAAACTGAACTTCCCCCATTTTTGTGCCTTTGCAGAGCTGCACCAAAATCCCTGACTCCAGACTGGGCTTTCTGTTCATTACAAGTGTTTGTGATTTGCAACCACCATTGATTTTGGAAAAACAAAGTCAAGTTAAAACACATTTGTTAGTGATCTAGTTGCTATTTATAGAGCTAAAGTGTGATTTGGAAAAGCATTACTAGATAAACACACTCCTCTGAAAGATACCAAACACTGAGCTGCTGCTGTGTGTAACAAGGCTGAATGAATTCAGTGATGTTTGACTGTAAAATGAGTTGCTGAAGATTTGGGTTTAACCAATTGACCAGGCTGTTTCACTGCAGTAATTTTAAGTAATATGGGAGTTCTTCTTCCTGTAAGAACAGAGATGGGGAAACAGCAGCTCTCCTGCTTTGTGAAGCATATCAGCCAGGATAAAAGTGGCTACTGCTGTACCTGAAGGAGTGTTGGTAAATCTCCCCATATCCAAACGAGCAATTAGCTGAAATAATTACCAGCCTTGAGATGAATCCACACAGTTTTTTTCCTGTGACCAAGGATAACAGGTGTTGAGAGTGCCTTGAAGGGACAAAGATTAAAGATTATTTCATTATCTGGATTCCTCTAGGCAGAGAAGTCTTGCATTTTATCCTGTCATGCACAGAAAGGTCTAAGCAGCACTTTATTCTCCTCATGCTTTGGCAATTTTGAAGCTGAGCTTCTGACAGAGAGTGAATGTTGTTTAATCTGGGAGAATTGTCTGTCCTTGAGAATTCAGTAAATTATCTCTGTGTCTCTGCACACTCTGCTTCCTACTTAGAGACCCAAAGAAAACTGCAAGCAAGAATGTCAAAGAGGCACTAAGCAACAGTCTTCTTGTGACTGAGATTTAGATTCACAAGGAAAGTATTCGAGAAGGGTTCCTTTACTTGGAAGCTTACTGATGAGACTGTGTGTGTATTTCCAACTCATGGTTTCCACTTCCCAGCAGTGACTTGCAGAAATAATGTCTCTCAAAACTGCCACTAGATTATAACATATTCTTGCACTGTGCACCAGCATTATATCCACGGCAGATCTGTGCAAGTCAGTATTTGGATCTCAGGATGATGGGATGGAATATGACAGAAAGATGGGATGGGTGGAACTGATGGAAACTGGCAGTTGGAATCATTTATCTGCATAAATGTTTTTTCCATTATTAACTTTACTTTGTCCTGTATTTTCTCCTCTAATTCCATTATAATTTGAAGGAGGTTTTCACCTAGCTAGCACATGTTTGATTTATGATCTTTTTTTAATCTTGCTCTCATTTGATTCTTCACAGGTCAGCTGTAGGTGTTATGTACAACACTTAGGTGTCATGCCTTTTTCTGATTCATTATCCTCTACTTTTGTTTTTCATTAATCCCTTTGTTCCTCCTTTCTGTTTGTTTGTTTTCTATTCTGTGTTTCTCAGCTATGATTCACAATTCCCCAGAGCTGAAGCAAATTAGAAAAAAGACGTGTCTTCAGTCACAGTTGGCATCCAATGATCCGTAGTGGCCCTTGCTGACATCCTGGTGCCAAGGCCCATAAGTAGTTCTTGATGTTTTATGACTTTGTTTGTGGAGCAAAGCCCATCCTGGTGGTGCTGTGCACAATTTATCTGCCTTTCAGAAAAGACTTGGTGCTGGTGCTAGAGCTGGGCAGCACCACAACACTGGCTCTTCCTTACTATGAACTGCCCCCTCTGAAGTTAGTCAGTTTTGGTTCAGGAGTTTTCTAGAAGAAACTATGGAAAGATCTTGTTTGCAATAGTGGAGTTATTCCAGCTGACTGCAGCTGAGGATTTCTGGTTCAGAACTTTGTACAAATTTGTGCTGCTCTTGCCTCAGTACATTGGTTCTGTACAAAGTCCATCTTCCTGTTGTACTGCGGGCTAGCACTTCCACAGGAAGAAGTTCTCCTTTTTGCTGGATTTCAGTTTTGAGGGCTGTCTCTGCTTTTTCTCTGACAAGTCATGCAAAACCCTTGCATGACTGAGCACACCTTTTTAAGTTACCACATGTCTGCTGTCCTCCAATTGACATCCACCTGCAACTCCCCTTGTCTTCAAGAAAGGTCATCAATGCATCCTCTAGCAATAAATAAAGGAAGTTCCACAGGCCCAGTTACAGATACAAAACTGGACTCAAGATCGCATCAAGGCGTTTTCCAGTGAGACAAGGATCTCTGCTTTCTGCCAAGGTGGCAGCAGCAGCAGTGAAGATGAGGCAGATGCTTGTGAGCAGGTTAAGTCTTAGGGAAGAGCAGGCTGGCTCCTCTTTTCCATTGAGAGCAGTTTCCTCACATCTAATTGTGCCTCTCTCTGCATTTCATGTAGTGCTGCCACCATAGTTTTGAGCATGCCTTTAAAATATTTTTCTTTCTTTCCTGCCTCCCTATGGTTACTTAGGAAAACTTCTAGATGATTAATTCACCTCATAAATATTCATCTTTAATTTTATATTTTCAGTATGGATATGTAGTACACTTGCTGAGAAGAGCTACCTACAATAAATAAGTAAGGCTGAGGATAAATTGAGCATTCAGAACTCCTGGAATTTACCAGGGACTGACTTAAGTGCAAGTGGATGGTTTGAAATTCTAGTACCCACAGGTCTTTGTAAGCTGAAGTTCTCAGTCTTCATGTTCAAGGAATGAGGCTGTAATGAAAACACTTTGATATTCAGGAAAAAAATTAAAGCTTCACAACACTTCAGCTGAAAAGATCAAAGTCGTCTTTGAATAAATGTGACTGCATTTTGCCTTTCAGGGACTGAACTGATGTTTCTTCCCTGAGATGATTCCTCAGGTTCTCATGGGACTCTCCCTTCATGTTTGTGGGCTGTGCTTCTAGAACATGATTTTTGTTTACTCTAGTGCTGTAGTCTGATGGCTATTAAATGGCTTGGTGGAAAAAGGACAGATTGTGCAACCTTTTTTTGCAAATGCCATGAATAATTCCAGTGACTTTCAATTAGTTGCCTTTTCAAGAGTTTGACAGTTTTAACTGCTGTTAATAGTCCTGGAATTAAGCTGTTTTGAGGCAGGTCAATATGACTGAAAAAACCCAAACCTTTATAGGATACCTTTCCTGAATAACTAGGAAAACTTTACCATTGATTAAGAAAAACAGGGAAATACACAATATTTGAAATAAGTTTTGATAAGATCTCATGCTGCTTATTTACAGAGGCTCCCATGGGAAAATAGAGATACTTAATGCACAGGTGGGATGAACCTGGACAATCCAGAGCATCTGTAACACAGCTTGCAGGTGAAATGGTTTAATGCTGCTGGAGAAGTTAGAGATACTTTCCAGACCACAGAGAAGCCTATCCCAGGCTTCCCAGTGGAGCTGGGTACTTCCGGGCAATCAGCACAGTGCAGTTTTCATGTTTACATGCCCTGGGGAAAAGTGGAAGTGTTTTTTCACTCTATCTATAGAAGATAGTTATGTGTAATACAGAAAGATCCCAATCCTCTTAGTGACGCCTCCAAATCTTTCTTTAAGTATTTATACTTTAATAAAATAAATGAGGAGTGGGTTATGGAGGTCCAGAGGCAGATGGTCAGTGGGAAGCAGAGTCACGGCACCTATCTTAAAACCTTCTATTTGTGTTGAGCGCTGATGAAGAGTCATCCAAGACAACCTTTCAGGTTCCAGCATGCACCCCACTGCTGTGCCTGCCCAGTGTTCCCAGCAGGCAGGATGCTCCCAGGAAGGCTCACTTGCTGCTCTCTGTTTTGGACTGCATTTCCAAGCAAACACCTGCTTGGAAACCCATTTCAAAAGCACACAATGCAGATATCTTTTAGGAAGGAAATTGAGCATGCAAGGAATTAAGGTAGTGCATTGATGAGACTGAAGCTATTTTGAATAAGAACAAACACCCTTAGGCTTTTGGGATTTTAGTACAGAATTTTGAAAAAACATCAAAGGGGGAAAAGTAAATACTGGTTTTGCAGCTATTGACACTTCAAATTTTATTTAACAACAGCAATATCAATTGCATGTTTCACACAGTGTGATTTCCTTAGCAAGATGAGCAAGATTTGCTTTTGAATGTAGAATCAGACTTTTTGCATTGAATTGCAGGTTGGTCTTGTTTTAGTAGTAACTACAGTTTGAGTGGTTGCCTCTCCTGTACCTGATCTTAAACCTTCAGTTACACAAGAGATGTATGGCCTGGGAGCTCAAGCTATTGCAATCAATAGCTAGAAACTGATTTAGACTTGGAGTGCCAAATGCCTTTGTGAAGTGTTTGTACTTCACTGTGTGTTGGTGTTGATGTCCTGTGATGCTCGGAGATGAGGGAGCTACTTCTGAATTTATAAGGTGAATTTTTATATGGAATTAATTGTAGGATTATTGTCTACTTAACTTTTTGTTCAGACTTAAAGGATGGCAGCTTTTTAGTCAGGCTCAGGATCTTGGGAGGCCCATCAGAGTAATTATCCTGCAGGAATACCCAGACCTGGCCAGTGCTTATTTGGTCTGGCTTTTGTATACCATGTAAGCATTGTAATCCAGTACTGTTATTTTATAATGAAGTACCCCTTTTATTACTGAAACTGCCTATGGAAAAGCTAAACATGGTTGGGATAAATACTTTTAAATAAAATCAAATCTAGGGAATAGTTAAGTTATGCAAAGCTTGGACGTTTTAAAGAGAGGTACGAGTCGTTTGATGAATAGGAAATGTGTTAGAAAATTCTGATTAATTATTAATCTATTGAAAAAGGAGCTAGAAAAATTAATATTTTATATCACAGATATATTTATATAAAATAATTCTGTAGTTGGCTAGTTAGCTGGTTAGAGTACAGCTTCAAACAATCTATAGAAACAACTGAATCCTCCTTTATCTCAAATATAATTAGCCATTTAAATGTCTTGGGTCAATTTATTAACACTTTATTCATTGGGGTGTAACTTTTATTAGGCTTTATTGCTATCAGAAATTATATCCTACACAAATACAATAGAGATTTAAATGTTCTGTAGAATGAGCCAATGCTTCCTGACTTTATTGCACAGTATTGTAATGAACCTTGACCAGCTGTAGATTTGATAAGTGTAAAATATTGCTGCTTGCTGCTAATTTTGTTCCTTTTTAATGACTGATAATCCATGTCGATTTAGTGTGATAGTCACAATCCAATACTGTTTTCCTGCTATAAATGTGATTGTAACAGGAGCTATTAAGTGTGTCTGCATAATAAAATTAGTCAGGGAAGCTCTGTATATTGTTTCCAGGTCTTTGGATTTTCATTATAGTAGTGGAACTTGTTAGACTGTAAAGCTTGATGGTTGCCAGCTCAGACAAGCTCTTTTCTACTTCTGTGCCAAGCAAAGGGGTAATGATGCTGCACTAAGAAGTCTGTTCTCACTGTTCTGGAAAATTCATCATATATAAACATAGGGGATCATTTTGGGGAGAGCAGGAAAGGTGTCACGGGGGAAGAAAGAGACAAAACTCATCTGGGTAACTACAACTGCACAAGAGCTGCTTAAAGAGACAAACCTGGCAGCTGAAAGTCTGGCTTGGGAAAGGTAGCTGTGACATCTCTTAGCAATTAGACAACTCTGATAAATCAAATGTTCATGTTTGTCAGGATGGCAAACTGTACGAAAGGATCTTAGTGAGGAAGCCTCAGTGGAAGACTCTCTTTTCTTTTGTGGCTCTGTCCAGCAGCATATGCCACTTTCAGATAACGAACTGTTGCGTCCAAGTCATTCTGAGAAACACACACTGCCTCATACACTTGCTTTTGGTCTCATTTGATCTCACATAACCTGAACAGTTATTTCTATTTCAGTTCTTGAGCCTCTAGGTTTGAAGTAGAGATATTTTTACAAGAGTAGTTGAAATCCCAACTGTGAGAATAATCAAAAAGCAGTTTCTGTAGCTTAATAGATTTTTTTTAAAGTGAGTAGTTATCTACTTAGTAGATTACTTAGTGATCTCCACTGATATCTTGGCAGAATAGTAACTAAAAGCTGTACCCCTATCTGGGTAGTATCTCAAAAGAATTTATTTTGTGTTAAAGCAGACATCTAACACCTGAATTTCTCTTACTTCTTGAACAGATAATGGGGAATTCTGCCACTGATGTCAGTATAGGCATGGTTTTGCCCACAATAATTTTGCTGACTCAAATTTTGCCAGATTCTGGCTCTCATAGTGTGAGTGCTTTGCCATGCTCTCTATCTGCTCACGCGGACTGAGCTGTACTGACTGCTGGGGTAGGACAAGATCTACTTGCACACATCCACTGATGATGTTGGCTCAATAAAGGCTTCTGTCAGCAGCCTATAAGGGGCAGTTTATAACTTTTCACTGACTAAATAACAGTTCATCCCTTTAAATACAAGGCAGGAATAAACCTAAAGATTCATAACCTTCTACATTATTTATTTGCAGCATTTCCTCCAACACTTGGAAAAGCTCCCCAAGAAAAAAAATGTAGAAATCTGACAAGTACATGCAGAGAGAACTGTATTAGCCTAAGGTTTACTGGAGCATGTTTGCATTTTGGTGACTGTGTGGTAGAAGCTGTGAGGCCCTTCTGACCTTTGAGTTTATGCTTACAGGGATGTTTAAATGTCATTGCTCAGTCTGTGCATTTTCCAGCCTTGCTGTACTGGGGACCATTCAGATGTTCATTCCATATGCCTGCAGTCTCAATGAAGAGTAGTAGCACAATAAAACAGTGGTGTAAAATATATCTAGCATGAGACTTTTTAGAGAAAGTCTTTATGGCTGACATATACTCCTTTGCAGAGGAATTCTGCACCTGTTTCTAGGATTCAAAGGGATTTCTGCTTTGCTGGCTCAATCTGCTGTGCAGCAATACTTGCATCAGGCTCTGTGCAGCAGTTTTGTGGGATGCTGGCTGGTCAGGGCTGCTTCCTGCCAGAAGACAAAATGCTGAGGCTGGGCAGCAGGTAAGAGCAGCTGAAATCCTGCCAACATCATTCAGAGGTTAAGGGGGTAGTCAGTGCACCTTCAAATTAGTGCATCCATCCACAATTGGCACCAGTATTTATCACTATTCCTAGGGGAATCTGTATTCTCTGTGGGAGAGGTCCAGTAACTGCCTCCTTTACACCACTAGAGCAAAACTAATTTTAGGCAGGGAGAAGACATTTCCTCTGCTCAGACATAAAGAAAAGGGAACTTACTTCACCAATTTATAATTCAAGTTATTGGAATAAGTTCCTAGTGTCCCATTCATTTCTTGCCAGATGAAGCTGTCCAATATAGATTTAACTGTGGGCTTTTGCTCTAGCTCAGCAAGTACACTAATACAAAGGGTATTCCTTGCAAATAAACACTGGACAGATACAAAGAAACACTGGGCAAAACCTAAGCCATGCAATGAGCTTCAGAAAGATCAGATCCACAGATGTGCTGACTGAAGTTTAAGAGACAACTTAACAGATGTACAAAGCTGTAGATCAGAGGGGATATAAAACAGTTAAACTTGCTTTAAGGCACAATGTGTCACAATCTAACGATTCCATGCATGCTCAGCCCGACAGAAGAGGGAACATACGCTCAGCTCGGTGCTCTGGCTGTAGGCATGCCAAGAAGATTATAAAAATGCCATGCTGTGATATGTTGCCCTCCTGCCTGAAAGGCTACCATTAAGCTGCTTATTTACTGCACCTATTCAGGCAGCAGTGCGGTTCAGAGTGCTACCTGTCTTCTTGCTGGATAAATTAGTTGTGGATATCACAGGATTGTTGCTGCCTATTGTTCAGTCTGGTGAAGGTGGGAAGAGATGAAAGGCACGGATCTGACCTTGTAATGTTTTGTGTAAAATAAGAGATGCTTTTTCTTCATAGTGAGTGTCATACTTGATCTGGGTAGGACTGACTGTGTTAGCAAGTTTGGAGTTAAATTTAAAAGGCTAACATACTAATGAAGGCAATATTTTTTCTCAATCATATATATATAAAATATAAATATATATATGGGGGAGATATGGACATGTAAAGGAAAGTGCATGTCATTAGAGCTTTGTGCTCTATAAATCAGCACTGTTTGAAATTAAATCATCAAGAGAACACACAGGACAACTTAGACACCCCCTTAATGCAAAACATTTTGTTGTTGTTGTTGATTGGGGTTTTTTAATATATATAAATTGTTGTGCCCTCATATTTTTATGATATATGGAGCTGTGAACTTTAAATTAGTGATAATAGAAATTGACAAGTACAGCATTAAAAACTAAACCATGCAGCCCTACAGGCTTAATTATGAAGTGAGCAGGAAGATAGACACAGAAAATCCTGTTTCAAAATTTTACCTCACATAATATAAATAAAAGATTGTCTTCCACTGGTAGCCTAAGATCAAAAGGATAATATAAAATGACTAGCCTGTATTTATTTTGCCTTTATTATGTGTATAGATAAACTACACATTTCTCATTTCCTTGTGTCTTTTAGCTATACACAGAGACACTAAGATATAGATTTAATTATGGATAAATAGCTATAAATTAATATATGTAATTATTTTTAATTTTTCATTTAGTCATTAGATGCATTTTCATTGTCACAACCTAAAAATAGAACATTTTTGAATAGTGTTCTAACTGATAGTATGGCAAGTTGAATATAAATTAGGCAAATAAACAGTACTGATTGGAATTTATTTTAGAAAATGTGATTCTGAAGATAAGGGCATTTTAGATAATCACTAACAGAGACAACTTATGGCAGTATTTACTGTATATTGTATATATATGTGTCATAATGTAAACAGATATTTTCACCACTTAGCCATCATGTGTGCTGAACTGATAATTTTCATTGCTATTCTAAAAAACCCTACTTGTTAAGTTTGAATTAGGGAGTGGAGTAGGTTTTCTTCTTCCTGATGAGCCATTACTAACTCAAAACATTTTACATTGCTGTGGTAAAGCAGGTTAGTGGCCCCAAAAAAAAAAAAAAAAAAGAAAGCAGGAAAGACTCTCAAAGAAGCAGGTGCAATGTTCTCCTTCCTTTCTTGAGCTACTTATTTGATAATTTTTGAATGCCAGTATAAAAACTGCCTGAATAGTAATCAATGTGCAGCCAGTAGGGTTTTGGAACATTCAGTGTGAATGTATTGTGACACAAAATCAGGCTCAAAGGAAGAGTGAAAAAATACTAACAGCCTGTTCTAAGGGTTTCCTAAAAGGCACATCAGTATTTTTCTTGTCCTAGGGTGCACAGGCCCTCGGTGGTGGGACTGTCAGGAGTGTCAGGCCCTAAAAGCCAGGCTTGCTCTAAGTAACTCCTTCACTAACTCCCATGACTTAGAACCATTCCATAGAAAGCCTTAGTTTGTGAAAGTAGCCCTGTTAACTGAGGGTGGCTGAAGCTGAGCTTCTCTGATGCTGCCTTACAGCACTGAGTCCTCTTGGAGTGGTATTTTAACTGGCAATTATTGTATTTGATTATGATCAATCAGAATGAAAATTGACTTGACTCCTAAAAGTCTAAATCTCTTTTTATCATTATTAACCCAGTATGTTCTGCCTTGTGTCTCCACCTCATTGAGCCTCCATCACACGCATTTGCTGAATAAAGATGGCCCTTTGCAGAAACTAAAGGAAAATGTCATATTGTGAACAGTCTTAGATTAAATTCCATATAGAAGATATAGGATAAAAAATACTGTTTTAACTGTTCTAACTTGTCATTTTTCAGTATGTTTGGAGTTTATAATACTGCAAAAACTTTTATAAAGAGGGAGACATTTGCAGTTATGCTAACTCTCATGGAAGGACCTAAATCACTGCAGTTGCAATTAATGGTAATCACTGGCAAATCTGTCTTAAATGTCTAATTAATCCAAAGCATGTAAATAGTGTGACTGTTGTAAATGGAACTGCTCAGACACTCATGTACTGACATGCACAAAATTAGTCAGGCACTTGGCTCCTCCAGTAGGTCCGTATGGAAATGCAAAACTCATGTGCTAAATCACCATGGGCTCAAGAGAATGGTGCAATTTAATTATCTCCAGCCAGGGTTAAAGAGAGATGGAAGTATCCTTTTGTGGCAGAGAAAATCACCCAGATGTTATTTGTAGGGACAGCAAGGACCAGCTCCAGGGAGCCAGCACAGGTGAGGCTTTGCTGCGTGGCTGTTACTTGTAAAGGGAAATTACTTTAGGATACTAATGCAAGCCCACTAATCAGCCTGGGATGAGCCTGAGATGGTTCATTCAAATTTAGAGATTCTTTCTGTTTGAAAGTGTTGATGGGAAAATAATCTAGCTCATGTAAATGAGAGTAGGGATCATTTGGGGAGACTTCAAGTACTGCAGTACTAATAGGCAATATTGAAGCAGACTTTCCATTTTTCATGTGTACCAATCACCTGAAGTATCAACTGGCTGCACATTCCTAAAACAAAAGGATGTTGGAAGAGGGAAAGGTGGGAAAAATCCTGGAACTGCATTAATTAGAACAAATTTAGAACTGTGAAAAATCCAGGATAATTGGTGAACAGAAGGATGAAGAAATATGGCTGTGAGTTTCACAGCACTGAGTATCAAAGTTGCTTTATCTCACACCTGCTAAAACTGCAAGGTCCCACACAGAGGCCAACACTCTCCAGTCACTGTAACTGACAAAAAGGCTTCCAGGAAGAAGAACATAATCAAGATCTTGGGGATTGGGAGTAGTGTGGAATGTTCATCAGAATTAAAAATGATTAAGAAAATCAGAATTTAGTGTGGATTTGGTATGTGACAACCCTACAGAAATTTGTACCCAGTTCTAACAGCACTTACATGGCTAAGTAAAACCTAAATTTGTTGTTTGGTCACTGTGTTGGACTCAAGTTAAGCCTTGAGAATATTTTGTGTTAATTATCAACTGTAATAGTCTTTATTTTCTACATAAATTTATTCCATATAATTTATGATATAAAAATATAAGTGCACAGCAATCTTCAGTTAAATCAATGGTTACTGCTTCAAAAAGCAGATAATTCTGGCTGAACAGTCAGTAGTTCTGGCAAACCCCTGAACCACTGTGATGTGACATACACTTGCAAAATAAACAAAAATTGCTGTGATGCTGAGCTGAAGATTATTTACAGATTTAGTTTTCTTTGAAGGGAAGCTCCATGAGGCTCTGCTGTACAGAACACCCTTCTCCAAAACATAGTGATTCAGTGATTTAATGTATATACAGCATTTTTTACTTAATTTCTTTCATATGTGTATTTTCAGATGATGCGTTTGTGTAACACCCACAAAAGACATTCAGGATATTAAGATTTTATAGAATCCTGAAGCTAATTGCAGGTGTTTTGGATAGTTTTATTTTCTCCTCCTTTGTGTTAACCACAATTTGGCATTTAGTCCTGGGCCATAAGGATTTTTTGATTGTTTGGAATTTTGAGAAAGGAATTATTTTTGTTCAGAAATTTTGCAAAGCTTGCTGGGTTTTAGGGTTCCTCTCACAACATCCAGCAGATGACAAACAGTTCCTGGGAGTGCTTGGGTAACCAACACCTTGTGCACTTCAGTCCAAATCCAGAAAAGAGTATACAAATATAAGGAAAACACCTGGCTTTCACAGTCCTTCTGGCACCTGGACAATGACCCAAACCAGTTTAATTTCTAGTCAGTGCAAGTCTGGTGTTCTGAGGTGCCCTGAGAGCTTTGCCTTCCTGGCAAGACAGCTCTGGGCTGGCTGTTCCTGAGCCGCAGCACAAGGTTATGTGCCCAGAAAGAAAAATGGAGATGTGAGCTCAGCTTGGCTCCAGCCTGGTGATGCTTTGTCAATATTGGATTGGCTATTCTGTTATTATAAGAAACAAGGACATCATGCAGCTGTTAGGAGCTAGAAAACAGATTGTTTACTATGTTCCATGCCATCAATCAGTTTTGTGAGAAAACTTGATCTCTGGCTGACTGGCATAATTTCTTTTAAAAGCCCTAAGTGTCTCTGTTGCTTAATAGTTATTGAGATTCAATTAACAGCATATTAAAATAATTTCATTATTTATGGAAAAGAATTTCAAATATTAAAACAGTTTTGTAAGCCAAGTTATTTTAATTCTAATTACAGTAATTAAATGGACATGATGTTTTAAAAATGACTCCATAGTTGGTGCAGGAAAGCCATACCATTCAATGTGTATAGATTTGTTCATTTACTTCAAACTGGAGGTTAGTAGTATAATTAGAGATTACTTCTTTAGTAAGGTATTTGTCAGTAAAATAATGTGAAAGGCCAAATTTCAGTGATAAAGGTTAGTTTCCTTGAAATATTCCTCTTTGGTGTAAAGTGTATCTGCAGACAAAATGTATTTTGTGTTTTATGTCACTCAGTATTAGACCAAGTCTTCCACATTCTTAATGTTGATTTGACTGTGCAAATTCAAAGTTTGGAAAGCTATTGCTTTCTAAGTCCTCTGTATATAATTATATACATAAGCATATATATAAGGGGGATATAAGCAGTCCCACTCTCCACCAAGAGTCCTTTCTGGTCAGCTGCATAGCATAAATTGAAGCCAAAATATTTAAATTTCACCCTAGAAAGAAAACTCCTTAGGACCTACAAAATGCCCTTTAAAAGCTCACTGTGTTGAACAACCTTAGTTAAGTGAAAGCCTCCATTTCAACAACAGAATAATTGCATCATGTGTCAAATGTTTGCATTGAAAACCAGAATATTCTAAGATGGGACCAAGGATCAGCTTGATACATCCCAGTGAGAAGGAAAAATGAGATGTACAGTAGAGAGGAACAAGTGTGAAGCTCATCCTTCCTTCCTGCCAACATCACGCAATCACTCATGTTACTGTTTTGGAGCCCTAGAGGTTTAATACCGGCCATGGTCTAATTCAAGCTCTAGTGAAGTTTATCAAGTGTCTCACCTGGGAAGTTAAATCAACCAAAAAAGGGTGAGGGAAAAAACGCTGAAAACTGGTCAGATGTAGAAGAAAATGTGTAATGGATCATTAAATGAAAACAAGAATAGGAGCTGAATACTTTGCCCTCAATGAAGTCAGGGTATTTTATCCCTAAGTTGCTCAGCTCTGCACTTTCACATTCCTGTCCTTCCAAAGCGCTACAAGCACAGGTACCTGAGGCAATCTCCAAATATTAAGGGTGACCTTCTCTTTGTAGTACATTGTAAGTATGTTGTGTAACTTCACGGTGCCATTTGGTGTCCTGTGGGTTGGACTGGTGACATTGCATACATCTGTTAGGCAAGTCAGTGTATCAGAAGCAAGCAAACCTCTCCAAGTTACAGCTGTAGAGTGCAGTCTTCCTCTTAATTTTAATTCTCATGAGGCAAGTCATGACCTCTTCTTCAAAGTCTACCCAGCCTAATCCCTTCCTGGGATCTGACAGCTTGCAGGTATTTTTCAGGTGGGTGCATAGGCACAAGTGCCTGTAGTTAGTTCAGTGTCTGTTCAGAAGTGTTCTTCAAACTACTTGACCTGGAAGTGGATATGAAAATTACCTTCACAGGGGAGAGTCAAATGTTCCCATGGTCTAAAGCTGTCCACACTTCTCTAAACACATCCCTAATTGGTATTCAACCTTAAAAAATGTCTTTCATTAAAAATATAATTTGACGAAGTAATTGACTTGCATTTGATTAGTCAGAATCTATTGGATTAACATGATTAATAGATAAAATTATAACCAAACAGAGCAGTACAAAAGGTGAATGAAGTCATGGGTCATAATAAAATACTAAATTTAAGAAAGATTGATTTGGCAGGAATATTCATTTCACAGTAGATATCACACTGTTCCCTTACAGACAGTGATGTAATTCAGATGGATTTTGGTAGTCAGAATCAAGGCTGCTTCAAAGGCCTTTGAAGTTGGTGAGAGTTATGCCAGAGATCTGTTTACAGTACTTAACACTCACAGTGCAAATATTCACTGCTCCCATATTGATAGCAAAATGTGGGGTTGCTATTAGAAGAATTAGTTCTGAACTGCAGAGGAGAAAAAAACCCAGCTTAATGATCTTAAAATAATAAAAAAAAAAACACTTAGCCAAAGAACTGCTCTCTTGTAAGACTTTTTGTTCCACAGCACTAGAATACAGTGTAGCATTTCATTGTACATATCTACTAAGAAGATAACTTAAAATTTGTTATGAATTTTGACCCACCAATATATAGGACACTGCATTGACTTGAAAAAAGCTTATTCAGAATAAAAAATCTAGTATTAAGACTATAATTTTTCTTTTAAGTGAACAAGTAACAACACAGCAACAGACAGCAACCACATCTTAACTTATAGTTAAGCTGCAGGTAAACCATTAAAGCTGCAAGGTCCCTACCTGGATGACCTCTCAGCATTAATGTGTGTATCTGGCTTGTACTTTACATTGAAAAAGCAAAATTAATTAATTAATTTTTGTCTAGCAACTAGAATACTCCTTTCCTGAAGCTAAACGTTTTCCTTCCATGCCCACCATGGCATGTAATTTTAGTGGTCCCCCTTTAGGAGTGCCATGCTAACAGAATGGTCTGTGTGCGATGCATAAAAGTAATCACGGCTTGAAATGCATGAAGCGCCACTGGATGGGGTATATGGGCATCTAGCTGCACTCTGATATTGGAATTATCTCAAGATAATGTTTTCTGTCAACCTGTCTTATTTCAAAAGGATAGAGCCAGTGGAAAGAACTAAACCTACAGTTACCTAACCTTCCTAGACTGACAGCTTGTCAGTAATTAGATCAGATTAGTTAGTAATTAGATCAGCACTTGGTCTGCTACCGAAGTCAGTGTGTGCATGGGATCTGCTAGGTTCTTTGAAACAAAGAATTGATGACTAAATTGAAGATGCTGGTAAAACATAAGCAGGAAATTCCCACTATGGCATGACAGAAGACTACTGAATGTTTAAAATTTAATTTGCAATAGTTGTGTTCATTGAGGCGTCTGTAAGATAAGGAGAAATGGTGAATTACAGACTTTATTATAAGCATCTGAGTTCAGGAAGCTATAAAATCTTTAAGGTATCTTCAGCATTCTCTTGAGATTCACTAAAACAGAATCTAAGTCTGGTAAATATATTGAGCATCTCAATGAGTTCAAAGTACCCAGGGAGTTATGGGATCTGGTTGCCTATGGAACCCATCCAGGGAGTGACTTTGTGTTTAATATCATGATTGTTTTAGTCTAGTCAAGTGGGGGATGATGATGCCAAAGCAATGTGGAAAAGCTGTCGCTGCAGTGGAAAAGCTTTCCACTGGTTGGCTCACAGTATCCTGAGTACGGAGGCAAATGAGAATGTTGGTTGCCTAAAGGAGAATTTCTTGTAATCTAGGTTCACATGCTCTAATAAAAGGGAGTGCAAAAAGAATGCCAGATATTTTCCTGACTGTTCCAGCAGGTGCCAAATGATTCAGTAGTGAAACATAGCTGTGTTTAACATCCTCTAAATCATTCCACAAGGTAAAAAAGTTCTATTGTACCAGTGACACCACACACCAGAACACCTGCAGTAGGTTGGAAGGGCTCATTTTACCTCCACAGAGACTCCCTGCTCAGATGGCACGGGTCCCACTGCAATTGTGCCCTTTTTTGCCTTTCTTTCTTTTTCTTTTTGTTAGAGTCCACTCAAGTGCTGTTCCGAGAAGAAATGGGCTTGCTTATTTTTCTTAACTGAGGATTATATAATTGTTGCTGCCTCTGATAGACTGGATTTCTAAAATCAGGAAACTGGAATTACAGAAACGGCACAAACAATGCTCCATTTCTCCACAACAGCTTCTGCTGCCACAAGAGCCTACTTCCAGCATTATGAAAATTAGACTTTTTAAAGAGCCACCAAAAGTGGAATAGTTACTATTGTTTGGTCATTCTTGTTCAGCCTTAGATAGCGTGGCTCAGCCATATGTGTATTTGCCTATTAAAGAAAAAAAATCTCATTTCACTTCCAAGTTTACTTGAAATCTCTGGAACAGCTGGCACATGATATTGGTGCTTTAGTGCCAAAGGTAATACATTTTGTGATGCTTATGAGACATTTGGGAATAGCTTTAGCACTGTAAATGGAAGGGCTAAGCTGGACTCTTGTCTCTATACTAGGATGGTCAGTTAACAAAAATAAAGGAATCAATAGAATTTAGCAGATGTATTTTTCAGTCATTTCACTATTGTTTTCTAGATACCCTGAATTTCAGAATATGTACCCTCTGACCTCACTCATTAAGCATAGTACTTGCCAAGATAAACTCTAAATTAAAATAAAAATTAAGGTAAAAAATTAAAATGAAATTAAAAACTACACTTTTGTACAATGCAAAATGGAAGAAAACAAAAGGAAGACTATGCTGTTTCCAATGTCATTAAACTTAGGCAGGACACTTTACATAGCTTTAAACTGTTGTTTTGAAACCACTTGATTTGTTTACTGCAGAAACAGTATTTTGTTATGGGTGAACTTAGCAATGACCAACTAGGGATCCCTGTATATTGACTTTTTGTTTTATTTAAGAATAAATTTAGATGGATGGATGGATGAATTTGGAACACTGTTGCTTCATCTTTATCCCTAATTGAGATACTACCATGGATTGTAAGGCTCTGGAGTATAATGATTTGTCAGCACAGGACACAGAGTGGACCAATTTAATAGTTGCTAGAGGGGTTAGGATTCCTACCGCCTTTGATGAAATCTTTTTTAGGTCAGTAACATTTAGAGATATAGAAAAAAAAATGAAGTAATTGGAGAGAAACCAGATGGTTTGTGGCTAATTTGCAAAAGTACAGATTATTGTTGTGCAGCATCTTATTCATTAAATGAAAAGGCCTTAAGATTTTATAAAGGATAGATTAATATTGATATCACATTATGATTCACACTGTTTAGTGTGCAAACATCAGCCATCCCTTATTTTTTTCTGCCCATGCTCAGTGCTATCACTGAAGCCACTGTATGAGGAAGTACCATGGTGAGTCAGTAGATGACAGCCTTACATCTACATTTTTCTACATTTTTCATTTATGTTTATGCAGAAAAAAAATTTGCATGCTGTAAAACACAAATTCAAATATTACAGAAGCAGCCAAATATATGCTTATCATGGAAATACCATGGGTGAGTGAAATGTCACAAGCACAAGCTGATCTCTGCATTCCCTGCCATTTTTTCAGAGCATCTTGCTTTGGCATTTGCACAGGCTGTTCTTCATTAAAATTACATCATTAAATATATGTTCATTTTTAAGTTTCTTCACTGTTCCATTCTGAAATAATACAGACACACCAGCTACGCATCGAGATGTGCTTATTTTAGGATGATAAAAGTAAAATGTTTACCCATCTCTAACTGGGTAAATATTATTTTACTCAAATTTATTACAATAATGCCCAGGGACTCTGAATGAATTTGCTGAGCAGTTCATAGGTACTGCAAGGGGCAATTTTTGCGTCACACAGTTTGTAGCAAAAATAAGCAAGACAGGCAAAAGATGAGAGTGCACACACAGCCTGGGCAGTGACTCTTTTAGAGAGGCTTTATAAGAGAGAGGTGGAATGCTTAGGAACAGTGTCTGCTGACTGAGCTGAGAGATGCTGATCATACACATGAAGGGCCACATGTCCCAACAGATATGTGAAGTATTTTCAATTGAGGAACATGTGTCATATCATATATATATAATACCTTAATATATTTTACATTTGTGTATTGATATATATATCTGTGTTTAATTTTGTCATATTTCAAGATGTCATTACAAATTGTCCACAATAAATTGCAACTGGTATAGGGGATTTTTTTTGGCTCCCATTAGCTTACTTAGTGTTCTTAAGGCCTTAACCTTCTGTTGTGGGATGAAGAGATTTAAATTTCACAGCCTCTTGCTGTCACTTGCTGGCGTAATTGAGAATATTGTCTGGGATTTTTGGAGAATCCTTTCCATTTGGCAGAGATGTTTGGACATGCTTGTTAGGAACTGAACACTACAAAATAGATGGTCAGCTCTGGAGGGGATTCTGTAACAAGGGAATAGCTGTAAGAAAACAGTGCCAAACAAGCAGCATTTTGCTGAGAGGTTTTCAGAATAACATTCTTGACTTAGAGCCCATTATCTAACAGATGTGTATTGATTTAATAAGCCACCCTACTGTTTCACTGTAAGCACTTAGTTCTCTCATCTTCAGTGGAGAACATGGAACAGGAATCTATTAATAAAAAGTCTCTTATTCTAGCAAAACATGTTGGTGCCCATCTTTATCAAGGACAGTTAAGTATTTCAAAGCTAATTAAAACTTCAATTTTTTGATTGGGACACTGTGGGCAAGTCCCTCAGCTGGATATAGTACCTGATGTATATACACTGATGTCCTTTTGCTTGACCGAAGAATAACATTGCAAATGATTTAATCTACTCTATTTTTTTTCCATGCTATACCTCAAAATGATCTTACAAAATAATATGATTTTCTGTATCTACAGAAGAAAGGACTTGACAACTTGCCACTGTTAAGCTGCTTAATTCATTCTCACTTCTTTTTCTAGATGCATATTTAATTTTTTTCTATATGATTTTTTACTGAGCAAGAGCAAATAAACAGGAAAGACTAAAATAGGTGTGATTTGGTACAAAAGAATGAAAGAATGCCTAAGTGTGGGAGGGAGGAGGGTGGGCCAGCTCTGCTGCAGCTGCAGAGTTCTGTCAGGTTTAGCAGCAGATTTGGTTTCTGTGGCAAGGCTTTAGCAGTGGGAGGCTCCAGGAGTGGCATCCATAAGAAGGTGCCAGAATCTTCCCCCATGTCTGATAGCACCAATGCCAGCCAGCTCCAGGGCAGATCTGCTGCTGGCCAGGGCTGAACCCATCAGCAACAGTGGATGGGTTATCATTTATTCCAGAAGGGGGGAAAACCTGCACAGCAGCCATTGCAGCTGGGGAGATGAGTGAGAATATGAGAGAAACTCTGCTGACACCAATTTCAGTGAGAAGGGGAGGGAGGAGGTGCTCCAGCCACCAGAGCAGATTTTCCTGCAGCCCATGGAAGTCTATGGTGGAGCAGAGATCCACTGGCAGCCCTTGGAGGGAGACCATGACAGGACAGCATGCCTGAAGGAGGCCATGACTCCATGGGAAGACTCCATGGAGAGGAGCTCACGCCAGAGCAGGTTTGGTGGCACAACATGGGACCCTGTGGGGACCCACGCTGGAGCAGGATGTGAAGAACTGCAGCCTTGGGATTGGACTCATGTTGGAGCAGTTTGTGCAGGGCTGTGTTCTAGGGGAGGGACCCCGTGCTGGAGTGTGAGGAGTGGTCCCCCTGAGGAGAAGGAGCAGCAGAGACAGATGTCTCTGTCTCCTCAGCCTCTTGAGGAGTACTCTTAATGTTCCCCCATGCACATCCCAAAGTAACAAGTCGCATTTGAAAATCTTGTCCTTCAAATATTACATCCTTTGTTACGGATGCCTCAGATAAAAAGACTGGATTTGCATAAAGTACCCTACATCCAATACAGGAAGTATTCTATACAATACAGCTTTTTGGAGGTAATGAAAGCTTGTGTGAGTAGTTCAGCAGCTGTTTTGAACACAGGATCTCTTCTTTTATAATCTATTACTACTTTCTGCAAAGTTTCAAGTAATTTGCTTCTCTGAATCAGGCTACAAAACTTTTAACTGTAAAATTGATCTCCTCATAAAGTACATATGTTCTAATGCTGTAATTACCTGAGGCCCAATCTTCCAACCCTTGACAGCCTAAGCAATCTGTACTCATCTGTCTAATCCTTGTGACTGAATACAGGGAGAATCAAGTGATTCCAGAATATCTGCTAGGTCTCTACTCAACTTTCCTAAATTACATTTTGTTTTCACATAGATAAGTGATCTAAGTGAAGGGTTAACAGTGTTCTGTCTCTCTTAATTTGAGATTTGGAAGACAATTATAATTCAAAATGTTTCTTCTAGTTCAGACTCCTTAGGAAAGACACATAGATAGCCTAGAGCTAGAAGTCCAACTTTGCTTTTAAATGCAAATATTTTAACAAGTATAACACACAGAAGCATGAACTATCAATTATTACTACTAGGCATATGTAAAACATCTTGTTTATCACAAAGAGACAAAATTAGGCTAAAAATAAAATAGAAATTTGTAATTGAAATGTTGCCTGTTCTCCTTTAAAACTGCCCATTGTTCTCATCAGAAGGAGCCTTCAGGTTGTCTTGGTGCATCTAAATAGATGTTTCAATAAGAAAAGATGGGAACTGCCAGTGTTGGCAGACTGTGGCGTTTGTCATGCAATGAGACTTCCTGGGAACGGTGTTAGAACAGTGCATTATTTACAGCCCCAGCCTGTCAGATAAGAGTAAAGACTTTGTTTCCCCTTACTTTCATTCTCTTGAGGTCTTATTGGTACATGCAGAATGACAGGAGGAAGTTTCAAGTCAGGGAGAGAGAATTTCCTAGCTGACATACCAACACAGGAATGTAGACAAAAGTCCATGGAAATTTTGAAAGTGCTAACTTCAGCAAATGTTTTGAATCCAAATTTAACAGCATTTGATTGAAGAGGAAACAAGTGCAAGTTTCAACAAACGTTGGATTTTTCAATATAGTACTGTCTCAGACTCAGTCAAGTCAAATTCTACTGTCTATCTCTAGCCCCCAGAAGACTTTGCTCTGGCACAGTAATACCTTGGGGGTTTGGTTAATTTGTTTGTTTTTCTAGGCTACTACTATTTATCATTTAAAGCTGTGGCTGGATTGAGTCCTCAAGGTGATTTAGTTGCATCACTTTGTAGCCGTTTGCATCACATGACAGCCAGTTTACCAATATTTTCCCTCTCTCAAGGGTAGTTGGTAGGTTTTGACCAAAAGATAATTACCTTAATCATCCTCAGTGCACTTTCAGGGTGTCCCCTGGCACAGCCACACTCACAGGAGTCACAGATAGCTGCATGGCACACTTGTGTGACTGGTGTGCTCAGGGAACAGAGCCTGATGAGTTATTGCTGGGACCGTTATGGGAAGTCAATGCTGCATTGCAGCAGCCTGGTACGATCCCTGTCCCCATGTCTGCGGAGCTCCTCTGGGACTGGAACTCTCCAATCCCTCATGGTTATTGGACTGTCTTGTTTTGTCCTCTTTGGGTTTTGGTACAAATTTTTATACATTGGCCTTACTGGTATGGAGTAAATTTGGAGCTCCCTGTCACTACTGGAGTTCTGTATATCACACCAGGCTCCCTGATTTGCTTGAGGTATTTACAGAGGTTATTTCTATTATATCAGATACAGTTTCACCTTGGAATTTACAGTGGTCATAGTGGAACCTATTTAATGTTGACAAGATTGATATTGTTGTTTAACACCTATTTTACAAAACAATATGTTGAAGTACTATTATTTAAAGATGTATTGTCTGCATTGTTTCAAAGTCTCCTTCCTCTCTCTGTCCTCTTACTGATGGCTTCTATGCTTTTTCAAGTTCTGATGGTTTAGGTGTCAGAACACAAACTTTTTTCCACTCTAGACTTGTTGGGATAAAAAGAAGCCTACCTCTAAACAAAGCTGTCTCAAAAATTTACAGTATTTTTGTTTACCGTTTGCCCCCCATCATCAGCTGGTTCTAATTTCTCTAGGAGCATTTAATTAAGGAGACTTGGCTCAGCTGCAGAGACTTTCACTTCAACTCATTAAGTGGATAACAGCCCAAATAATATTTACCTCTGTCAAAATAATAGGTCCTCTACTAGGTGGTGTTATATATTTCTGGTGGTTTTATATAAACACAGATATTTCTGTATTTATCAGACAATGTGTACATGTATATACAGCATCTGATTTTGCATTTTAGTAAAGTCCAACAGTAGAAGTCATCCCATCCCCTTTGTGTCACTCCAACTTCAAAAGGACATAAAATAGCCCTCACATCTCCATATCACTACCCAAACTCTCTTCTTTTTTGTTTGCTTCCTTGCACCAGAGAGGAAGGAGTGTACCTGAGGCAGTCAGTTGTTTCTTGTCTCTGTGTTGTTTGATGTGTGATGAGCTTGGTTATCAGATCTCAGTGTGCAACCAAATATGGCTTCACTTGCTACAAAAAGTGCTTATCTACAAGGAGACAAATATGCCCTCTACTGACTTCATCTGTGGCTGGAGTTTAAAAGCTGCTGTCAGAGAGTACACAATGGAACTGTTTGCAAATAAAGCAAATTAAAATAAACATCTTTTATCATAAGAAAGCAATTAGCGTTGATTCGCAGCATCACTTGGTTTTTCTTTCCTGACCTTGACTACATTGTGATGGTTTTGTGCTTCCTCGGACAGTTTCTACTTGCATCTGCATCGATTAAACCTTGATCTCATTTATTATCTCAGGAAATGGTCTCAAGGTCACAGGGCTGGAAATTTAATTATGGTGGCAGTATATTAAGTGGCACATTTAAAGATGCTGAATCGTAGTAATTAATTTTTTGGATGGTGGTCTCTAGGGAACAGGTTTTCTCTACACTGGGTGTTTAGACATCCATCATGGCCATTCAGCTTGGCAGCTGTCTTTTAGCTTTAAACTGCATCATTATTCATCTTTTATGACTGACTTTAAAAACACTAGACAACTATATCCTTTTTTATTGTAATATATGTCAGATGCTTGTATTAAGCTATACTTCACCTTTGCTATAAAACATTAACAGAGGTTGCTAGCAGCTACCTAGGCTGGCCTCTAAATTGAGACAACAATTACCCTTCGCTGACATCTAGTGTCAAGACATGAGATATAGCTGGCGTGCCGAACCCATTGGCCTGGAAATCCTGCACTTCCCCACTGATTCAGGCTCACCCAAGAAGCTGCAGCACTGGACATAATTAGTGGACACGAGGGATTAACTTGGCACACAATGTTGACTTTGTAGCAGCACTAGGTTATTGGATGAAATGCAGCACTGTCAAGGTCTTAAAAAGCTTGTAATGTTTAATGAAGGAATGGTCATTAAACTTGCTGGATCAAATATTAGGCAAGATGGAACTGGGAGCTTTTTAATAAAGGGGCCTGAAAATATGAACTAAATCACATATATTCATTTAAACTGCTGGCTAAAGCCCAGCATATTTCAAAATAGTTCATTCCTGGTTTCAGCTAGATGGTATGAACTGGGAAGGAGAAGAGTAAGCAGGTTTTAGCTTTCTGCGTAACTTTACAGAGTTTTTTCTACTGTAGATTTATTTTTCTGAAACACTTTAAAAGTTCACACATTCTGTTGGGACTGCCAAAAAAAACTTTCTCTAGGGAGTGTGAGGGTGTTAAGAGTTCTCAAAGTGAACAAGATTTTCAAGTGAGGTCTTTCATACCATTTGTCAAGCTGAATCTTCCAGGATTGATACTAAAATATTAACCAGTGGATTTTAAAAATATTCTTACAAAAATTGGTCCTCCCAGTTTATTAATAACACTATTTTTTTACAGGCTGAGGTGAAGATGATATCTTAGAGTAGCTGGGACAGTTGGAGAATGGAATTAAATTCTAGGTACAGAATTTAATGCATGTAGCATTCCTCCCGCACCTTGTCACGTCCTGAATCTCACTGGACATGGTTCTTCAGCTGTAAAAGCCTTTGTGCTTGCAGTATTTGACCTTCTCTTTAAATTCATGTAGTGAACCCATCTAGTTCTTCATGCTATTTGGCCTTTCTGGAACAGTAATATATCTTTTTTTGGGAGAGATGAGCTAGATCTCCTTTTGTGATTAGATTGATGTGATTGTGGTTGAGATGTTCAAATGCAGTGGAGCTGAGAAAGACTCATCTTCCCGGGTGTATGTGTCATTTGAGTGCCCCTTACTTCCCTGGGCTCACTCCAGCAGTTCCATATGCTCAGCCCGGGGCTCTTGTTAATCCAGAGGGTTTGTAGGTAGTATTTGTAAACACAGTGCATGTCATTCCTCCACCTGTGGTCTGTGTTCCTACAGTTTGAGAAGCGGGTACAACAGCTGGATTACAGGGAGAGAAATGGGGATGATGGATCTCTGAAGTGAGATATACGAAGGCACACAGAGTTTCTCAGCCTCACTTGGGTTTGATGGCAGAGTGACTGCAAAGGACATCTCCCAACAGTGTCACACAACATAGATGGTCTCAAGGCTGGAGAGTGAGCACAGCAGATAATTTGGATCAGGTGGATTGAGCCACAGACTACTTAGAAATGGAAATGAGTGATACCACAGTGGCTTCTTACAGAGCTGCAGATGGAGCTTTGGAGCTGTGTACATCTCATTGAATTGAAGAGGGACAGAGAGGTGGGGAGGTGGCCAATATCTAGTCAAGAGTTAATTTAAACAGGAAATGTTCACAAGTATAATGTTCAGTCTGGTTTTTACCTACATGTGGTTGAAAACTCCTTGGTAATTCCCTTACAAAAACAGACTATACACTTGTAAATTAGCTCTCTCCTACTTTTAAATATTGCAACAGAACATAGAAATGGGAATAAGGTATCCTATTCACTCTACTGGATCATCATGGTTATGTTCCAAGTGCCCTAGTCTGTTCTAAATTATTAAAATTGGATGAATTGCATGTATGTATGGTTGCACATCTAGCCAGGCAAAGCAGAGCAAATCAGGGCTAGCTACAGCTGCAAAACCAGGGTCATTAAAATAGCTTTTTCCCCCCATGGGTTTCTGAAGATGCCCCTTTGTTCAGAATCCACTGGATTTTGCGAAGTAACAAACAAATCACCATATAAAAATATGGTGGAATCCCAGTATTTGATGGATATTGGTGGGTACTGATGCCTGGAGCACAGTAAGTATCAAAAAATCCAAGAGGATATATGGATATTCTTTTTCCCAAATTTGTTTTCTATCTTCTTGTAACCCATTTAAACAAAGGCTATGTAGATATTTGGCTCATAACTCTCTATGCTGTTCACCCATTCACAAATGGTTTGAATATATCTGCATGTAAATATTGCCATCCATATGCATGTATGTGAGTATTCACCATGGAGTGGAGACCAGCTCTTTAGAAAGTTGAATTTTGGAGCATGTAGAAGAGATAAAATCAGTACAGCTGTGGAAGAGTTGGAAGAGTGATAGGTGTATAATAAATAATCCAAGATAAATTAATGCAAGTGACTAGACGGGTAGCTTTGCACAAAAAATGGAGAAACTGAAGAAAACATTAATGCTAACTTCAGAAGAGGCTCGTAACACCAAATCACATATTTACTGTGAACTGCTTCTTCTGCTGTAGTCATGACGTACGTTTTATTCAGATTACCTTACTGCTGGATTAAGTCACCAGCATTGTTACTGAAATCAGGATAGCAAATGTTCTCATAATTCATTTGGAATTTATGAATAGCAAAATCAGTCTGTTTTGTGGGTTTTTATGTCAACAAGCTCAATAAAACCACTTATTTCTCCTGTCTAGATCCCTTTTTATCTAAAATGCTACAGCAGAAGGGCAGCAGTGATAGAAAATCATTGCACTTTAGCACCTTTTGCAATAGACTTGCATATGTTTGGTAAATTAGAACTTCTACTGCTGAAAGGTTGGGTTTACAACCAGTCACAGGAGGTTTGGATCCAAGCTATTGTACATCATCAGAACTTTAAAATGATGTATCAGGGGTTTTACTCTGCTTTTAAAGCCTCTTATATTAAAACACCATGTCATTCTTGTAACGACTTCTTGCAAATGTCTTGTTGGAGTAAAGATTTTTTAAAAAACATTTAAAGCCATTACTCAGTACACTTGCTCTACTTTTATGGTAGTTCTGATTACCACAGTTTTAGCCCTTATCAAAGTTCGTTTCAGATGAGGTAGGCAATAATTGGATTTCTCTATATACGAACTATCTTTCAAAACTGTTTCGGTGCATACTCACATGACTGATATCCTCATAACCATCCACCCTGAACTACATTCAACTTTCCTAAATGAGATTTTATTGGAACTGATTATGATTAGATAAATGGGTGACTTCACTAATGTATAATACACTTTTCAATTATAGATTATGTATGATAATTTACATTTCTTGTTTGATAGTATGATATTTATGTGACATATTGTGGATGAGATCTGCTGCTGTTTATATAATGGCCTTACTTTTCTTTTAAATTAAATCTGCTTTCAACTTCTTTCAATATATTTAATTTTTTAGGATAAACAAAGACATTACAAATCCACCTTAATTTACCCTTCAGTGGAATGAAGTCTCTTGGTAGATAAATTCTGGTCCCCAAATTTGTTGCCTGAAGAGATAAATTCTATCATCAGATGAACAGATGAACATAATGTGGCTTGGAATAGCAAGTTCCCCAGTTAAGTGAGTGCAGAATCAAGCAGACATTATTAAACTGACAACTGAGAGACTGTTTAAGAAAAATAGAATTTGATAAAGAAACAGGGTTTCTTCTTTCTTGCAATAAATCTGATTTGTGGCTCCTGGGTTATCAGTTTTCTTTACATATAGAGATTTTGTAGGATGCATTGCTAATTTTGAGGTAGGTGAGAATTAGAGCATCTTCCCTGGCAAAGAATCTATGGGCTGGGGAAATTTAAAAAGTATTCAATGCACTTTTTTTTTTTTTTTTCCTGCTAATAGCCTTTACAAGTTTTTACCTGGTGTCAACACCCAAAGACATGGCATTCAGTCAAAAAAGAGAAACTGTCTACAGATATATCAATAAATTATTTTGCTAAATAGTTTTTAAACTTTATGTTTTTTAAAAAAGAAAAAAGTTAAAGTTGTGGTTCATATCTGCAATAAATAAGGAATTTTGAAAACTATCGTATCACCAAATTTAAAGTGGTCAACATACTAGAGGAATATATTTTTCTAATTTATTATCTCTCTAAATGTTTTCAGGAGTTTGCTGATGACACAATGCTGGGAGGAGCAGCCCATCCCCAGAGAGCTGTGCAACCTTGGGAGGGACCTGGGCAGGCTGGAGAGAAGGGCAGGGAAGAAAGGGCTGAAGTTCAACAAGGGCAAGCACAGGGTCCTGAAGCTGGGGAGGAACAACCGCAGGCACCAGCACAGGCTGCGGCTGACCTGTGGGGAGCCAGCTTTGCGGACAAGGACCTGGGAATCCTGGTGGAAAATGAGCTGTCTCTGAGCCAGCAGTGCCCTGGGGGCCAGGGAGGGCAATGGGAGCCTGGGTGCATAGGAAGAGCAGTGCCAGCAGGTCAGGGAGGTGATCCTGCCCCTCTCCTCAGCCCTGCTGAGGCCACTCTGGAGTGCTGTGCCCAGTGCTGTGCTCCTCAGGACAGAGGGACGAGGAGCTCCTGGAGCAGGTCCTGTGAAGGGCACAGAGGTGGTGAAGGGACTGACGCACAGCAAGTTCCACCTGAACACGAGGAAGAATTTCTTCACTGTACAAGGGACTGAGCCCTGGAACAGGCTGCCCAGAGAGGGAGTGGAATCTCTCTCATCGGAGATACTCCAGAACCATCTGGACACAATCCTGTGCCATGTGCTCTGCAATGATCCAGCTTGGACAGGGAGGTTGGACAGATAACGAACCCACTGTGGTCCTTTCTAACATTTACGGGTCCTGGGATTCTATGATCAACAAGATTTCTTGGAAGAGAATCACTCAGGATGTAATAGAAGTATAAGAAAGTTCAGGATAGAAGCTGATGTATCAGAAATCCATGCACATACATATTTATACATACATATTTAAACATCCATACAATGTCCTAAAAACTGATAGGAATCCCAGCATCTCTATAACATGTACAATGAATTTTGTTTAGTCAGTATGGAATTGACATAGGATACCAATACTTGGCTTTTAATTCCTTACAGAGTTTTAAAAAAGCCCAAACCTGATGCATATGCAAAGAACTGAGAACTCACAGCTGTGTCTTTAAGAAACTTTGAAGACTGTGACAACATTTTTTCTTTTTTTCCTCCTCTCTTCATGGCAACCAATAGAGGCAATTGGTAATTGACCTATTTCACATTCCAAATTTTCAATTGTTTTGACTATCCTGCTTTAATCATTCCTGGAACAAGTCCATTTGACTTAGAGAAGGAATGAGGCCAGAGCTGGGGTCAATTCAACAGTAGCATTTGAATATGGACACTGAAATTTCTAAGGTTTTCTAAGAGTTTGTTAATAAAACATAATTGTGTGTACTTTTTGCTTCCATAAAGTGTTTTATAACTTTATTCCAGTTAATATCCTTGTTGTGAGATTGCTGCCATGGGTCTGTAGCTTGTAAAAATATGTGAGTTAATGAGCAACTTTCATGGCTTTTGCCAAGTTACTGAATTATATTAATAGCTGATTGCAGCCTACTGTTTTATTAGGACAGTATTTTCTTAGTTATTGACAGATACATTAATGACAGCAATGAACAAACTAGCAGTTTTAGATTGAATTTAGGAATTGTTTTTGTAATGGAAATATTTTTTTCCCAGTTTAAAGTTTATTAAGCATAATGGTTTTAAATTAAAAGAGGGTTGATGCAGACCTGATATATGGAAGAAATTCTTTTAGATGAGGTGGTGAAGAACTAGAGCACATTCACCAGAGAGGTGGTAGATGCCCCATCCCTGGAAATACTCAGTGTCAAGGTGGATGGGGCTCTGAGCAACCTGGTCTGGTAGAAGATAACGCAGTTCACTTGGAGGGGTGTTGGGCTAGATCTGTGACTGTCCTTTCCAACCCAAACTCCTCCATTACTCTAACTCACCATAAGTAATTTGATTGAAGATATCCATATCAAGCTTTTTGTGAAAGAGAGAGGAATAAGGTAAATACTTGGGGATTTCTATTCATTTAACTTGCACAGCTCTTTGAGGAGGGGCACCCTCTTCCTTCTGTTTAAGTTCCCAGAAGTGTGAGGACAAAGCACAGCCAAAGAAGTGTCCTTGTCTCAAAACCAGCCAAACACACCAGCTGTGTAGTCGATAATTCCTGAAATGTTTCCTTATGTAGGATTGGGAAGCAGGAGGGCAAGCTGCGCTATAAAATGCTGTTGTGGAGACAATCTGCATCTGAGTTAGGGTGACTATTATGTTTGCAAGTCCCTCACTTGACGTTCAAAAGATTTTCTTGTAGGTGACTTGACTCCAAGCTCCTCTGGTGTGGTGTGGGGATGCTGCCCTTCAGAGAAGAAACAGGAGGTTAACAATCTAGATGATGCTTTGAGAAGCCCTATAGAAAGCTTACAGGGAAGGCTGATTCCCATCTCTGTTCTCTCGCTGTAAGACAAATCAAATTGCAGAAATGATGTAATTTTGGACTTCAGTGAGTAAGCACATGTAGGCTGGAAAAGATACATCGTACCGTTAGAAATGGTAGTTCAGAAGAGGGCAAGCAGACCAGGTTGCTCAGAGTCCCATCCAACCTGGCCTTGAACATTTCCAGGGATGGAGCAGCCAGAGCTTCTCTGGGCAACCTGTGCCAGGGCCTCACCACCCTCACAGGGAGAATTTCTTCCTAATATCTATTCTAACCCTGCTCACTTTCAGTTTGAACCCATTTCCCTTTTTCCTCTCTCTCCATGTCCTTGTCTAAAGTTCTTCTCAGTTCTCTGGCAGCCCTCTTGCGACCTGAATCTGACTCCTCTCTCTAAATCACTTCTCTGCCTTTCAGTAGCAAACTACTGAAAATGCAAGTAATTTGATTAGGAAAAAATCAACCTTTGTGTAAAAGTAGACTACATACTTAAACCTGTAAAAGGTAAAGCAGCTATATGAGTCAAAACATAAACATAATTCTCTTCCCCCTTTAACAGGACACCACCTGCTATTTAAGTCACTAACTATTCTGATTATTTTAGACAAATTTCAGTGTGCATTTCCTTGTGTCTCAGTAACAAGGAGTGTGTTTGCTCCAAAATCACCCTACTACAGCTAAACATGAGAGCATGTGTACTTGATTCATATCGGGCTTGGAGTTTCATTACTGAAATAAAACAGGAATACTCCCAAGAAGTAAATACTTAAATAAACAATAATGCTGATGCAAATAAGAGGAATGCTGAGTCCACAGAATGCATTATTAACGGAGTATTAGTACTCACATCGGCTGAGGCATGTACATAGTTGTGCATGCTGTAAATAATTCTCTGGCTGTCAAAATAGCAGTACACAAGATAATTGAACCCAGTGCAGGCAAAATGACATGGTCCACGTAATTTTCTTTTAAAATCATGACTCATTCATTAATTAGGGAACAGCTCTTAGATTTTAACAATCTGTTAAAGCAGTTGGGCAAAATCCTTTCCACTGGAAGATTACTGCTGACCTCTGTTCCTGTCATCCTCATCTGAATTGGGGAGTGTGTTCATACACATATGAAGCCTTTATCATACCTTTACATTTCCTTTTAAAGATTTCAAAGTATCATTGCATTGCCCCATTGACTTGAATAATTTTCTTCTGCTTCTCTACAAAAATAACTTTTCCAGCCTATTTTGGACTCTATAAGAACTTCCCAAGGAGCAACCGAAAAGAAATTTGCTTCAAATGAAAATTTCTGAATTCAGGTATGATCATGCTAACAGGCAGAATTTATTTAACATCCAGCCAGCTGCTTAACCAAGTTGAAATTATTGATAGTCCATCAGCAATCATCAAGATGGAGAATCTAAATGAAGAGGAGACTTTTCTTTTTCTTTTCCAGCCTTCCCTGCATCTCCCCCCTCTTTTTTTTTTCTAAATAAGAGAACCATTGAGCTGGTAACAAGACTTGAAATGCCATGTCAGCTCAGCCAGCGTGGTCAAGGAGCTCAGCTGTAGAAGGGAAATAAAACTGTTAAGTTATGACTGCCCTCCAATCAGTCACAGGGGTAATGATGTTTGGCTTTAGTCAGGTTATATGTCAGTAAATATGCATCTCTCAGACAGCCTTTAAGACAGCCTTAAGATCATGCTTATTGTTTTATATAGATAGGGGTTGGATGCTGATATATGATGGTCATAGGCCACTGAAATAAATTTCACAGCGTTCAGCAGATAAAGTTAATCTCAATAGAACAGAATGTGACTGCACTTTTGATAGAATATTCATTCGACAGTGATGGGGCATTTTTTCTCTCTTAGGTTTTGTGCAAATCACTCAAGTGCAGATTTTTTTCCCCCCCGGCTTGATTCTAAATTTGCTGCTACCTGAAGTGACCATTTCCATTTGGTCTTTAGTGTAGAGCTGTGACAAGATAAAAAATTCCAGTTTATAAACAATACCGTGTTCACCCTGTTCACTGTATTGTGTTCAACCTGCTCACATATAAATCACTTTCAAAGGTAAGGGAATCTCAGAGTTCTAAGTTCTGCCAATGAAATTTCAGTCACATGTGGGTAATAACAGAACTTTTGTCTCAGGAGCAAAGGAATGAGACAAGACCTTGCCAAGAGAGACATTCCAGACTTATAGCTCTGTAAACTAAAATTTTACTATAGACTTAGACAAATATTTTTAACATATTCTTTCTGACAATGATATTTAAATTTTCACTAAAGCTTCCTGCTAAGGACCTCATATCATTTGCAAATATTGGATCACACCTTTTATTACTGTAGCTTGACATATTAAATTTGCTAAGCCTCTCCATGGCATTTTTATAACATAAATGTTATAAAAATCCATGTTATAAAAAGCAGAAGGTTCCCATTATACCAGCTTCTGCTCTCTTACTATTATTCAGATTACCATTGGACAGAGTAGAAAATGTAAAAATACAGCCTGCATGCATTTCATATAACACCAGTGCAATTAGACCAGAATTTGATAAAGCCATGTGTAGTACTTACATCTTAAGTAAAAGGTGCTTTGGGTTTTAGAATATAATGCAGTGTCCATTTTTAAATTTAACAAAATAATGGCTGTAGGCCTAAGGTTAAACTGAAGCATCAAGCTGCCCTTTGGTGTTAGAGCCTTTAATCCAGATCTAGAACAACAAAACTGTTTTAGTTTAATTTAGTAGGATTCATAAGAGCGATGGCTTAATCCTAAAGTTTTATTTTGTGTTTAAATTGTCAAATATCAATTAAGCTAATGGAAAATTGGTCTGGGTAAAGATAAAAGTGGAAAAACAACAGATAACGTCTATAATTGAAGGCAGATATTGTTGATAAGTTGATTGTATATCAAGCTTTCAGTGTTAACCTTTGTTGATGTTGTTTCACCGGGTTTATTTAAAGCTGTTGCAGTCAATGAATAAGTCAAACTCAGAAACTGTAATATTCATACTATAGCAGTTTATATTTGCTAAATGCCGATCCAGGTTCTAAGAGAAAATTATTATAATGTCAGTATAAACATACCAGATTTTACCTTTTAAATCTGCCAGGAGAATTTTTATGAGACTCTGAAATATTAAAAAGCTTTTTTTTCTTCTCTTAGATGGTATTAACTTGTCTATATTCACAATTTTTAAAATTTCTTTTCTAATATCTGATTTTCTTTTAAACAAGATGCTCTAATATTCTGGGCTTGTACAGCCTTTTTTAGACAGGTACTGCAGACATCGCTGAATGATGCTTCCTAAGTTTCTTGATACAAATATAATCAGCTGAAAAAATTCCCACCATTACCAGGAATCCCATAGTTCAGTGGAATCCTTTACATGTGAAAAGTGAGTAAGAAATGAGAGTTCATATCGTCTGAACTATAACTAGGCATGAAATTATTCACACTTTCCATGAGATCATCACATGTTAACTTCCATCTGGGAAGGCCCTTTCAGGGAAGTGCTTAGGCAGGTATTTCGAGCTATCAACTACTGTAAGCTGTGATTAAGAGCTTTTCTCGAGAGTGACTGTAATTATCATTCTCCTGTCTTAAATAAGGTCGCCTATGTCTGCAGACCGACTCAATTCGGGGACACAGGCTCGGCTTTTCAAATTAACATATTAAAGCTTTGTATTTTCCTCATTTAACATATTAAGTTCCTTCAGAGAAAGAAAAACATTTTAAACTATTTTTGAACTCCTCCTCTCCTAGTGAAGTTTAAGAAACATTAAGTTTCAGGTCTCTGAATATTACTTTTTTTTTTTTTTTTTTTGTTACAGATTCTTCATTGCAGCCTAGTGATCCATAGAGAACCATGGAAATAAATATTTGCTTTGTTTCTCACAAATTATTCTTCAATAAGAAAACAAAAACTTTTCCAGCTGTTTTTTCAAAGTGTAGTCTTTTCCAATACAAAAATAGCCTCAAGAACTACTAACATAATCTTTAATTACTAATCTAATTGTTAAAACTCCTAATGTAGTTGTTTAACATTTCATAATAGGCTATCCAAGAACTACACCAATGCCCAGAAAATTGAAAGCAAATGCTCACATAGTAAATTACTAAGTTTACATAAATGATCTGGTAGTAAAAATTCAAATCCACACAAAAATTATTAATGCAGCATTTTAGTTAGGCTAATAAATGAGATTTTAGCAATATCTGTGTATAGGATTCTGGATTTAGCTTTTTCTACTTATATCTTCACTTAACGGCTTTTCAACCCTTGTACATAAAGTATCTTTTTCTTATTTTTCTTACCAGGCTTTAGCAAACTACAGCTTAGTCCCATATGGGGGGTAGGTCAGAAGGAAAAGTATTTTATTACTGCATTGCATACCCAGTGTTCAGACACCCTTTAAAATGTTGATGTGATTTTTTATTTTGTGTTCATGCAACTAAGGCAGACTTTATGCCAAGACTGGAAGGTACTCTGGGAGTAACTTTTCATAGTCTCTACTTTCAAACATACAGCAGATAGCAATTTTTTAGCTAGTTAACAGAGAAGTTAATCAAATCCCAGCTGGCTAGAGCCAAGACAGATATGCCAATGCTCTTTTGCCAAGCTGTCCATTGCAAATGCAGTGACTGATGCACGGATTTATCTCACACCTATGGAGATCGTCAGGTGCAGCATCGAAAGGAGGCATCTCCATGGGTTACTCCACAAATTCAGTGTGACTGCTTTTAATACATTCACTGCACTGAATGCTTCTGCAGTCACTGCTGAAGAATAAATTATGAAGGTTGGTTGATTCTCAGCAATCACTTCCTAGGCTATCTTTGTAATGAGAGTCAACCGTACTACAAGACACAATTTCTGATTTTTGCTTTTAAACTCTAGTGCTCCGTGCCAATTGGCATAGATTTGGCTTTGAAAAAACACTATTAAAACATTCCAAATGGAGCACTGAAAAATACGAGTAGATGTAAACTGCAGTCTTTAATCACAGGGCCATCACTGTGCACACAAATAATCTGTAGGAACTTAGTAGTTTTCTAGAACTGACCTCTATTTTTCTTGTACTTGGTTGCTGAAACACAGAAGTATTTCTCTTAATTAAGACAAATTATTCTTATATTTTATATAGGCACCATTTCTGAAGGCAATATAGCATTAGTTTTTTGGGATATTTGTCTTGTCTTACAGAAGGTGTTTCATCATTCTCAGAGAAGCTTCCTGTGTAGTTCCCAATGAAGCTTCACAAACATTTAAATCCCCTACTGGAGGGGAGGTGGATTTAACTGTGAGTCAACATACTTTTTAAATCTCCCTACAAAAAAAGAATACCAAAAACCAAACAGAAAAACCCCACCCACAACTATTTTTAATCAACTCTGCTCCCGAGTATGATTAACAGGAAGATTTCTCTTACAGCATTACAAGGAATAATTAAGCTGTAAATGTAGTCTCTGTTTGCCAAGTGGGAAACAATATTTTTACCACAGGCTTCCTCCACCTCTACTTTATCCAACTAGATAAACATAATTAAGTAGTGGATGATGGTTTGTTAGCATTTTATTACATGTGTTTGCAAGGGCATTAAGAATAATCATAAAATGCACAACAAATGTTATAGGTGTGTTATAATGTTGAGGTTTTCAGCAGTAGAAAACGTGACTTTTAAAAATCTGGACCGGAAACATGTACTCCTACAAATTAACTATTCCTCTATGCAGAACAGCCATTGAGATGCTGCTGTCTTAGTTGATTTACATACACTAATTGCTAGTTCTTATTAAGCACTGAGTGATCACCTGCTCAATAGTATAAATAGATTCATATTTTCAGATAGCAGTTATTCCCAAGTAGAAAGAAACATTAAATTCGCTTTCGATTTTAGCAAATGAAATCAGATTATCCATTTGTTTAGGATCCTGCTTGCTGCTTTGCTATTCAAAATGACCTAGTGAAGCTGTCAAATTTTGCAATATTTTGTATGTGTATATTATATAAATGTATGTGTATAGTTATGTAAGTTTCAAATAGGGAAGGAAATTTTTTTCTGCACTTTGGCTAAATCACATGGTCAAAATATCTCTACCTGAGTCATTTATCTGGCTGAACCCTGAAAGTGGATTGAATTTTCCACAGACAGAACCTACAGGGAGAATTCACATTTATGGCTCCATCAGCTCAAAGGAAAATCTGACCTGGCACGTGTAAAATTCCTCACAGCTGAACTTCCCCCAGAATCCATTTTCTGTACCTGAATCAATGCACAGATGACAAAGCAAAAGAGAAGAGGCTGGCAGAGGGAGCTTGCTGAAAATGCTGACCCGATGAACAAGTGGCATAACCTGTCTGGCCTTTCCACCAGCACCACAGCAAATCCACAGCATTGCCTTGGCCTCCATAGGGAGTGGAAGCACAGCCAGGCCCTTCTGCTTCTGACTGGGTTCCTCCAGGAAATGCCAGGCTGAGCTGAGCCCTTTGTGTGGGATGACTTTGGGTCCAGTTTGCCCAGGAGACGTCCCCAATTACTCACAAGCAACAGTGGTAGAAAACCCCCAGTTTTCCAGCACACTGACAGAATTTCTGAAGCACTTGGCTCTTTTACTCTCTCCTAGGTTTGGTAAGAACACTACAAGTCCAGAACACACATCCCTTGGAGATCTGAGTGTAACTTCTGGTTCATGGTGAAAAAACATTCAGGAATGCCATATTATTCAGGAATTCCATATTCTGCTTTAATGATTGTGTAGAGGGACTGTTTTGGGAAAAGCAAGTTCCTCAGTTTTGGAGATTCAGTTCTGTACCTGACTTCTGAAGATAATTTTTTGGGGGAGTTGTTTGTTCTGCCATAACAACACTTGCCATTTAAAAATTTATTGGTTTTTCAAAACTAAAATACCACAACCACCACAATGCCTTTCCTTTCTTTTATAGAATTCTTGATTCTCTACTTAGGTAGTTTAATTTTCCAAAAAATGAAAAAAAAAATAGCAAGAGAGAGAGGGGTTTTTTACCTCTGTTTAATTCTTTGTGTTTTGAGAAGCATATTCAGAGACAAGAGGACCTAGGTGCTCTTGCTGAAGGTATGAGCATATAATATATGATGGAAAGTAGTATTAATACCCTGCCATAAGAAGGCGACAAATACAGACCTTAGAAAACGCTTTTAAAGTCAATCATTACCTCTGTTATGCCATTGAAGAGGCACAGAATGCCACTATTGGAATTTCAAGTGAAACCTCAATCTACTCTTGGAAGCTACTGACTTTCAGTCTCGTGCAGCCTAAGGCCCTGAATTCTGCTTGTGTCGTGTTTCTGTGACTCCACTGAGGACACACTGGAGTCCAAGAGGCCATAATTAAGGAGGAAGGGCAAAGGACCCAACAAGAACGCTCTGGATTTAGGACATTATTGTCGAGTATTTCTGCATGGTTTTGATGATAAATATTGTCCTGCATAAAGCAAAATAGTTGATAACTCAATCTGATGGACATAATCAATTCTTTTTTTACTCTGTGTGTCTTTGTAACAGTTACTTGTTCATTACTGTGATATTTCTAACGTTAATTACTAATAATTATTAGCTTGAACAGCCCTTCATCCCAAAAAGGTGTGTAAAAGTGTATCAATGTTGTCCTTTTGAAATGCTCATGTGATAGTGTAAAGGCTATAAATCATTCCTCTGAGCCAAAATATCATTTGCTACTGTCAGAAGGCAAGTTAACAGTATTACAACTTTGTTGAAATTTGAATGCATTCCACGTTCATTTTCTTTAATAAGAACTGTAAATAACAGGCCATATTGAAGTATTATAAATGATCCTTTCCAAAGTCTAATGATAGCTTACTTTAGTTATAGCCATTCTTTTATAGCAATAGACAGCTTTAAAAAAATCATTCTTGCCGCATACACATAATTCTAAGCAGCTGGCATAAAGTTTTGGAGCTAGTCCATTCATTTAATTTACACAGGTATGGCAAGTACTAGGAGTATCTTTACTGACCTAAATCTCATCTTACACAGAAAGCTGCCTTATCTTCTGGGTTTGCACACAGTATTTTCTTCCCGGGTATTTCATATTCTAGAGATTTCCTTTCTACTTAAAGTATTGCTTATCCTCACTGATCAAACTCATCAATCAGAGGCTAAGGATTTAGTGTGCCTCTGATTCGGTTTAAAAAAAAAACTAAAAAAATTAAGGAAGTACCTATTAAAAACTTTCCTCTGAATTTGCAATCTCTGAAGAATATATTTTCCAGATATTAACTGGAATCCTAAAGAGCAATATTTAATTTTTTTTAATTAAGTAAAGCACCAATTCCTACTTAATCCCTCAGATTTGGAAGTTGCAAATTTAAAAACACTACAAGATTTATTATGTCATTGAGAGGTCAAAATAATGCAGCATATTGTTAGCATTAACTACAGCATTATAGTATTCTTTACCTACATAATAGCAGATAGTTATTTTCAAGTGAACTAAGCTTCAAGTTTTCAGGAAAAAAATAGAGTAGAAAAACCAAGTCCTCTTCAAAGAAATTCATGTATTTTTCTTGCTCTGGTGAGGCTGTGATCTTGTTGTTTGAAAGCAAAAATATGTTGGTCCTGCTCTTACTACAGATATAACAATGCCCCATCACCACAGTATGTGAGCACATTATATGGAGACTACAGCCATGGAAAACTCTCCAATTGGAGTTGTGTCTGAGGAAAGAAAAAGAATGAAAATTATTTGTTCTGAGCAGGAACCTTTTTTTTTCCTTCAAATTTTGCTGGTGGCCACATTTATTCTTGAAGAGAAAGATGTGACATTCTTGCTTCTCACCTTTGTTCTACAGGTCAATCATCAGCTGGCACAGCCTTTACTGTCCTTTTTGCACCACTTTATTTTTTTACAAAGTGTAACTTTTCATGGTAGTTGAATAGATGAAAAGCTGTTTCTGGAATAAACAGCAACACAAACCAGCCAATTCTGCACAGCATAATGGGATTTTAATGTATTCTTCTTGTTGGCGTAGTGTATTTCTGTGATAATTTTATGTGACAGCATAATTAAACTGGAAAACAATTCCCATTTCCTATGTATTTTATCTATTTATCATCATTTATTTCTTTACTTTCTTGCTCTGCTATAAATATTATTGTAAGGAGAGTTAAATAAGTTAAACCAATGCAATTACTTTTACAGATTGAAATTAACTTCATGTATCAATTTATACTGGTTTGTATACAGCACCTACTATTTGCCCTTAACAAATAAATGCATTTGTTGCAGTATATTTATAGTGTCACTACGGTTTCCATGTTTGCACTCCTTTTGACTAATGTTCTATCTGTTAAAACTTGACATTTTAACAGTATTTTCAAACAATTTCATTCATTATCAAATAACCATTTATTACATTGTGGCAATTTCAAACCATTTACTGGACCCTCTAGACATTGCTAAACAATGATTTATCAAGGAGTGTGCAAATTTTACTGCTTATCACAGCAAATACAAAAAGTAACATTAAATACTGACTTGACAACAGCCTGACTAAATTATTTTCCTTTTTTAATCTTGATGAGTCATAGTTGGTAATAGCAGTATGTAAATGCATTGGAAATTGAGGCAAATATTCTAGATTGCTCCATTATATGACGTTATTTCTGGTTTGCTCAATTCTTTTGCGTGTCTGAGGGATAAACTGAAGACTGTGGGACCCAATAGATGCATCTCTTATTGTTTTTTTATTTTCTTCTGGTGCTTATGATGCCCCAACATTGTCCTCTGTGACAGTGCTTTTCACATTTCACTTGACCATGAATCTAAAATTCACCTCTAGCCAAATCTCTATTGATTTTTGCTTACCTAGAGTGAAAAGCAAAGGATTTTCAGTTCTGTTTTCAAGAAAAATCTCCTCCTTCCAAATATTCTAGCCAATAAGTAGAAGTGATTGAATTTGCTATGTGAACACTTGGCTGCAAAATGCTGCACTTTTGACAGCATTCCTTGTCTCCCCTATTTCTATAGAATTTGAGATCCACTCTATGTCTGTGAGAGAACTGATGGATATCCAAAAATGACAATGGGGTCTCTGCAAGCACTTAGGTGTAAACTTTACGAGAAACAGTATTTGAGGGAGACATCCCCATTCTCAGAGATCTCATTAAGTGCAGAGCTCACACGTTCAGCTCAATGCAAAGTTGAAAGGCTTAAATATTCCAGAGGATAGTCACAGAGGACTGGAGAGTATTCCTCATTTGTGGGGTTCATACACAGAGTAAAGCTGTACAAATATTATTAACACCAAATTTAAATGATCCCTATGATCCCTAAATCAATAGTTTGGCATTGTTGGTTGATGCTACAGTAACATTATATAGCTCCAGAGGAAGCCAAGGCTTCACTGTGCAAAACTAACAGCTTAACTTCCTACACAGAAGAATTTATAGTCTACACTGTTTGTTTGTGAATTGAGTAAATAAGAAATCACACAGTGGATTGTGATCTTCCTTGGCCAAGTCATGAAAAGAGCAGAACTGAAAACTAAACACAGATTTTCTACATGTCAGTCTTAATTTCAAAGGCATCCAAAAGGCTTTGATTCATTATCTCCAATTCAGGAGTGGTTATGAGGAGCCCTTGTTCTGTTACTGCTTCCATACTAGAACCAGCAAGGACGGCTTTTACTCATTGACCTAATGATGTAGTAATTTAATTTAAATTGTCACAGCTTTGAGCTAGTTCTGGTAAGTTAGGCTGTAAACTGTGGTAGAGGAGAAGTAGCCAACTTTCTGTTCTGCCCCTCGTGTCACAGGAGAGCAACTTTTGCCAGAAAGGTGCAGTTGGGCTGGGGCACTTTGACAGCCAGGGCTGCAACAGCCAAGGTGCAGCACAAACTGGGCCTTTATAGCCGCAGAAAGGTAAAATTTTGTTTGCTTGCTGAAAGTCTTACAACCCCCAACAAAAGTACTTCAGTTCTTTAATGTTACCCAGGTATATCCAGCATGTTTAGCCCTAGCACCTCAAAGTTTGGGTGTTTTCCTGTGATATCAGTAAGTAATGTTTGGGGGTTTGGGGGGGTGCACTGCTTTATTGAAGTCTTATGTTTGTTTGGGTTTTGGTCACCTATTCTACTAAGGTTCTTTGAGAATTCTGCCAGACTAGTATGGTATGACCAAGCCCAAAGGGTATTTACAGAGTACACAAGGAATGTTCATCCAAAAGCAGTAAAAATGACAATTAATTTTACCCCAGCAGAACTGCTTACTTGTCTTCTCGAGTTTAACAGATGATTTTTAAAAATTATTAATCTATTCCTGAATCTCAGTAATTTTAAACATGCTACTACTTTAAACAAAACTGCCACTGAATTCAGGGTGGTCAGATCCAGCACAAAAAGAAGTTTTGACTTTAACCAATCATTTAAGTGATGCTGTATGATGCCAGAACAAATGAACCATTACATCAATGCCCCTGCCTATTAAAAAACCCCCCAAAACGTCTTAGAAAATGAAAGTGTCTGAGGACCCTGAGCAGTCAGGAGTAAGCATTTAATCATTGGAGAAATTGAAGCTGAATTCAGTCTCAGGACAGAACAGAGGGGCTGCTCAGAATCATGTACCTCAAATTACAGCACTCTGGGCACAGATGTACCTGCAGCCCCGCTCCAGTGACCCCAATGTAAGTACAAGTGTATTTACTTTCTTTTATTTTGGTCAGTTCAAATGACAGACTCCTAGGATTTTCAGATACTTTCAGATCCAACTCTTGTTAATCCAGGAATTGATCCTAAATTGACTGGTCTTGTTAAACCAAGCCCAGACTACTTTTCTCCACTAGTTTGCCTACTGGAGATTACTATTCCCTGGTGTCCACTGGTCAGATTAATCACCTGACTTCTTTTTCCTCTATCCCTATGAAAACAAGCTTGAGGGGGGGTTTTGAGTGGGTTTTTTGCTTTTTGGTTTTGTTATATTTTGTGGTAGATTTTGTATGTTACAATCCATCAGCAACCATCAGCTATCAAGTGCCAGAGATAAAGCCTGATTAAGGCAAAAATGGGTTTTAATATAATCAGGGTTAACAGCACTCCCTTTTAGAATGCAGAAATGGAAAAAGAGTTATTCTCTGTGGCCAGCAGCCTGGGCATGAGGAAGGAAGTCATCAAGGCGAGCTCTTTCCTCATTTAAGGAGATATTATACAAAACATTAAACCCAATGAGGGTATCTGTCAAAATCTAAGAGATTTCATCTCTGCTGTTATCTACCTTCCATTATGGATTAATTTGACACTAATTGCAAAAATTATTTAATTTAGCTAATCTTCAAAAAATAATGTTCAAAATTTAAAATTAATGGCCAGGATAAAAGCCAAGTATTCTACCTGAATAAAAGCTTGGACATGAAGGGCTTGATGCAGAAAGCTTAGACAGAAGCCACCTCAAAAAATTGCATTTAATACATTAAGCAACATAGAACTAAAAATTAATTAAAGAAGAACGACAGGTATCAGTGGAGGAAAAGTCAGTTGTGTACTAACGGAAAAGGATGACAAAAAACAAATTTGAAGCATTTTAGCTCTAAGAAGAACTTTGGTGCTATATTTTTTTAGATCTAAAAGACTTCAAGAAATTACACATTTTTAAATTACCCACTTAGTTATCCAAATAGCAGAACCTAGTAAATCAAGTACTTATCAACTATGCACTGGACAAACCAGAGAATGTGGTTTTTAGAACCAGTTTTGTAGTAATGTCAAATTTGTACCAGCAAACTAATCCCAGCTTTGTGATGTTCTTGCAAATTGCTGTTTCTGATACAGGCACTGCGTAAGATGATAGATTCTCATTGCTACCAGATGGCACAAGTCTCTGAAGAATCATGTGCCAGCTGTTCACAGGCAGAACACAACACACTCCAAGCACACTTGCTCTTTCCTCTCACTGTGCACCCAGCACAGCAAGGCTGTGCTGGCACTGGGGCTGCTGACCATTCAGAGCAGCACCACCTGTGTGTCACAGGCTCTCTGTGTAGCACACACAGGTGACAGCTCCATAATTTGTGCTTCTACTAGGAGTTTGTTCCTCTGCATTGCTTTCCCCTGTTCGGTTTGGCCAAGACAGTCTCCTGTGTCTGCTGGACCTGCCTTGTCCAGGAGGGTAAGCTTCTCCAGCACACAAAGTGTGATTTCCTTCCTCCAGCTTGCATTAAACAAAAGGGTGCCATTCCAACATCTTCCCAGTGCCACCAGACTGCCTTGCTCTGCAGTACAGTGGGAAACCCAACTGCCCCAGCTTGCTTCCCTTGTGCTCCTGTGTGCCTACTTAATGTAATTAGCAATGTGTACAGCTTGCAAGGGAGAATAAGGTTGATTCTAGCACATGGTTAATTAAGACATTACAGTTAGCTATTTGCTAGGCAGGCTCAGGGGAGTAGTAATAGGATATGGAGTCTTTCACCTTAAGTTCAGCCATTCTGACCCCCAAATTCCCAGGTAGTGATCAGTAATTTCTCATTAACCCTGACACAAGCTGAATCCAACTCCACTCAGGCATGTGGATGAGGTTCTGAGCACATGTCTGTCAACAAGAAGTGTCAGTATGTCTGATAATTAAATTTCAAAGTGAAGAACCCCACTGCTGTGAGAGAGCAGCAGAACTTGATGTTTCCCTGTGGCATTTTTTTAACTCCTCTTTGTTGTTGTTGTTGTCTCCAAACTCAACAACTATCATAAGCTGTCATAATATCAGCAGATACAGATTTAGGTTTTGAAGGCTACAAAATGACTATTGTTCTTAGGTTTCCCACCAAGCCAATTAATAGTAATACCACATAAAAACTTGGAAAACACAGTTTAAAAAATACCTAATCCAACACCTAAATTATAATGAATCTCCAAGAGGCCCCTAATTTCATGATCCTACCTGCACTGCCAAGAATGTAAAGAATCATTGGCTCTTGACATCATTCTCTTGCCAAAGGGCAATTACCTATTCTGAATGCATTGCCTTAATCATGTCGTGTCCCATAAATTTGCATGTCTCCCAAGGAAGCACAGTGCATTGCCAGCAGCCTGATAGGCCAGATCAAAACAATTTCCTGGTGTGTGTTTACATCAGCTTTTGGCTTCTGAGCTGCTTTAGCTGTAGTTGCTCTGCAAAACAGCACAAATTCCCTTTCTGAACTGAGCTGCACCAGGGATAGAGGGGGAGTAAGCAGAGTCTGGATGGATGCATCATCCTTACCAGAACTGAGCAATGCTTTCTAGATTAATGAACTGCAAATCAGCTACACAAATGAAACCACATGCTAGAGATAAACACAGTCCTCTGAGATGGGTTTGTCACAGTCAGAGAGGGGAAGGAGAGAGCACACACACACACATGTGTGACGAGGGGCGTAATGAATGCCAGCTTCCCTCCCGCCTCTCTGGGATATGTGAGGATGACAAACTCTCTGAGGAACAATTCCTTTGACTGGTTCGTTGAGGAAAGGAAACTTGTCATGCTGCCAAGAATAAAACTGCTCCTGGGCTTAGTTTTGAATTTTATAAAGTGAATAAGTGAAAAATGTATACACATTCACTTCAGACTCAAGTCATGAATAATTAAAAGAATATATAATTGTACCCAGTTTTCCCCTCAAGCTCAACTAGCAAAGATATCTTCTGTCTGTGTAACAGGGTACTTCATGTGTTTTGTGCTTTTTCCAGGAGCTGTTGGAAGTGAGCTGAACTGAATGCATACTGCATGCAGGTAGGAATAACAGCCTGACCAGCGGAGCACATAGAAACACAAATTGAGAACTCAACTGTTTCATATCAAGGAAGCTGCAGATTTTTTGATTATGCATAAATATTTGCCTGGTATGATTGACCCACAATTGATACTGGATTTAGACCACAATACAATAAAAATTATAATATTAACACAGCATTATTGTAGACATTAACACTGCAAATGGCAAAGATCAGACATTTTTAATAAGGCACAGAAAGGTAAGAATGTTTACCATGTAAAAGATAAATATGCAGAAAATAAGCTCAGAAAAAAAGTTATCTGTGTCTATTTCCCTTTTCTGAGACAGGCACACTTCCCCAGCACAAATTTAGGAATGTTGTGTTTAGGAATAACAGTATACAACCACAAATTTTGGCTGCAATTCTATTGCCATACTGGAATTATCTAGTGGTACCTACTGAGGAGGAGATGCAAAAGATCTATTTTGCTTTTATTTTTATGCATTATTCCCACAATTAATAGGTCCCCCAGTTTTCAGCCAAAATGAAATTCAGGATTAATACTCACTTTTCTTGAGGGCATATAAGTTAGCAAATATGATATGAATAGTCATGTATTTAGTACCTTTCACTTGCAATACAGAAATCTTGTTTAAAGACTAATGAAAAACATTGACAAATTCTATAAATTAAATAATCATTATACATCACCTCCCTTCCAAACACAGACAGGAAGTTTCTCATGGGTAGCAGGCTGGCTCTTGCTTTCTCTCATACCAGCATGGCTGTTTGTAGCCAATACCCTGTGATGCACTCTGATAGAGAAAAAGATATAAAACCCCCTGAAAATCATGCACAGAGAGGATCAATAGATTATATGTAGGTAACAGCTACGTCCTTTAAACGGCAAACATGGGATTCTGTTTGACTCTTAGAAGGATGCACATTCTCTCTCAATGTTTGTACTTCTGCAGCTGAATTCCAAACACAAGATCTTGACATAGACCTGACTTGGAACTTGGCTTCTTTTCGACAACCGTGCATTTGTTCAGAGATGGAAAAAGACAAAACATCAGACGGGTGTGTTAAGGGAAGTGAAGGGAAAGTCAGCTTAAGAACTAATCCACTACAGCACCGTGAGCTGTATTTGAAGTAGCGCGGGAAGAGAGAACAGGGACACAGACTGTGTAAGGGTCACTTTTGGATCAGTAATTTACCTCATGATTTGCAAAGACTCTGAAACTCAGCTACTATTGCAGTGGGACAACTGAGTGCAACAGAATGGCTTTAAAGAGATGACAGAAATATCAGAAGTGAAGCAGTATTTTATACACTACCTACCTCTCACGCACATGCCTGAAAGCTGCTACTCTGACACACGTTGAACATGTCATTTTATATCACTGTTGTCTAAAGCAGGAGCCAAATTATTTTTATGGACTACAAAAGCAAGGTAAGCTACAATCTAAAAACCTTACCATCAAAAAAGGGCAAAAAAAAAAAGTTGAAAAAAAACCCACAGAAAAGTATCTAAATTTCCTGTATAGGGAAAGTGGCAAGGAGGAATTCTGTACAAATGCAGCATCCACATCCATCCCCACCGAGACAGATTTTCAAATTAATGTTTTCAAGTTCCAACATTTCTGAGCTGTTGCTTGAACCACTTGAAAGGGAGGCACTTCCCATCTAGCTGATGGGAGCTTTTTAGATTATTATAAAATATTTTTCTAATATGTAAAATGTGAAGGACTATAAAATGTTTTGTTTTCTGCTACTTTTGATGACTAATTTCTGTTTGTTGTCAATTATGTCAGACCCTGAAATTATGTAGCAGTTGATTTTCCCCACACAAGGGACAAAATACACTCAACAGAGCATTATTCCTTCAAGCCTGTTCTCTTTCGTAACGCTTTTGTGTCAGAAGCTGCTTGTATTTGCAGTTACCTGATGTTTAAAAATAGAATTAGTCAACATTCCGGAGTAGCTGGCTCTGACCTCTTGTTTGCTTGTTTTCTCGGTTCAATTTGAACTCTTGATAGATTTCCAGCTATCTTGTGCCACCCCGTGTAAGAGATGGGAAGTTACACAACTTTCTGACCAGTGACACGAGTCTGGCATTGGTGTCTTGCAGATGATATTTTGAATACACTTTTCAGTTTATCAGCAACTGAAGCACATTTTAAAAATTATTAAAGGTATTTAATATGACAATTAATTTTTCTTAAAACGTTATTTCTTTACACATAAGCTAGCTCTTCCTTTACATTGGTAACGTTTATCTGATAATGTATACAGTCCTCGGGTCATCTGCTGTGCATGATACTAGTTCTTTATGAATATATTTTCAATATTCTAATTAATATACCTTCATAATTGTGGCTTTTTACCTGTTATTTATATTTTTTTTCTTTGCTGGTTGGTGGTGCTTGCTTTTTCTTTAGAGGTATTTTTCTTTCTCATGTTTTCCTCCATGCATTTTTTGCACCCTTATATCGCTTTTTAATTCCTTCCACACTTCTGCGTATCACTCACATTCATTCCAAGTTCCTTTAGTACCCTGCAATAAAACTGACTTTGCTGCTATTGTTGTGTCTATTGGGCAAGAGATCAGCTGTGATCAAGTGAGTAGCTGTGTTAGTGTAAAGTTCTAAACCTTACCCAAAACTTTTAGTTCTAAACCTAGTAACATTACCATTCGGTACGTGAAAGAGATTAAAAAAATAGATTTATGTACCTTGCCATGTTTTTACTGTGAGGAAGGTCTGTATTTACACAGGTGAAACTGTAGCTGGAAATGATGTAGTGATTCTGAGGTTTTCCTTGGTACCTCTGCTTCCGCTGTGTTAGTACTGACATTATCTGTGCTCTTTTCCCTCATGCAGGAGGTTCCCCTCGTGCTTTTGACACTCATCTTACACCTTCTTGGGCTCCTGAAGCACCAGGCACGGCAGCCCAGCCCCGCACACCCAACTCGGCGAGCGGATTTGACGCTTTCCATCCCGTGTCCCGCGGGGGGCGGCCCAGGACTCGACCTCTCGAGCCAGTCCTGCGACAAGCGGCACGGGCAGTGGGGGAGGGCGGTACCGGGCGCAGGGACAGCAGCTAATTGGCGTTAATCACCTCCAGCCGAGGACTGCCCGGTGCATGGCCCATCCCCGCCGCGCTCCCGGGCGGCGGCAGCGCCCCCCGGCCCGGCGGCGCGCCTCAGCCACAGCAGGGATGGCCGAGGGTACTTGGCCGGCTCAGCCTGGAGGAGACGGGCGGGCGAATTCCCTGCAGCTTGCTCCCGAGGGATAGCGCAGGGGCAGGCACTGATCTCTGCTCTATGGCCAGGGACAGGTCCCCCAACTGGGGCTGGGGCAGGGCACAGCAGGGCTGGGTATCGGAAAAGGCTTTTCACCCACAATGTGGTCGTGCACTGAACAGGCTGCCCAAGGCAGTGGTCACAGCAAAACGGCTGACAGAGTGTTCAAGGAGCGTTTGGACAACGCTGTCGGGGTACACGGTGTGACTCCTACGGTGCCCGTACGGTCTCTCCTTTCGGAGCTCCTTCTGAGGTCCCGCCCTCACAGCAGCTGTTCTGTGGCGCAGCGCCCCCACCTGCCCTCACGGCGGCGCGAGCCCCGCCCCGCGCTCCTCACGCATGCGCGCGAGCGGCTAAGCCCCGCGCAGCCAGGCCTGTCACGTGACTGGGGCGGCGGATGCGGTTCCGGGTGAGCGCGGGCGCGCAGCGCAGCGCAGCCCTGAGCGCGGCCCGGCCCCCCTCCTGTTCCCGCTCCCGTTCCCGCTCCCGTTCCCTCTCCCGCCAGGTACGGCCGCGGAGGGGCGGGAGCGCCGGGCCGGCAGCCGCGAGCCGCGGTCGGGCCGCGGCCGGGCGCGGGGGGAGGCGGGGCCGCGGCCCGGCCGCAGGTGCGCAGGGGGCGGTGGATTCAGCGCTTGGGCCTGACCGGGGTGGCGGTGGCGGCGGGCGGTGAGACGCCTCGCGGCCGGGCAGCTCCTCGGGCCCGCTCGGCCGCGCTCGCGGCGCTGCCGCCGCACAGGGAAGAGCTGTAAATCTGCGAGGGGAAAATCCCCTGCCCTGCCCCGCGGGATTCCGCACAGAGCGGCTGTTCCGCTGCGGGCGTAGCGAACGCGCAGTGCAGAGCCGAGTCGCGGAAGTTGCTTTGCAGTGCCTTTTGTCTTAGTTCCTCCTGATTTCCTGCTGCCGATTCAGTACGCTAAGTAGTAGTTCTTTATTTCTGATTGACTTGTAAGCATATCTGAATCTTACAAAGGAATATCTGGGCGGGCTATAAAATTCTTTGTGATTGTTTTGAGAAGTTAGTGTTTGCCTTTAAATAAATTTAAGCGGCGCAGAAATACAGACCCTTGTGTTGCTATGGATGTCGAGTTTAAAGCAGTACCCTCGGGAGGAAAGCAAGGGTTTTCAGAAGTTTTCTTTTAGCTGTCTGATTTCTCAGTGCTTTGATGTTAAGGGAGTAAAAGGAGACACTCGCCGGGGCAACTTCACACTGCTGAAGAACAGTTTAGGGGTGCAGATGCTGAATGTCTCAAACAAGCAGAGGCTGGACCTTAGGAGGAACTAGATTACTAGCTTCTAGAAATTTTATTTAAATTTTTTTGGGTGAGGGAAGCAGGGAAATGTCAGTAAAACAGGCTTAAACTGAGATCATTAGTGTCAAATTTGTAGTACTGCAGTTTAGCAGAAGGCTCACTTAATTTTTTCTTATTCATCAACTTGTGTAGCGTAGCTTTAAGCATTGCAGGACAATTTAAAATCAGGTCAGGAGAAGAAAAATTTGAATTTGTTGTGAAAGGAAAGCTGATTCTACAGAACAGTAAGTGTAATTTGGTTTTCAACCACGTAAAAAAATATATATCTCCCAGTTAACAAGCAGTATTGGTTGCATTCAAACGTTGTACTTGCTGATATTGGTTGCTTCTTTGCAAATTAGTTTCTTGCGTCGTTTTGACAAATGTTGGTTTTCTTAATACCTTAATTGATAAGTTTATTTGTTTCTGCCAATCTTTAGACCCAACACAGCCAAGAGCTTCAACTGGTTTGGACTTTTATGTCAGCAGAATGGTTTACCATGTTCCATTATTGGGGATTCCTTGTTTCTGGTGATGGGTGAGCCTGAAAAAATACGGCTTTACTTGCATGTCATAGGGTGAGTTCTCTAAAAATAGTGTCTTAAATAGTTATCTTTAGAGTGTTTGGGGTTTTTTTCTTGTTAAATAGCTTGTCATTTAGATCTGAACATCTGGACTTTTTCTCAAAATATACACTTATGAATTACCTACTATAGAATCTGGAGACGCATCAAGTTTCTTACAATAAATGATAGAACAGGTTGCTCAAGGCCTTAATTTTAACTAAAGGATTGATCCTCCTTGACTGCATGAACTCCCTTCTAACCTAAATTATTGTATGATAAACCATTCCACAAGCAGTTTTCTCGGGGGGGGGCCCTGGAAAAAAAGGTGTAATGGAAACAAAAAAACCCACAAACTTCCATGTGTTTGGTTTTTATTCTGCATAGTACCTCAATTTGATGATAAGTTAAAGGATGTGTTACAGGTATGGGAATTACCACAGTATGGAACTAACACCTTCTGTTGTATTCCTGCAGCTCCTCTTTAGCCCATTGTGCTGAAGACCAGAGGTTCTGCCTGATCAGGAGTCTCTGTTAGCAATTCAAGTTGGCTGGAGAATGGAAGGGGTTGAGTTTAAGGAAGAGTGGCAAGATGAAGATTTTCCAAGGTTTTGAATTCTTTCTTATAGTAATTCAGATCAAACACATAACATCAGCAATAAGCTATGTCTTATTACCTTAAGACTCCCTGGTGAACTAATACTCAGTAATAATCTTGAAGTGATTTCCATTAATATAGCAGGCTTGAAAAGGTTTTGTGGCATATTTCTTCAGGACTGCCACTGTTAAGTTTCCAGTGTTTCTGAAATGAAGATTTGTAAGCTTGGCTTTGTTTATTTCCTGTGATAATACTTTGCAACTACATTGTTTGCATATTACTCCTAGTGCCTCATGGCTCAAATACTAAGCAAAATTTCTGAGGAAAGTCTTTAAAAGTTAATGCTGCTACTGATGCTTGGGCCTACAAAAAAACGAAATCAGCTTTAGACACATTTTATGATAACATAACTAAAACTACTTCTGTAATTTATTTCAAGTCAAATTTTGTCAAGCAAGAATACAACAAGTTTTCTTAAGGATGACACACTGGTAGTAGTCAGTGTTTTGGTATTTGTCACAGGAAGGGGTGGTCACTTAAATGCTGTAAAGGAATTTTCTGCTGCCTTGGTGTTTGTTAACTGAAAGCTTGAACTTAGGCTGTAAGTAAAGTTGTACAGTACTATCCCACAGTGGGTTTTTGTAGTAGTGTGTAAGTCTAAATATATGGCATTAAAAAATGTAAAAGCAGGTTTGTAACAATAATTTCTGCTTTGTGTCCCAGGCCCCTGCCAGAGGATGATCCTGTTGAGTCTGATGCGTTGGCTGTGGCTGGAACAGAAAGTGAAGCCAGTAAGAATTACACTCTAGTCCAGCTGACTGCTTCTTACTTAAAAGGCTGCTTTAAAACTCCTTGGTGTGGGGGGATTTTTTTTGATTTGGGTTTTTCGTTTCTTTTTTTTTTTTTTTCTTTTTTCTGTTTCCTTGGTTGGAGTTTTGGAGGTTTTTACATTTTTTTTTTTTTTCATTTTGTCTGTCTGCTTTACTTGGGGCATTTCCAGTGCTGGATTGGTAATCTGATTTTATTCCTTGCTTTCAACTCCTGTCTAAATCATGTCAATATTTGCCTTGTACCTCGAAGCATTCTGTGTATTCATGGAAGAGAGTCTTTAATTTTCTGTCCTCACTGTTATCTGGCAGTTTTTGGGGGTTTTTTTTTTCAGTTTGTAAATTATTTTCCATTTTATCCAAGGTGGTTATGATATCACTGAAGCCTAAAAAAGTGAGCACTAGGGACTTGAATCTGTTGTATTATTTGCAAGATTTATTCAGTATAATACCTGGAACAGCTCCTGGGACACGTGGATGCAGCAGGCAGGGCAGTAGTGTCTGAGGTGGTGGCAGTTCATCGGGTTTTTTTTTCTGTAGGGAGTGTGGTTGATGTCTGCCACCCTGCTCAGGCTGTGTGTGTGCAGTGGGTAACTCAAGAACTTTGACCTGCTGTTCTTTCCATCCCCTATTCAATTCTTACTCCAAAGATACCTTGTTTAAATTATGGGCATTAATTTATAGTGCATTATGAGAAAGGACTGTGCTCTTCTGTCTTGGTGACATGTTTATCTAAACTTGCTTTAGTTTTGAAAATAAATCATTTCCTTTCTTTAGATACAGAGGGTAATGGAACCAAATTGAGGAAGAAACTAGTGGCTCCAGATATTAGCTTAACTTTGGATCCCAATGAGGAATCTGTTTTGTCTGATGACTTGGATGAGAGTGGAGAGATTGATTTGGATGATTTAGATACTCCTTCAGAAAACAGCAATGAATTTGAATGGGAAGGTGAGTATTTTGGTCCTTTTGTCTGATGCTCTAAAATATTTTCTTAATATCTTTTCTTAGACTGTTTCTCTAGTAAGAAATAGTTATGACTCAATAGTGCAAGAGGAGAAATACAAAGGGAGTGATTGGATTAGGAATTAGAAACAGGTGCAGTGACTTTTTAAAGAGCAAATCAGACCTCATCTGATTAGTAAACAGTTAACAGCTGTAGCTGCAGATAAACTTAGGTGAACATCATCTATATATGCATCTGTAAGACTTGAAGTTATGGAAAATCCTCTGTTGCAGTAAATTTTTAAGAACCACCCAACAGAAAAAAGTATCCAAGGTGTTTTACATGTGTTAGAAATGAGTTTTAAATGGAGGGAGCCAAACAAAGGTGTATAGATTAACTGCTCAGAAATTGATGAATTGCAATTTAAGGAGGACTGCATAGTATTTTTAAAAATAGTAAGTAACACCTGATCTCAAATCTTTCTGTGATGAGAATGGCAAAGCTCAGTAGCCATAGATTGTGCATATTTCCAGATTGACCAGAGGCAGTAGAAGAGCCTCTATTTTATGTCAAAGATTTCTGAAATGACTTCATAGGAAGTTAGAGTAGCTGTAGCCACACTAGTAGTGATCTCAGTTTTAAGACATTAATAGGTGTTACATCTTATAGGCAAAACCTGGACATTCTAATAAATTTTATTTGAGATAAATGTTTTGTGTAGGGGTTAAAGCACAGATTTTAAAGTTGGAGTTTAATGATGTTTTAAGACCTTCTTATGGAAGCCAAAGACAGTTGGACAAATTGTTGGGAGTTTTTAATATCTATAAACTTCATGGTTTAGGGATGTCTCTAATAAGTGAACATGTAAACTCAATTATTATTTTCTCACCCTGAAAATAAAATAATTTTAATTCCTGAATAAACAGGAAGTTCTTTTCACTGTTTGAAACACTACCTGTGGAGAAAGAAACACTCTTTAGAATACGGGGATGGTTTTGGTTTTTAAATAGCTGAAGGCATATTGCAGGGGAAGTTTTCTTAGCAGAGACTGTGTGTTTAACTTTGTAAAAGGATTTTCATTGTTTTAATGAAGGTGAATTGGTATTTAGGGTTAGTTTTGCAGTGATGCAAAGGAAATATTCCGGATGTTTGTGTCTTGTATTTAAAAGTGGCTGAAAAGGGTTTCTGTCTTTTCTTTCTTTAATGCTGCTGCCTTCATTTTCCTGGAAGGATAGGTTCAATTAACAGCTTTCTCTTGGGAACAGACAACTAACTTGCAGTAGGTTTTTCTCGCTTTGGGTAAGGTACATGCAACAAAGTCAAGAATCATAATTTCATTGCAGCAAATTGTCTTACAGATTGCTGTCAGCACGAATTTCATATATTTTGATTGTACACGTGAATTACATTTAATTTTCAGTAGATTTGCCTGCATGTCTGCTTGCAAGGTACCTCAATGTTCTAAATCATGCTTCATGTAAATCTGTGATCAACCTCTGTAATTCTCATTGGAGTTAACCACTTTGTTTATTTTGGTGAAATTCATTGAGGTCTGTGTTCTGAAAGCCTACAATTAATTAGGCTTCCTCCATGAATGGAAATTTTTCACATACTTGTAATAGAGAAAATCACAGTCAACAGATAACTGCCAACATGAGTATGTTAATAAAATACCCATGACACCAGCTGGTGTGTCTGACTGGCTGAAGAATACCAAAATGGATTAGATAGCAAAGTGGTTAACTCGTGTTGTAGCTGATTGTCACTGTGCATGGTATTCATAATGGGTCTTCAACATGTTGTCATTTTGGCAGATGACCTTCCGAAACCAAAAACTACTGATGTCATTAGGAAGGGATCACTGGCTGAGTACGCTGTGGCAGAGGAGAAAGATGACGGCCGACGCTGGCGGATGTTCCGGATCGGAGAGCAGGACCATAGGGTGGACATGAAGGCAATTGAACCCTACAAAAAAGTTATCAGTCATGGTGGTAAGGACTGGGGACATGCTCAGGGGCTCCTGTTGTTCTTTCAGCTGACTTGGGGAGGCAGAGGAAGGGCTTTGGGCATAAAGACTTGTGACAATTCATTTGTTGCAGTGTTAAGAAATGGTTGATAAAGTTCCAAAATGTACACATGTTCACATGTACTAAAATGCACCTGTGTAATAAGATGTATTTACTCTATCCTACAGTGTCACTGCTACCTAATTTTTTGGCTTCTAGACTATTGAAAACATTAACTGTCGATCTACTAAGGCAGAAATCAATTCATGGCTCTTTCCAACAGTCTGTGAAGTTTAGGTTGGGAGAAAAGTCAACTAAACTTTAATAACATAAGATATTATTAAATATACTGAGGTTCTATGCTGAAATGTTGGTTATAGATTTGATTGATATCAGCTTCAGCTGTTGCTTTAGACAAACTTGAAAAAGAAACCTTGATGTTTTTCTGTAACTGTATGAGTGTGCCCATATGGATGTTTGTAGACCTCTTTAAGGTAAATAATGAAAAAGCTTACTGAATGTGCTTGACTTTGTGTACATGTAGTCAGTATATTGTCACCTTTGTCACTACTGCTGCTTATTTCTTTGGTTTTAGGTTATTATGGTGATGGGTTAAATGCCATTGTTGTGTTTGCTGTTTGCTTCATGCCTGAGAGCAGCCAGCCTAACTACAGATACCTAATGGACAATCTATTTAAGTAAGTCATCATCTGCCTTTCTGGAGTTTTGTTGTTTTTAATATATTTGAGCACTACTAGAAATTACTTTCAGATGAAGATTCTAGATATTAAAGTTCTCTTTGCTTGCTTCTCCAGGTATGTAATTGGCACTTTAGAGCTGTTAGTAGCAGAGAACTATATGATAGTTTACCTGAATGGTGCAACAACACGGAGAAAAATGCCAAGTTTAGGCTGGCTTAGGAAATGTTACCAGCAAATTGATAGAAGGTAAGAAGCTCTGCAGTATTTTCTTACAATATTCACATATGCAGAGATAAACATATTTACAAAAAACTGCTGTTTAATGTGGTGTCTGGTCCCTTCTGTTCAAGACTTGATGAAGGAAATTGGTGTATTGAAAACCCCTTCCTATGCTAGGCAGTGTGGGATGATGCTACAAACATGCCTGGGTAGTTTGGGGTGGTTGGGGGTTTTGTGTATGCTTTTTGTTGCTGTTGTTCTCAGGGTGTTTTTTTAGTGAAAATAGTATATTCATAGAATACTGAATATTGTTATCTTGTAGAATATCCTTACAACTTAATGTATTAACACAAGGTTAATAAGGGGGTCCTTTGTGAACCACTTCATCATTAGCCGTGTAAAAAGATTCAAGGAAGCTTCTCCCTGGAATGTTACTTCCTTGTCAAATTGATACTGAATCTTTAGTTTTTATTTTACAGTTGTGTGGTACTTTTTCTTCTGATGGAGGTTGACTTCTAATAATGGGATATTGTGTTCATGTGACAGTTGTGCCTTTAAAAACATAGTTCTCATATATTCCAAAACTCCTGGTCATGCTGCCTTTTAGTTCTAGTAATTATCCATTGTTTAAATCCTTCAGGTTAAGGAAAAATCTGAAATCATTGATCATTGTTCATCCTTCCTGGTTCATCAGAACACTCCTGGCCATCACAAAACCTTTTATTAGGTAATATTCTGGAAGCCTTTTCATAAATAATTCTGACAGTTGTTTGCTTTGAACTTTAAAGACTGTTTTAATACTGACCTAGTGAAAAATATTTAGAGTTGTAACTGTACCCTACATTTGTTCTTCCACAGCTCAAAATTCAGCCAAAAAATTAGGTATGTCTTTACCCTGGCAGAACTAGCTGAACTCATCCCCATGGAATACGTTGGCATCCCAGAATGCATAAAACAGTACGTTTTTATTCCAACATCTTCTCCATTGATCGTGGTTTAGGACTGGTAGATGCTGTAATCAGTGTTTGGTTTGAATGTAACCCTTGGCACATAATGATTTAACTGAGATCATTGCTGTCTCTAGGGGGAGTGTCCATGTTTGAGCTCGTTGCTAAAGGCAGTTTGGTATGGAGTAGCATGGATAGCCAAAATGTTAATGTATAGTCATTTTCACAGTGGAGCTTTGTGCAATTGCTAAGTTGTGGTGTGTGAATTAAGCCTTCTAGAGAAGGTCTCATTCCACCTTAGGGTGTATATTAAACTTGTGAGTGAGAAATTGTGGGCATGTTGATACTGAAGTTATTTATAATGTCTTCTAAAGTGTTTTAATTAAAATATGGAACGAGTTAAGTGCTGAAATATCACTTGAGTTGGGTTTTCATTTAAAAGAAAAACAGCAGTGGGAAAATGCTGAATCCCTACCCACCACAGTTCTAGACTACTTTGGTAAAAGAATAAAGACAGCATCACTGTAATTTTTTTTTTCCTTCCCATCCAGATACAAATACCCATTTTAACATCAGCACAATTCCGCTCTCAAATAAGATGATGATCCTTTTGTCAAAAGCATTTGTGAATGCAGTTACAGAGTAGAAACCATGAACTTGAATCTTAAGAAAACCAGGTGAAAACACTAACAGTGCTGATGACAGCCTGTTAGAGGGTATAACACAGAACCCCTGTGATGTCCCCATGGTTAGAGGTGAGCACAAACTGGGGGAAGGTGGCCCAGTGTCACTGAGCACACACAAGGGCACATCCATGCTGGACAAAGCCTCGTGCCCCCTGCACATGGCTGGTTATTTTAGCAGACATCCAGCTGCTGTCAGTTCCACAGTCTAACTCTGTAAGGCAATTTTCATGGGCTGGGAGTGAAACACATGACAAAGCTGAGGCAGCCTTGTGCTGTCTTTAGAATTTTTTTGACTGGAGTTTTATTGGTAGGTTAGGAATATTCAGACTGTCATTCCAAGTTTTAAAAGACTCCTCTCCCTATTGATGAACCTGTAAGTATTCTGCAAAGTGTGGACTTGGTTTACTTGAGGAGTTAATTCTCAGATTTGTGTGGAGGATTATATCTGCCTCCAAACTGTTACAGATACAGACTTTAAATTTTAGTGATAAATTCTAACACCGTACAAGAAGTGTTACTGAATTTATTTGTTATGTCATAGGAACTAAATCTTAATGGTTTTTGTTTAATGCTTATAAACGTTGGAGGTACAAGTGTATTTTTTTCTTAATTATATCAGCTTAAAATTTTGGTAAGTTTTTGCACATTCTGTTGATGCTAATACTGGTTTGCAGCTTCTGTTAATTTTGGCCTTCATATGTTACGTTTACTGAAATAAAACTTTTCCTCACCAAGGTATGAAGAAGAAAAGTTTAGAAAGAAACAGAAAAGGTATATTCATATTTTGATTAGGGTTGCATCTAGATAAGACAATTTGCACTGCAACTAACTCCCAGTTGATTGGCTTGCATAAAGGAATAAGCATTTGTAAATATAAACATGCACTAGTGCCCAAGTTTTTTATGCATGATACCAGCTATACTGTACTTGCAGGCAGTATGGAATCTATAAGAACTCACCCTGGGTGTTCAGACAGTTATTTGTGAATAGTTTCTATTACACTTTTTAAGGGGATACATGGGTTCTCAACTTGAAGTCTTTAAGAGGCAAAAGTAGTGCTTCTGTATGGACCCATTATATCAAATGTCATTGTTTCTAACAGGAATTGATCTCTGGAGATGAGCTGTATTTAGGTGCTAAGCTGTAGCTATGCATTAGCAGAGATGCAACTCCGTAAGAAGTTCTAATATTAAATCTTGTATTTTTGGTATTCGCCAACTTTTTAGTTATTAACTTGCATAGATGCAATCTAAATTAGTATTTTAGTGCTGTTTGTATTTGCAGTGCCTATGTTCCTTCCTAATAAATAATGGATTTCCCCTTTGTTAATTTCCGGTCTCCTGCTAACTATTCAAGCTATTCCACAGCTGATGTTTTTTTGAATGGATATGTTGTTTTTTCACTCACTAACAAATATACTGAAAGATTTTGCTGCTAACTTTGTTTTTTTATTATTATTATTTTCCTCTGCGTGCCTAACTATTAAGCAAGGTTTATTGTCTAAATTGGGTAGACGAACACTGAGATTGAAGTAAAAGGAATTTAAATTATTTCTGGAAGCTCGCATGTAAATCTAGTGATGTGTTGAACATTCTTTAGGAATTACTCCAATTAAGCGATAATTTTAAAAATCTCCAGTAGAACAAGCACTTTTTAGTGTCCCTGTTGATAACTTCACCTATACTCCCATCGCTTTCGTAAAAAGTAGTATGTTCTTCAGTGAAAATTAGATCTAGAGATCACAGGAGAATTGGATACTGAGCCTTTAATCAGGTAGAAAGCAGCTCCTTTTTGTGTGTTCATGGCCCAAAGGAGCTGTCACTGTTTCTGTCATTTTGAAAAATTGGCTGGTTATATTTTGAGAGACTGGACAGGTATGGTAGACAGATTGTTAGAGAACAAACTTGGTCTTAGTCTCTTACTTTAGAACTGCTGTTGGTTTTAGAACTAATTGACTGACCCCCATGCACAACTTAATTTGCCAGCAGATGTAGCTTGTACTTACTGTAGAGAGGAAAAGTAGATTTTGTGCAGGGCTTTCAGTTGTCCCCTGATTTCTGCAAAGCACCACTTTGTTTGCTGGTCCCAAGGCAGATATTAAAACATAAGGTACAAAATCGACCCCACTTCTATCAGGATGATGATGAATTTTCCCAGGGTAATCGCAAGTCTTAGAATGTAATAGAAAAAGTATTGCAGTAAAGGAGCCTCTTCACTTTTGTTGATTCAAATAGTGCTGTTACCTTCTTGGCTTAATTACTGTAACATTAGAAGTAATTCAGTGCTTATGAATTTATCAGAGTGGTAGTGCTTGCCAGTATTGTCATGTTACTTGTATTGTATTCCTGCTTGCATTTGTTACTGTGAGCACAGGCCATGCTTTTTTCTTCTGTAGTCAAACTTCACTTGCACTGTTTAAATGCTTCCTCTCAAGTGCTGTAGTTACTTAAATGGTTTCCTAACAATTTTAATTTCTAGGGGGTGGTAGGAAAATAGATATTGGAAAGAACCCAAACATCATGACTACATTAAATAAAAACCTTAATTTAATACTTATGTACTAAAACTTTTCCCATGGGAAAGCTTTGTGTTTTCCTGTTAAGCTTAATAGTTTTTTTCTTAACAATATGATCTATCAAACTGTGTTAACTTTAATTTTACTACTTTCTTTGCTAAGCAGAGTTGACCAAGAGCTGAATGGAAAACAAGAGCAGAAAGGTGAACAGTAAGTTTGGAGTCCAAATAAGACTGAAGAATCCGTAGATGGAATGATGCCATTTGTGCTCCATTGCAGTGCATTCTCTGTGTGTATGTATTATATAATCTGTTGCAAAAGGTGCTTTGGACTAGCACACCATGAACTGCTTACTGCTGTATTGGTTTGTCTTGACTTTCATTGCTGTTTATGTAATCGTTTTATACTGCTAAATGGCAAAGAATCCTATGTTTTCAGAGGATGTTCTTGCAACTGTTTATCTAAATGATGCATGTTCTTCAGTAAAATATTTATATACCTAAATGTTAAAGGAAAGAGATAATATATATATTTTTATGACTGATATATTGTGTGTACCTGCTGAAGGAATTCATTTGCAGGTAGACAAGGCCATAAGTTACTTGTTGTTATTGTATAAATCTGTTTTGCTGTAAATGGTCAAGTGCATTTCTTTGTTGTCATGAAAACTTGTTTGGATATTAACAATCATATTAACTGGGCTTTCACAAATACAGAGATGCTTATTTTTGTTCACTTACCTTACACAAGCTCACTCCTTTACCTCACTAGTGAGCTTCAGCTTTGGTGTTTCTCAGCACATCATTCAGGATGCAGAACTGCAGTTGTGTGGCTGGCAGTTTGTTGGCCACGAAGTTTAAGCCTAAGCCACAGAAGCTGAACTGTCTGACTGGTGAGATACCAGACCATTTTCAGTTGAAGCTGTGAATTTAGATTCTGCTTCAATATGTCAAGACTGTCTCAGCTAGCAGTAGGAAATGAGTGTATTGCAGTTCTTCATGGATGAATCTTGATTGTTACTGGTAGGAACTCTGGTCATCATGCTCAGTAGAACTTGGGAGCTACACAGGTATTCCAGTATTCACAATACTATTTTTTGGGCAGAAATATGATAAGTCTTACCATTTTTTGGTCTTATGTTACCTGTGTCATTCTTGTAGATGAAACATCAGTTTCTAAAGCTGTTAGGCACATGATACCAGCACTAATTTAACTTTTAAGAAGTGTTTTAAAGGTTGGGGTGTTTTCACTCCCCACAGTGCTGGTAAATCTGTGTCTGAGAGGTTTTCTTGGACACATAACTGGTGTATGTAGGTTTACTGGGACAACAGTAATGCACTGGTTGATACATTGTAAAAGTTTGTAACATCTTTTGATAAACATTGCATTTTTCATGTAAAGGCAGGTGTATGCAAATAAATTCATTCAGGAGTTGAGCAGTATAATGTTGTAGCAAGTATATTAAATCTTTGCTTTTGGTGTTTATTGTGCTCACAATTTTGTCTTAATGCCAAAAAAATCACTTTTTAGCTATATTTAATGTTACTCAGTTACCTTATTAAAAAAAAAAAAAATTTATGTTCAACCAGATTACTACCTGACACTGTTAAACAGCAGTTGTGAGATATTCCATGGTCAAGACTTACCGAGTAACAATTAATCCACTGTCTCCAGTGATCCCTGTATAGACCTGAGAGCATATGGATGTCAGGTGAGGGAAAAACTGCTCATGTCTCTGGGAGTTTATTTAAGTCTGCAGTTCAGATACTTTCATCTCAAGATCTAAGTCCTTCTGTTGCAGTAGTTTCTGTATCAGAGTTTCAAGGAGGTTGATAGGCAGGATGTATTCACACAAAAGGCAATACCAATGCCAAGTTGCCTTGCATCCATTCCATCAGGTTTGGATCTTGCTCTGAAAGCAGAACACAAATGCACTTTCTTTGGGGCTGTCTTATGTCCTGCTTCAGTTTTGGTGTTGACTCAGATTAATGTAAAGTTCAAGTCAGTACATGGAGCACTTGCAGCTTGTTTACTTCTGATACTTTGACAGTGCGGTCTATACAACCATGCACATATTATTTTTACTGAGTTTGCATATGTCCTAAGCTAAACAGGAAGCATTCTGATTATCTCCTTTCCACTTTTTCCTAATTGATAAAAGGATTAGTAAAATTATGTCGTTAGTGGAGAGATTGTAGTTCTCTATGTCGCGTGGCTTCCTGTGTGTACAGTGCAGGACAGAGCAGCTGTTCCTCTGTCTATGCCACATTTACCACATTGTTATTGTGCTTCCTGATGGCCAAGCATTCTACAGTTTCATGCTGCAGTAGTATGATTCCTTTTGGAAATGTGTATGTGCTTATAAATGGTTTATTTCTCCAGTATAAGTTCTTGTGAATGGGTATACAGCACAACAGTTCTGTCTCTAAAGCTATGCAGCTTGAGAAAGAAGTGTACTAAAGAATTATTCCCCTCTGACTTCCTGCAGCTCATCATTTAGTGGTGAGGTGGATGTTTACAAAAAGCAAAGTGGTCCCAAAGCTATCGATAATGTTTTGTCAAACTTATCTTTTTTAAAATTTATAATATAATGTAATATATTTTAATATTTAAAAACCTGAAAAGTTGGAATGTCATACTTAAATAAAACTTATTTCAAAACTTGCATCACTTTGTGATAAGATAAAGTATTTTAGGGAATTCACCTTTCAATGGCACTTCCTTCTAAAAGTAGGAGTAATTTTGCTAGAATTTGGTGAGCCCTGTCAAGAAAAAATTTCCCTCTGATTTGGAGGTCTCATTAGTTTATCTATATTTGTATATGTAGTAATAAGTCATTACCTATCTCATTATTGCTGCACAACTGAAATAGAGATGTTTGGGCCAATGGCCTCAATGTGACATTTCCTAATGATTTCTGCAACAGGGTAAATTCAGAAGTGGCAAAGAGGTTCTGGAGAAAGTGTCATTAAAAACCGATGTGAGAAGATTCTGGATTTGCTTGAATGTTCTTGATCTGTGTGATATGGCAGAGCCACGTTGTGTTGAAGGGTAATGGAAGGGATGTATAAGGATTTAGTGCTGAAGCAGATTGAAGTCTTTGATGTTCTGGGATGTTGAAATGAAGAACTTTGATTCCAAAAAGCATAGAACTGCTTAGAATAATATGTGACCTTGTTCATAACAATGCAGTTTGGCAATTTTTTTTTCCTTTACTCTCAGCAAGTGAAGACAGTCCCAGTTGCTGTGAGGAACATTGTACTGAGAGACGGTAGCTACCCTCCAAATTGCAGTCCACTGGGATATTATTAGAGCCTGTATCTTTCAGCAACTTCGTTGCATCATATCCTAAATGCTCTAATGACAGTTTAAAACTTTCAGCAGTTAATTGTGTCATATTTGAAGGTTAGATTACCTTGTGGCAGTAATGGAATTTTTTATGAAATTACCTCAAAGTGTGTCATAGGGAGGAGAAGGTGTCCTTGGTGCCTGGTCATGTCAGCTTCACTGATGCCATCTGCTGAAATGTCTATAGATGACTGAAAAATATTGAACTACATTGTGAATAGGCACTTTATTAACTAAATCTGTCACAAGGTAGAAAGTTTATTAGTTAAACGCATATTTTTTTCAGTATCAAATTTTTGTCAGTGTATCCTACACATTTGTATAGTATTTATGGTTTAAATTCATGTCTTCTCAAAAGCTGTCTTTGGAAATTACATGAATTCACAAGTCATTCCAGGCTCCCTCAAAAACCTCATATGATGAACAGACAGCAGAGGGATAACAGCTTACATGTTTTTTGTGACCACAGGAGCCTTACAAATCTTGCAGTCAAAATTCTTATTCAGTCCTTGTGGATGCGGGTCATTCTCTAGAGGATTTGTTTCACTGACTGCTTGTCAGAGACACTTGAAACAAGTGCTTTGATTATACTTTTTAAGGACACCTGGTTTTAGTCAGAGTAACACTGAAATGTAAGGAATATTTAAATATTCATATTCTGAAAGACATATCTTGCAGCTTTCCTAGCTCCAAAATTCTAAGTTGAACCACACTGTTTCTTTTATCACATCTCATTACCCATATTAAACTAATAGGAAAAAAGGACATTTGTGAAGAGTTAGTCATGTTAGTTTTTCATCATTCCCTTCAAGTATGACTGAGATCAGCAAAATTAAAGCCATTCTTTGCTCAACTAGTTTTTTTTGTTTTGCAATTTGAACTGCCCAGATTACTCGTGATTTACGTGAATTTTTTAGTAATGAAAATAATCTGAAGAGAAGCTATCAGAGTGTTTTCCAAAAGTCCTGATCTTACCATGGTTCTTACTCTAGCTTGCTCAACCAGTGGCTCTGCAGTTTTGCAATATTTTTTAATAATCTAACAAAACCTTTTTATTAACAAGAAAGACCTGAGCAGTAGGGTGCTCTAATGGTTGAGTGGTAGATTGAAGGGTTAATGATTACACTGTCAATTAGTGCCTGTAAACTTTATTGTGTGTGATAATGGGAAACGTGCAGTGTTTAACAAAATGAAGCTGCAGTAATCATGCAAAAGCACAGGCTCTGAGTCATGGATAATATAACTGGCTTAATTGGGCTAGTACAAATATTCACCGTTGTGACTATTTTCCTTTGTCCCTTTAATAGAAAAAAATGTAAGTAGAAGACTTCACCTACCTCTTAAGAATATATTGATCCTTTCTTTATAAATTAGCTTGTTTTCTGAGTTCCAGGGCATCACGGGGTGATGTGCGAAGCACGTGTGTGAATGTGCTAGCGATCATTACTTAGGGGGAGTTTTAATGAGGAGAAGCCTCAGCTGTGTGCACTAAAGGCCTGTGCCCGAGGTGTGGGTGTGGCTGAGGGGGGACGGGGCGGTG